>NQII01000250.1:387625-505203 GCA_002778355.1 Clitarchus hookeri | reverse complement strand
TTGCCAGTGAAGGCCATTATCTTATTGGACAATGCACCAGGACATCCTGACAAGGAAGAATTGAGAGTTAAGACAGCTGATAGCTATATAGAGGCTTTGTACTTGCCAAAAAATACAACCGCTCTCATTCAACCGATGGACCAAAATGTTATCAAGACTCTCCAGGCACATTACAAGAAGCGCCTACTTACGGATATCGTAAGTCAANGCCGATGGACCAAAATGTTATCAAGACTCTCCAGGCACATTACAAGAAGCGCCTACTTACGGATATCGTAAGTCAACCAANCACATTACAAGAAGCGCCTACTTACGGATATCGTAAGTCAACCAAACGCAGACATCACATCCCTCTTGAGACAATTCAACATCAAGGATGCCATTGTCAATGCAGCATTTGCTTGGCGTCACGTAAAATCTCTTACGTTAATAAAATCTTGGGAAAATATTTGGCCAGAAAATCCACTTCTTCAAAAGAAAGATGACAACAAATCTCAAGACAACAATAACGACTCTGAACCAATTTTGGAAGCTGCACTTGCAAGTTGCAATGAAACTGAAATTCCACGAGATAGAGTGGAGGACATAAAAACATGGGTTTTAGATGATAACCTTGATGCTGATCTCACAGACGAAGAAATCATCAAGGAAATCACAGAACCTGTTGACAACACAATCCAGGAGGCCTCGGAAACAAGATCTGACTATGAGCAAATATTAATGTTAAAAGACATTCAAGAACAAGCATTGACTGACAGTTTACATAAGAAGAAACAGAAGACTATCCCAGATTTCTTCAAAGTGTAAATACATTATCGTATGTATGCCATTAATTTAAAAATTTTGTTTTGTTTTGTTTTTGTACTGTATAATATGTAATTCATGTTTTTACACACGTACGTAAATGTTTTCTCAACTTCTTTGTTCTCACTTTGTAAAATTAATTGTTTTCATAGCCTATTGTCCTAAATGGTTCAACATACAAAAATGACTGTAATTCCTGTAACTTACTGCTACTCATAGCATTTTAAAAAACCACTTTTGGTAATCCAACACCCTCATGGTCCCATACCTGTCGGATTATCAAGGGTCAACAGTATTTGCATTTTTACTTCACTTACTTCCACCCATGTTCCAAATGTAAAAAACAAGAATAAAAACAAAAGTGCCACATGAAAATCTATTTTTGACACGAACATCCCGTGCTGCTCATTTTTTTTTTTTTGTTTCTCTCAAATTTCTTTAAGTTTGGGTTGAAAAAAAAAGGGATAAACGAGACAGAAAATGGCAGACTGCAGGAGTTCTTTGTATGTAGACAGGACAAGGGGGTGACAAATGTTGCTTGTACTGTACAGTGTACAGCCAGCTGTCTGGCAGCCTGGGCCACCGGCCGTGGCCCGAGTACATATAAGGTGCTTATTTTGTTACGCAGCATTTATTAATTATCTGAAATTTCGTACACTTTGAAGAAATTTTATTTTGAATTACTTATTATGTGAATCATTTTCATTAATCACGAACGGAAGTTTGAAGGGTGACTTTGGGGGCACGCAGCGCCCCACCCTTAAGGGGTAGAGGGTTGGAACAAAATTTGTACACAACTTTGAACCTTCCTCTTTCGATCCCCCTCCCCCTCACCTTCCCCCTCTCCAATCTACCACCCAGGGAGGAGATGCTGCAACCAGAGAGGTGTGTTTTTAACTTTGGTCGGTGCTGGAAGTCGCAGTTTTCGGTCGATTTCGCCAAGATTTGAAGGAGGGCTGTCTCTTTGGACCTTCTCTCAGCTATTGGGTCAGTTATGTCCTTTTGGAAAAATGTTGGTACCCCTGTGGGGAGGGGGGCATTTATGTTTTTAGGCTCTTGGAGCCACCGTTTTCGGCCGATTGCGGTGGGATTTGAGGGAGGGCTGTTGTCTTCAGACCTTTCCTCGGCCGTTGGGTCAGTTATGCCCTTTTGAAAAAATGTCGGTACCCTTGGGGGGAGGGGGGGCATATATGTTTTTCAGCTCTTGAAGCCACAGTTTTCGGCCGATTGCGGTGGGATTTGAAAGAGGGGTGACTCTTCGGTCCCTCCCTCAACTTAAAGGTAGTTAGGCCCTTTTGGATAAATGTCAGTACCATAAAAGTGTACCATCACTATCGTACAAAGTCAGTTGATCCGTATTTCACGTGCCATAATTAAAGTACAGTGTACCATAACTTCAGTATTTTGTACGATAATTTAGAAATTCATACTGTAATGGACTAAGCACCGTTCAAGTTTACCTTTAGGACTGAAATGAACATGGTTGGGCAGTACCATTATTAGATCTGCACCACACATATCGGTATTTCGTACGATAATTTCAAAATTCATTCCACAATGGACTCTACACTTACCAAGCTTATCGCAGGTTGTATTTATGACCTGGGTTTCAGATTGCACACATGTACATGTTTCACCATTGTTGACTAAGAACGCGGGTTACGCTGGCCCAGCTTCCTTTGAGGCCAGCATTTATCGCAGGCCATATTTTAGAATTGCTTTCAGATTGCATGAAAGTACCTACCCAGGCCATATTTATGACCTGGGTTTCAGATTGCACGCATGTAGATGCTTCACAATTGTTAACTAAAAACGTGCGTTACGTGGGCCCTGCTTATTTTGAGGTCAGCCCTAATCGCAGTTATTGTAGCCCCCTAGGACAACATTAATATAATTATACTCTGTCAAAAAATTNAATCGCAGTTATTGTAGCCCCCTAGGACAACATTAATATAATTACACTCTGTCAAAAAATTTAAAAAAAAAAGACAGGTTTCAAATTGCACTCGTTTACCTACCTCACCCAAGGATAGTGAACCCGCGGATTCCGCGNTAAAAAAAAAAGACAGGTTTCAAATTGCACTCGTTTACCTACCTCACCCAAGGATAGTGAACCCGCGGATTCCGCGGGCCCGACCCCCTGGTTTAAAATTAACCAAACTACAAAGCATGCAAAATCATATTCTTATGTTTGTGGGTTAACAACATCTTTGATTTAGATAGAATTTAGAACTAACACAGTTTGAATTAATGATGTTTTACTGTATTACCATGGAATAGATTGTAAGTATTAAATTGATGGCTATGCACAACTTGTATCAAAATGAAATATGTAATTCAGTTATACTTCTACACATCCAGACCGTAATGTAAACTCCAAAGATTGTTCTAATCTTATCTGTAATAAAATATACAGTGTTGTATCACATGTTGAAAAGTTATGTTAAAGTGGTTGGTTATTAAAATGATAGGTAAGATATAGAAATAAGTTCCACTGCACTATGCATTCACCCTTGAAATTAGCATACGACATAATGAACATTGAACCCAATGTCAAAGGTACAACAAGCTGTGAAAGTACTTTCTGTATAGTGTGTAAACATATTGTTACATCAACCCAATCTGCATCGGTTCTCTTGGCCCATTCCTCTCAGGCATACAAAAGTCCATATTTCAAGGTAATCACTGGTAACAGGAGAAGGAAACGCAGTTACGAATGAGTTGCCACATAACACTTGACACATGCCACAACAAGTTTATTGGTATTTGTGCTGCTCCTGTCCTTGGAGGGCAGTCGTAGCGCAAATTTTCAGGTCAATGTCCCTCTTAGCCTTAAAAGACTCGTGGGGTGAAGAAGCTTCTCAGCCGGGTCGGCTCAGCTATATAAGCCNTCAATGTCCCTCTTAGCCTTAAAAGACTCGTGGGGTGAAGAAGCTTCTCAGCCGGGTCGGCTCAGCTATATAAGCCCGCGACGTGCCTCCTAGTCCTGACTATGGAGTCGTGGATGACAATTAGCACCAGGTGTGTGGCACCATCAGATTGATGACAATGCAGTGACCAGCAAGTGGGATCAGCAAGCATAGACAAGTGGAGAGGTAGACTGACCAGCGGTACTGTGGGAAAGTGGAACTGGAAGCATGAATAGGCAGACATATGGAATGATGGCAATTGACAGTATGACTGTATATGTGTGAATAATGAGTGCGAATTAAGTGACTGTAGAAAGTATAAAGACAGTGATAAGGACTTAAANGTGACTGTATATGTGTGAATAATGAGTGCGAATTAAGTGACTGTAGAAAGTATAAAGACAGTGATAAGGACTTAAATTCAAATTAAGATTGGCATTTTATATTGCACTTGCTGAGAATAATAAGTATTAGTAGTAGAAATAGGTAGTTTTAACATTGTAAATAATAGCTGTGCGTATTATTCTGTCAATGTAAATCATTTAGGAAATTAAATTTAGCTCTTTGGTATTTATTAAGACCTCCATTTCTCACTAACTCGGATACATCCCAGGCGACTTGTAAGATGGGTGTCAGAATTGGGATGGAAGCATTTACTTAAAATGAAGTAAATAAAGTTAGCAAATTTGCAAGATGAAATAAAAAAATTAATAGCCACAAAAACTGCAAAACTGAAACTATTTTGTGCAAGCATCACAGTGAATATTAACTAGAAAAATGTCAACTGAACTTGAAGCACTGCTAGCATTAATTGAGGGGCTAAGTAGCCAAATGAGCGCAAGCATAAAATAATTTGAATTGAGACGTAAACACCCAAATGAACAGTGTTAGTAAGAATGTAAATAGCAGAGTAGCTAATGTAAAGTGATTTAGTAAGTAAGAAATTAAGCATAGTAAATGAAAATGTAGATAGGAAAATAAGACACAGTAAATTAAAAGGTGGACAACAAATAAAAGAGTGGACAGTGTCGAGAATGATATAAAACAGGAAATGAGTAAATTAAGGAAGGAATATCTTCAACAGCAGAGTTCCACTATCACTGCAATCACAGCCAAGATAAGTGTGGAAAGGGGAAGTTGTAATTACTGTAGCAATTTTGGAGGGTGGCCAGAAAATCTACAGCATTGGTGTCACACAGCCAGGAGTGGGGAAAGAGGTCACAATTAAGCCAGCCCTTATGATGGTCAGATTCCTTGGTAGCAGAACCACCACCAGTTTTAAACAGTCGCTACCTTGAATGGCTAATCGAACAAAGGGCTTATTACCTCGTAACAGTACTGAGACCCTAGCACCAAGTATACGACAATCTCCAAAAGAGTGACATCGACTGGAGTATCCCAGTATCTCACACTAGTGTGGGAATTTGGAGCTACATTTTGGTGACAGATACCTGCGACTCCCACCCTGCCCAACTACAAAGCCACACCCAGCAATCAGGGAAGCCACTGAAGGAGCTATGGCAGGACCTTGTACCCCTCTCCCNGCCCAACTACAAAGCCACACCCAGCAATCAGGGAAGCCACTGAAGGAGCTATGGCAGGACCTTGTACCCCTCTCCCTCTCCCCCTATACATCACCATCTCCCTGGGGGGAAAGTTTCTCCAATTTCGCTTGGCTTGGGAGTTCCTTCCGNCCCTCTCCCCCTATACATCACCATCTCCCTGGGGGGAAAGTTTCTCCAATTTCGCTTGGCTTGGGAGTTCCTTCCGCATAAAATTTCCCGTTGCAGCTGAATTGAGTATTGCGGTCGTGGTCCGGTTATTTACCTCTACTTCAATCCTAGGGGTTTCGGGCAGGTTTAGTTCTAAGCTCAATGTCTGGATGTTGACGGATCAGTGGTTTCCTGTGGTGGTGGCCCACTTCACACCCCGGCGCTGGCGTTTGAAGACGGTGATTTGCTTTCCTTTTCTTCTGGAGTTCGTTGGTCGGGCGCACTTCCTGCGCTTGCTTCCTTTTCTTTCATTCCCCAGTGAGCGACAGACTTTGTTGGACAGCCTGTTAAAGTGTCGCCCAGGCTGCCAGCACCGCAGGAGGGTTGGGGTGGTAGGGGAAGCCGGCAGGGTTGAAGGAGGGTCTAAGGCTGTCTGCACCTTGTAATTCTTTTCACATTCTTTCACACTTTCCACCAGCTCTTCTACTGACTGGCGCAGGAGTATTTGCCACAAATTCCTTGTATTATGTAAGAGCATGTGTGTGATGGCGTGCACACAGCTCTGCTCATCCCCTTCAGGGAAAATACGTTGATACATCTGTGTCTTTTGCCGCACAAAGATTGCTGCCTTTTCAACGCTGGTTTGTACACAGCTATGGAACTCTGACGTTAGAAGGGCTAAGACTTCATCCACGGAAAACTGGATGGCGAGACGGGAACAGAACTGAAACCACTCGGTAATAAATTCAGTGTACCTGTTCCAGCATTCCCAGGTTTTTCCCACTAACTGCTTATTAACTTTCATGACCCATTGTTTGGGGGGGGGAATCCATTTTCCTTGAACTCATTCTCGCATTCTTGTGTAAATGTCACGGGGTACTCTTGTGATCTAGCAACGAACTCTGGCAATTGGGGCCCGTCCAAACTCCTACTAGATACCGTACTATGGTGTGATCTGGGGTTGCTCTGCCGATATTCTTCCACTTGTCAACAAACTTGACAACAGTCAACTAACCCTGGATGTGTGGTGGGCACTTCGGGCAACCTTATGCATAGGTGGTGAATAGCAATAATTAGCAATAACTGTCAAAAACTTTGTAAAAATTTTGGCTGAGGTTGTTAAGAGTGAGAATCATCCTAACACAAAGTTTGCCGATGTAGAGAGGAGAGGAATCTCGGATAACCCTTCCACAAGTTGCCGTCACTCTCACCTACTCAGCCATAAGAGGGACGGCATGAGAACACCATGCTGGTTGCTAGTAACCATTTCCCCTCTCGTAACCATGTAAGGGGAGAAAACGAAGTCGCACAGGCCAAGCATAGGACACCCAAAGTTTATCCCTCCAAACAGCACGTTCATTCAGCACTGGCATATGGATGCCATGAATACTTGAAGATTGTACATAAGAGACTTTCATTTTATTTGACAGATGTCTGCCTTTTTAGAGTGATTATTAGTATTTCATTAGCAAAAGAGTGGTTTCTGAGACATAGTAAAACCCTGGTAAAACGTTTGTGACGGGACTACAAAAAAATCATGCTTATTATGCAGGAAAATTTTTAAACGTTTAAGAATGAGATACGGAGGGAACAGACCGCTAGGCTACTGATTACATTGTAAAAAGTACACAGAATACACAAGTACTTACAGAGTGGTACTCAGAGATACACACAAACAAAAGTTAGACAACCACATTTTCCATATGGATGTGTGGTCAAGCAACGTTATGCTAACTAGGCAAGTTTCATCAGGCGGCAAACTGTGGCACACTGCAGTCTGGTGAGTGGTGGTTGGCAAATAGTGAACCTAGTAGGCAGGTGGCGAACTAGGGTGAGGTGGGAAATTTGAAATGTGGCGGAGGTGTTATCTTATGTTTAAACCAGGTGTCAGTCTGGATTTGGTTTGTATTGGTGGGCCAGTTTCCAGCGTCGCAGTTCTGCACTATTATAAGAAGGAGGTAGGGCCTTCACCACTATGGTTGTGTAACAGGAGTAAAAGTTCTGGTTGTGAGATGCTGCATGTGCTACAACTGGCTTCTCCTGGCGTGTTTGGTGTCCGCTCTATGGTCATTCATTCTGTCTGAGAGTGTTGGTGGTAAGGCCAATGTGCTCTGCATTACAGTGAATGCAATGTAGCTATGTAGCAGGTAGATAGTGGTAATTTGGGGTGCATCAGTTTGTTTCAAAAATTANGGGGGGGGGGGGGTCGTTTGAAGACCAATCTGGGTGGTTTGGAGAACAAAATTTGGATGAGTGATGATGAAGCCAGAATTTTGTTTCCACTGTAGAGAATGGTTCTGAGTTTGTCCATGTCATCATGGTAGGGGACAAGCAGGCGGATATCTGAGTAAATGATCTTTGTTTGAGTATCTGTGGTTTACAGGTGTGCAAATAGTGGATTTTGATGTACAAATATTTCTGAATTGAATATTTTAGAATAACATGTAAATAATTTCAAAGTCGAATAGCTACCAGTAAAGATTTTATTTCAGTTACATATAACAGAAATAAATATAATTTCACTGATACACAACAAACTGTTCTCCAAAAAATAATACTTGCATCGTCAAGTGCAGCATATAATTTTTACAAGATTTTATTCTGCTAAAAAGTATGCTTCAAAATGCAACCATTAATAAATAATGGACTATATATAAAACTATTTTTGTGTGAAATATAAAGATATCAAACAGACAACATTGTGACAAAACTATAATAATTTGCATGCATAATCGCCATAGGGAAGAACAGATACATTTTGGTCATCAGAAAATACCTCCCAAGTTATTTGCAACACCAAAAACGCTTTATCAGGAAAGGAAACTATTACCTTGGTGTTGTAGTTTTATTTTCAGTGATCATCCCCATTTGCGACATGGGTGTAGCCAAAAGTTTAAATAGACGTATTGTCGTGGTTTAGTTGGTAGNTCAGTGATCATCCCCATTTGCGACATGGGTGTAGCCAAAAGTTTAAATAGACGTATTGTCGTGGTTTAGTTGGTAGCATATTCTGCAAACGCCGAGGTTTGGTGCATGCAATTGCAGTGCCATTTGTTAACAAACTGTTTGCACATGTTGGCAATTTTTTGCTACCACTGTCGTGATTTGGTACCAGAATTTGTTTACTGTAAGTTACATTATAGTAGATGAAACNTCAGTGATCATCCCCATTTGCGACATGGGTGTAGCCAAAAGTTTAAATAGACGTATTGTCGTGGTTTAGTTGGTAGTATATTCTGCAAACGCCGAGGTTTGGTGCATGCAATTGCAGTGCCATTTGTTAACAAACTGTTTGCACATGTTANGAGGTTTGGTGCATGCAATTGCAGTGCCATTTGTTAACAAACTGTTTGCACATGTTAGCAATTTTTTGCTACCACTGTCGTGATTTGGTACCAGAATTTGTTTACTGTAAGTTACATTATAGTAGATGAAACTCTTTGCAAATGCAAACATTTCATTGTTAACACTTGCAACTGGCTTACGATACTACTAGCACCGCTAGTTCGCGTTCCAACACAGCTATGACACAAAGCCATGTTGGTATGGTTCTTGTCCACTGTGTTGTTATCTCATGCTCTCATCAATGTACTGAAATTGTATACTTTTGAATGTGTTTTTGCAGAAATAATTTCACTGGAATTGCCCAAAAAAAAAAAGTCTGTGTTTGTCATAAAGGGCCATGTAGTTTGTGAACAAAAGCGATGGTAGTACAAAATCAAGGTAACATAATCATTAGGCCTCCATGCCTATTTCTTCGGTTGCAAACATTAAAGAAGAAATACGACCTATTTCCGTAAATGCTAAAGTGAAAATAAATGTGTGTGTGTAAGGGTTTATCTTAATAACTTTGGTTTTTATCACATTTCGAAATGAGTTATTCTATAAAATACCACTGCTAAGATCTAAGAATCAATTTGCCACTGCATGGAACAGCAAACATTCATAAAAAGTACTAGTGATGGTGATCAGTAATGGTCCAGTTCTAATAAGTATGGACTAAAAATTTAAATGAACATCTTCAAATGAACAGGAATAAAAAGATGAGCAAATAACTAGAGTTGTGACGATTCACAAAATTGTGCATATGTGCTGATTCTGTAACACAGATTTACTGATGTGCAGCCGATGTGTGAAAAAACGTTTTGCTCATATTTAGTTGAATTTAAGTTACTATAATACTCCAACAATGGTACATATTGGTGAAGTGCAGCAAAATTAAAAGTAATTTTAACTTACTATTTCTGTTTACAGTGTCCAAAAAGTAAATTGAGTAACACAACTAAAAAATGTAAGTTTAAATGAAGACAAAACATTATAAAAAAATATTGGTCTATATTTACATAAATACTGAATTGTGAACACCGAAAACAGTAAGCATGCATAACATTGTTTACATGTTATATTGCTGTTGACAGAAAAGTGATAGACTTGAAACAAAAATGGTGGATTGTTTATATAAAACGTATCAGTTCTGCAATATAAACAAGATTAATGTTACTTGCAAAGTGTGTACTCTTAAAACTAGTTCTTTCTAAAAACAAAATATAAGCTATCTGATTTGTGAATAGATGCTTTGCTAACATTTGGATTGGTATAAAATATTTTTTTATGAACAGGAAGATTAAAAATGACCGCATGACACTGAATTAATTTGTAACATGGAAATTTTACAAATTAACTTATAAATACAATAGAACCTTTTTTATACTGAATCTGAAAAGAACACTTTCTATGCTCTCTATATAAGGGAATATTCATGTGTTCACATGTCTTGAAATAATATATAAAACTGACATAACAAATTTACATTTGCAGAGTACTTGATAATCTTAACACTGCGTGGGAAACCATTTTATAACTGAAAAACATAATAAAAATGATTTGAGTATAAACTTAAGTCAACCTGAAATATATTGTAACCTGTACACATAGTTTTCAAGGGCCCAAAATAAAAAAATTTATGCATGTTGACAAGCAATGCATGCAGACTTCATCTTCATCCAGACTTCAACACCTGGTTTGCTGGTGAGGGTGGGTGCAAAAAGTCACAAAAAATAATAGCATTAAGACAAAATAGCCATGTTAATACTATAAAGGCAAAGTAACAAGAAATTGTCCAGAAAGAAAATCCACATTGTGTGTTATTTTATGGTCGGTCACCCTACTCTTCAACTGTCTTTCCACTGGTGTGTGTTGGTGCAGGCAAAGAGCAAAGTCATGTAATATCAGTCACATTATGAGTGTGGCGGGCGCGTGTGCATGCATGTGTATGTGTGAGAGAGAATGGAAAGGCAGTTTTACCCCCTCGCCTTGATGAGCGCTGGCTGGGCATGGCTATGAAAACAATCCCTCCTTCCCCTTGTTACTTCCTCTCTGACCCAAGGACCCTTGTCAATGTCAAGCTTGTAGATTGTTTCTCAGCAGGGTGGNATGTAATATCAGTCACATTATGAGTGTGGCGGGCGCGTGTGCATGCATGTGTATGTGTGAGAGAGAATGGAAAGGCCGTTTTACCCCCTCGCCTTGATGAGTGCTGGCTGGGCATGGCTATGAAAACAATCCCTCCCTCCCCTTGTTACTTCCTCTCTGACCCAAGGACCCTTGTCAATGTCAAGCTTGTAGATTGTTTCTCAGCAGGGTGGNCTCCCCTTGTTACTTCCTCTCTGACCCAAGGACCCTTGTCAATGTCAAGCTTGTAGATTGTTTCTCAGCAGGGTGGAGTTTGGGACAAAAACTACAAACTTTGTTTAAAAACAGTGGAGTTGAGCATCTTTTTCACTGAAGCTTTCATTTCCAAATACCCTTCCTTATTTTCAACATTCATAAAGGAATATTTGCACACCTCTACGTGGTTGAAGTGGCAAGCTGAATTTGTTTGTGGACCAGGGATTTGGGGTAACCTCTATCAAAGAATGCCTTGACTGTTATACCACATTGCTTGTTTGAGACATTTTGGGTGGGGCAGATGCGTTTAGCTCTGGTAGCAAGACTGTACACACATAGCTAGCTCACCTCGAGGACAGGGCCTGCACTGAGGATTGTCTGCTCAACACCGCTGCCATGGCTGCCCTTCTGGGAGAGAGCAGTGAGGTGGTGGAGCAGAAAATTGGTGCTCTCAGTCTTGCCGCTACCACTCTCCCCACTGATCACCACGCACTGGTTATGCCGCCCCTTCAGCATGCAGTGGTAGGCAGTATCTGCCACTGCAAATATGTGTGGCGGGAGCTCTGGCCCTAGCCGTCTGTTCTGGTACAGCTTCACGTATTTCGGATTGTATATTGGATGGAACTGCAACAAACACCACTCTTTACACTGTAGTCACCCTTGCAGACAGGTGTAACCCCTGTGACATAATTTCACAGTTGCAGAAGGTTTTATAGTAGTTATACGCAAGCATAGTGAGCCATCTCATACAAGTCCTGATACTCAACATTTCAAAACTTTTCAATAGTTAAATTGCTTTCAATGTGGTTTGTATTAAGATTATCACATCCAACTGACAACCTATTCAATAGTTATATCATTTGCACAATACTTATGTTTTGGCTAAAGAAACTGAATATGTTATTGAGACACTTTAAGACTGTACAAAAATCAGAAAATTAAAATTTTAATTGTATTCTTAAAAAAGAACAGAAGTGATTGAAAGAAATCATATATTTATTTTTGAGCCAAAGTAAAAAATTCACGTATTTACTTGGAAGAAAGTCCGAACACTTCTTTTGCAGTCAATTCAATAAAGAAACTTGTTCCTACTTTGTCTGAAGCTGCAAATTCGTAATTCAAGACTAGTCAAATCTGACTTCTGAGTCAGAAGATGTCACAACCAAAACCCATGACATAGTTAATCCTATCTGATCCCATCCAATAAATGAATAGACAAAAGCAAGATTTTACCAGCTAAGAAAGACTCATTATATGCTTGTAGCTACACTCATATTTGTCATGTTCCATCACCATAATATTGAGATATTAAGCAGTAGTTATGTATTTTTATTAATAAACATAGCAGTACATTAGTATGTATAATGTATTCACGATAACTTCAAGATTTTCTGAAGCCCTGCTAAAGATCTACTTTCAGGGAGCCGATTATGTATCCTTCCGCAGTACGTAAACAAACAGTGCCATGTGGGAACTGTCAAATATTTTGTTAACAGTGTCCATGTGGGAACTACCAACATTTATTTTTGAAGAGAAACAATGCCATGTAATCTTAACTGTCATATACTTGAATGTAATTCTCCAAATGTCTAAAAAATGCTAATCAATTTAGCAAAATATTGTAATACATACAAAAAGGTAGATTGAAGTATATATCGGAACTGTTAATTATATAATTTAATTAAAGTTTACTTATTGTATTAAGATTTATTTACATATTTGGTGTAAGGAAAAAGTTAAATTTTACATAATAAACTTTTGGAAGTAGCACTCAGGTTAAAGATTTCACTGTGATAAATGGTACCGTATTTTATCGCATATAAGTGGCACATTTTATTTAAAAAAAAATTTATTGAAAACTTGGGGTGCGACTTATAAGTGAGAAAAATTCCTCCAGCCCCGCACTAACGTTTCATTTACTACGAATTCACGGCCCGCTGCTCGATTTCCAAACTCTTTAGCGAACAAAATCACTTTCATTTTGAAACCTGTAGTGTAGGTACATCTCTTTTCCATCAAGAAACTGTCGCACTTCTTCACTGNAAAATCACTTTCATTTTGAAACCTGTAGTGTAGGTACATCTCTTTTCCATCAAGAAACTGTCGCACTTCTTCACTGTCACAACATCAAAACAACACTACGTGCAGCGGAAAGACGATATAAGAGAAAGACGTGTAAGTCACGGCTAACATTTGGTACTCAAGAACCAACGCTAATGTGCTGCTATCTCTTAGGCTCCACAAAAAGCTTTCGAAAATAATCAATTATCAGTTATTGACGAAAAATCAATTCCTTTTCATTCTTTTAAAATATTTTTTTCTGTTAATGATTGCGAAGGGAATTACGTAACTGAAATATTCAAATGCCTTTCTATGTTTTGCACGTTTATTTGATAAACTGCAGAAATAACAACACTAATAGTAAAATTACATCTTAACCTAGAATTATCTTATAAGTATAAAGAATGTGTTACGTTAGTTTTATAACCACAATTCAGCGTCTCCAATATCCAATATGGCGTGGTTATACTTCTGAAAAAAACGTGCCCAAACGGACAAGATGGAGTGTATGAGTCCGCTGGACAGACACTGAAATTTATTTAATTTCAATTAATAACAGTGAAATCTTTACCCATGAGTGCTATGTAAAAATGTAAATATATAGTTTAGCAATATTAACTTTACAATTACGGCATTAGATTTATACATATTAATATTTAACCTACGAACAATTTCTTTTCAGCTATAACTAACATGTCCCTTCAAAATCAGTTGTTAATTCTTACGGACTTTTAACAAATTATTATAATTTATTGAAAAAATATACTTAAAACTTAAAACAACTANTAGCAATATTAACTTTACAATTACGGCATTAGATTTATACATATTAATATTTAACCTACGAACAATTTCTTTTCAGTTATAACTAACATGTCCCTTCAAAATCAGTTGTTAATTCTTACGGACTTTTAACAAATTATTATAATTTATTAAAAAAATATACCTAAAACTTAAAACAACTAATTTATATAGTGCTTAAGTGCTAAAAGCAAGACAAAACCTTTTCCATATATATTTTTTTATAACCAATTGAACATGTAACTCCTAGCGTGATTTATCAAAGGTTCTTTTCAAAAGTATCGAATTTACAGTGAATGGATTAAACTTGCAAAACTGCAAGGTGAAACAATGAAAGTAGATAGATATTTTAGCGCAGAGCCTTTAAAACTGATGGAGCATTATATTTATATGAGATTAAATACTCAAATACACCCCAAACATTTCAAGTTTTGAAGTGTTGAATGTCATTTCCTTGTGCTCTGTAGTAGCAGTTACTGTAAAATATTGTAAGTTCTTATTTATTCAAAATGTACTAATTATAAGTAAACTATTTTTATACATATTGTGAAAGATAAATGCCTCGAAATTCTTACTATGAAAGCACTACCTACTTGATTAAATTATTAAGCTTCATTAGCAATGTTCTCAGATGCTAACTCACTAAGTTATTCATTTGATCATACTTAAACTAAATAGAATAATTCAACAAACCCTCCACAGAAAATATTTAGAGTTGTTGAGAGATTTTGAAAGCATGGTTAAAAAAATATCTGGATTCCTGACTTTTCAAGGTCTTTGAAAAAAAGCTTTATAAATATATTTAAACTGTAGTTTTGCCATCATTCAATAAAATGTCTGAACAAAGGAGCGCTACGTTATAGTATGTGATCAAAGTAAATGTGTATAAATGAAAATACAGCACAAGTAATACAATTGTTTAGTGAAAGGCTCTCATCATGCAAATTTCTTTCCAGGACACAATAGCTTTTAAACATACTTTTCAGGTTGCTAGTAAGAATTTCTGGCTTTACAAAAAGTTTGTAAGAAGTTACAACTTCCAGCATTTGTCATATGTTTCCCTGACTTTTTGGATTTCCCTGGCCATCTTCAAATTCCCTGACATTTCCAAATTAGGTTTCCTTTTTTCTTTTTTCAAAACTGTAGCAATTCTGTGTAAAAAAAAATTGAATATTTGTCATTGGGAGGGGTGAAGTGAGATAGAGCAGTGTTGCAATGCATGAAGCAGGGGAGATAGGAGCACCTCTAGAAAACCTGCCAACCCCCTGTAACAACAGCCACACTTCCAAAGTGCAAAAATCAGGAGTAATATCACCAGGAATTAAACCTGCGTCACCCCAGAGGGAGGCTGGGAGAGCAGCCATACTTGCACATATTTCAAAAATAAACGATCAACACTGTCATAACTTTCCAATGCCATACTGAGTGTACAGGCAAAAATTACCTTGAACGGGTTGACGGCTATGAGGATGGAGCCCACATATGTGTAGATGTGGCCGGCAGCGAAGCGGGCCCTCAGGTTCTCCAGAAGCGTGTGNCCCACATATGTGTAGATGTGGCCGGCAGCGAAGCGGGCCCTCAGGTTCTCCAGAAGCGTGTGCTCATTGAGGTCCGGCAGCTGGCATAGATCGGGGTACTCCCGGTCCTTTGGCTGGTACAGAAACCGGTAGAAGTAGTCACGTATCAGCTGCGGGTCCATCGTGAAGCTGTCTGTCCACAGGCAGTCATTCAGCTTCTCTCGTAGGTAGAACCTGCCACACATTCAATACAGATTCCATGTCACTGCATTCTTACATGTAACACGTCATGACTGACTCAATGACATTCATCAATGCAAAGCTAAAAACACTGATTTTTTGAACGAGAAATTTTTTTATGGCTTCCCTTTGAAGCTGGCTTGGAAAGATACAAAAAGAAGAGTCCACGAAGACTGAAGAGTAATGTGTGAAGAGTACTGGCATAGATAGGTACTGAAAAAAAAAAAANAAAAAGAAGAGTCCACGAAGACTGAAGAGTAATGTGTGAAGAGTACTGGCATAGATAGGTACTGAAAAAAAAAAAACACAGTGACAATAAATGTTGAACATTCAACTAAAGAATACTACCAGTTTCAGAATGTGATCAGNGAAAAAAAAAAAACACAGTGACAATAAATGTTGAACATTCAACTAAAGAATACTACCAGTTTCAGAATGTGATCAGAACATGCTTTGTGTGTAATTTCTATACATTACATACATTTTTTTTTGTCAATTTTTGGTTTGTGCATGTGGCAGTTATATTTTAAACACATAATCCAATATTTTAAAGCTTCTATACATATTTTTTGGCAAAATGTTTATGAGTGGTGGTGGTTCCACTTTAGATATTCACTCTACCAGTTACCACAATAAATATGGGAAACACAGTGTTGGTTATGCAGGCCTCAATTTTTATAGTTACAGTCCTGGTCATACTGTCAAAATTTTCCATCAAACTGCTTCCAATCAAGTTGGTTAAAAAAGTCTGATGAATGTGACAGTCCCCCAAAAAGTCACTAATGCTACCACATTTGTTTGAAATGGATGGATGGCTTCAGTTTCCATCAAATATTTAACAGATATAGATGAGACGTTCTAAAATTTATTTGACATTCTGACGGGTTCAGCCAAACAGAATACTTTTTGTGATTATCAGAAGCTAGTTTTGTTTCAGATTCTACTACTGTACATATAAAAATGGCAAATAACATGGAACAAAACATCTTTATTTTTGAAAGTTATTCTTGCTAAACTACCTTGTTTACAGGGAGTTTACCGGGCCATGGAAAAAAATCCCTGATAATTTCAAGGTCTTCCAGGATGTTTTTTTATTTCGAGGATTTCTTATTGCGTAAGGGACAGTTATGTATAGTATAATAAACTTATGTTTTAAAGAAACAATAAGTAAAACTTCTAAAAAGCAGACTTACCTATTGTACGCTATGAAAACTATCCAGACATACACGTGCTAATAAATTTACTTCCACTTTTATTAAAAATGCAACAATGAATCATACTCAGTCAGGACTAAGTAAAGAAAATATTGAAATTGTTTTGAAAACGTGTAAACATAGCCTATATGTACGTATTTATTTTGTGAGATGTTACTAAATTCTATTAACTGACAGCCAAAAAAAAATCTGATTCTTCTAGTTTCTAGGATGAAAAAGAAATTACGTGATATTTCCAGGTTTTCTAGGGTCAGTAGACACCCTGTTTTAAAANTCTAGTTTCTAGGATGAAAAAGAAATTACGTGATATTTCCAGGTTTTCTAGGGTCAGTAGACACCCTGTTTTAAAAGCATGTACTGTGCTCTACAAGGAGTAAAAAAACTAATCTAATATGTAGCCTATAATAAAAAATTATTACAGTCTGATAAAAATTTAAAGTCATTATTATTTTACCAACTTAATTTGACNTCTAGTTTCTAGGATGAAAAAGAAATTACGTGATATTTCCAGGTTTTCTAGGGTCAGTAGACACCCTGTTTTAAAACCATGTACTGTGCTCTACAAGGAGTAAAAAAACTAATCTAATCTGTAGCCTATAATAAAAAATTATTACAGTCTGATAAAAATTTAAAGTCATTATTATTTTACCAACTTAATTTGACAAAATAATTTGATTGTCATTTTGTGTCAAACAAACCTCTTACAACTTTACTGTTAAAATTTGTTGGAGATAAAAATTTGAAAAGTGTGAGAGGGGCTTATAATATTTCAAAACATATAGAAGATGTTACAAAATCAAATGTCTCAGCTGCATTGCTTCTCAATTAAAATATACTCAAGCAGATACTGTATACCACAACTCCTGCCTTGTTGAGGTAAGAACAGAGTAAAAACTTAAAACAATATTTTGCTTCTTGTCCACCTACAACATGTAATGTTAAAAAGATTAAACATATTTGTCAAAAATATAAAGCAATGAATTTTTTACTTTCCAGCATTCTTTGAAAAGCCCAACGTAAAACATGTACAAAGTATGAATCAGAAAATATGGCCAAAACTGATGAACTGGTAACCACCTGGCAAAAGAAAGAGAGAATATCTTCTGAAGACAAGCACAGGAGAATCTAAGCCACAAGGCTACTTGCCATTGAGAACGTGAATAAACTCTTATGAGCTTTATGGAACAGGTGAAGAATCTGTAAGTTATATTATGTCCAAACCTTGTTCTTGGCCCAAGTTCACACATGTACCCTTTCTCATCTGGCCGAACACCTACAGCCCAGTAAACATCACACTAATTCACTACTTAAACATGTACAAGTGGTATTATGATCATGGGGAAAGGCCACTATCATGATTTAAATGATAATTCCCTGCTTAGTTCAGAACACTGAACCCATTCTATTTTTCAACACAGTTTCTGAATGTGTGCATGCTGCTATAACTGATTCAAAAAGAAATAAAAAATGTTTTTCTTGCTTTGTACTGCTTAACAATAAACATTGCTCATAACCACAGAACACAATCATATCATTTACCAATATTTAGTTTTGATTTTGGGCATTTCCCCACACATTTTTTCCTGATTGTGATGGGAGGGTGGGTGTATGTTAGCATGTGTGTATAAGGAAGAGTAAAATGAAAACCTTAAATACTGCTTATTTCGTAATTTATCAAACAGTAAATAAATACACTTACATAATTTTTCAAAGTAATCCTTATGACATATACAAGAGTTCCAGCACTTTGGAAGTGCACTGATGGCTGCAAGTGTGGTAAAAGCAATATGGGGTCGAATATTGTCATGTTGCAACAAAACATCAGTTCAAAGAAGTCCATGTCATTTGGACCAGATAGCAGGATGGAGATGATTCTTGAGAAGATCTGCATGTGTTGTGAACAGGCATTAGGGTGGGTCATTTTTTCTTATTTCTCGATATTGTAAAGGGCACAGCGATTGAAAGGTGCTAAATGGTATTGGTAATCCATACGTAAAATGTTATTACGTTCTATTGAGTTTTATTGCCTCCGGATTGTGATTAAAGATTTTAAAAAAATTGTTTTTCGAGGTTTTTTCTCAATAAAAAAATAATAATATAGAAATACTTTATACAAGTGATTAACATCGAATTGAATGAAAAATATACTTTGTTTTACTAATACTAAGCAGGAAGGTGTGAAGCGGAGTGATGATGTTACTAAAACTGTGCTTTCTCATGTTTCGTTTTCTATATTAAGCAAGTGATCAGAAAGTGTTACAGAGATATTCAAATAATATTTAACTGTCACATCGCTCTAATGAATGAAGCAAATATTTTTACACATGAATTAATTATCCAGAGTTTTATCGCTTTATCAAGTATATGTAGAGGGGAGGGGGGTCCACTTATGTTCGAAAAAAAAAACACCTTTTCATCGGGCACAGTTAGAAAATGATGCCAAACGATGTCTTCAAATAGCATATAAAGTTCGATTGCAATCGGAATTCATCTTCTGCCTCCGGATCCATCTCAAAACAGTCAAAAAAAAGTCTTCAAGAAAGGTCTTACAGTATGGTATAGGAAATCACTCCAGGCAACGATATGTAAAAAATTAAAATACTGAGATCGTTAGTTTAGTAAATGTTTAATAAAGAGAAAACATATATTTTACATTTTTACACAAATAATTATTACAATAAAAGGTTAAATAACAGCAAAATCTTTCTTGCTATCGAACTTCGGCATTGCTTTTCGTGACTCTATTTGGGCTTTTATGAAGCCTTCTCTGTCACTTTTATCACATAAAGTGATTGAAGCCTCAGTCACCGCTTTGACTGCTCTTTCGACTGCTTGCGTACGACATGGTAGATGCAATAAAGGCAGTTCTCCTTCTCCTTTTTGTTCGATAAACAACAGGAGTTCTTCTTCGCTCACATGTTTTAATATTGGCGGTTCAGTAATATTTTCCTGCCAATCCAAAAGATCGTAATATGATGATGCTTCAAAGTTCAATTTCAGTAGCTGAAACAGTCGCAAGCTATTTGATGTGGTCCTTCTGGCTTTCAGAAGTCGATGGGCTGCTAATTCACGAATGTGCGGTTGGGGGTCGGTCAGCATTGCAAGCAATAAATTTTCCGGGTGTGCGAAATAGCTATTTCTTTGAATGACTGGGTCGACAACTGCTTTCAAAGTTGTTGATAAATATCGGGTTTGCTCGATGAGTTTGAATAAGTTTCGTGCTCCATCTTTACAGCTGGGGTGGGATTTGACAGAAAACCATACCGGAGCGTAAGCCTTGACAATATATGTTGCAAGGGTAGTTAGGTTTTCAGAGGGAGCGTTCACCGAAACATACAGATGGAGAATTCTGTTGGCACGCGTTAGCCATCGGGCATGGGACATTTTGCTTGGTGATTTGTTCCCTAAATCATTAGGAAATATACCTGTTGAAACCGCTTTGACTATTCTGTACAAATATTTCTGGTTGGTACTAATATCTTTAGCAGAAAGCTCTGGTAAGTCCGTGGCAAAAGGTTGAAACTGAATTACTGGTCTTTTTTTTTTTCGCAGTTTTCGAGTTCTTTCCCAATAGTCCCTGAAAATGTCTGCGGTCCAGATGTACTACCATCAATGTGGTGAAATAGATGTCTGAATGGTAGTTCATTCATATGTAATAAGCATATAATCCACTGCAAAGGTTTACCCAATCTTTTTTCAAGTAACCTTAAAATACAGCCGTATTTGCCTACATTCACACTGGTTCCATCACACCCAATTGCCATCAAATATCCTATAGATATATCTGCTTTCAAGAAAAAGTCGGTAATTGCATGTTCTATGTTTTTTGCACTACCAGAAGTAGGTGCGATGTAACCCAAGAACTTCGATTCAGGTTCCTTAATCAAAGATATATGATCTTCAATTATGCTTTGCCTGTATTTTCTCCCACTTTTNCCAGAAGTAGGTGCGATGTAACCCAAGAACTTCGATTCAGGTTCCTTAATCAAAGATATATGATCTTCAATTATGCTTTGCCTGTATTTTCTCCCACTTTTTCCAGATATAATCAAGGTTTTGTCCTTTCGTCCGTCGAAGTACAATGCAGGTATTTGTAAAACTTTTTGTTGTGCAACTATACCTTTTCTATTTTTTTCCCGTTCTTGACGCAGCTTACTTTTGTCTATAACTTGAGAATTAGACGCTTGAAGAACTGCCGATGCGATGGCTGTCCCTGCCCTATCCGACACTCCATATCTATTGCATGTTTTTGACAGTAAACCATAATCAACTGGCAAATTGGAATTACTATCCGGTTTAGCACTTGAAGGTCGCAACTGAAGTTGGGTTTGGTCTTTATAATCAGACTGGCTACATTCTGATGTGCTGCTGAGCTCCTCCGTACATTTGTCTGCTACTTTTTGACGTTTACTCAGAGATTTTTATCACAATAGCTTTCTTTTCAGTGCTTTTGTAATTAGGCTTGTTGTGACAACATCTATGCCCCGTATGAACATTTATCTAGTCGTTCGTTGGTCAACTATGAAGCTGTGTTCTCTTACATGTATTTTTTTATGCTTAGGGCAGGTACATTTAGAAATATCCCGACACTTGCAAGCCGAAATATCAAACAAAGTTTTACTTCCAAGACGAAACTCTTCCAACTTGTTTTGCGGTATTTTTGGGTGAGACTTGAGAAGGTTTTTGCACTTTAAATGATATGCCTTTAACATTGCTTTCACTCGTTTTTGTTCTACTGTAGGAATAGAAACTTTAGTCTATATTTCTATAAGTTTTGCAAGTACAATAGTTTCTATTTCTTTATAAGTGGGTTCTTTTTTAGATTCCCTCTCATGTTTTATCTTGTGTCGGGTCCACTAATAACACTTCATGATTTCTTCATATGTTGGTAACACATTGTCTTTTAAATCACATATATCACTAAACAACGCACATTTCCAATTGATACGAGTACGATTCATTGTTAAAATGCACGAGAAAACACAAAACAAACAACCTCACTCTAGTTAGCGACGGGCGACACTGGTTGTTATTGTCTCAAATTGAGTGTCATTTGTCGCGTCTAATGCCCCCNCAAACAACGCACATTTCCAATTGATACGAGTACGATTCATTGTTAAAATGCACGAGAAAACACAAAACAAACAACCACACTCTAGTTAGCGACGGGCGACACTGGTTGTTATTGTCTCAAATTGAGTGTCATTTGTCGCGTCTAATGCCCCCTCCCACTCCTCTTCCCATCTTCCTGCTTAGTATTAGTAAAACAAAGTATATTTTTCATTCACTTCAATGTTAATCACTTGTATAAAGTATTTCTATATTATTATTTGTTTATTGAGAACAAAACCTAAAAAAAGTTTTTTTAAAATCTTTAATCACAATCCAGAGGCAATAAAACTCAATAGAACGTAATAAAATTTTACAAGTGGATTACCAATACCATTTAGCACCTTTCAATCGCTGTGCCCTTTACAATATCGAGAAATACGAAAAAATGACCCACTCTAACAGGCATGCCTATTCAAGTGAATAGGTGTGTCGGGTCAACTCGCCTCGCCCACCGGGCAATACGTAACAGTGCACCGCTTTCACACTTAGCTAAGTAGATTTCCAAGCTACCTCACTGTCTTAGTGATGTTACCATGAGTGCCACAATACTCATGCTTATTTTGTACAAGTGGTGCACAAACATGTGCCATATGTAAAGAATTAACATTGATTCAACCCCGTGACCAGTCATGGGGTATCCCATGACCAGTCATGGGGTATTTATGGAACAGCAAGCCAGTTCTTTGGCATTTAGACTTTCCTTGATACACACTTCAGCATTTTGCTCTGCAACATATATACAGATATTATGCAGGTCATTGACACCATGCCGCAGGTCGGTCCACAGTCGAATGGAGTTTAGTAAGACACTGTTGCGGTCCTATCATAGAGTGTTCCAGGAAAACCATGTGCTATGGCTATTTGGAAAGCGTCCATTCAGTAGATAGAGCTCCCACTCAAACACTATGAGTGTCTGGAGACATCCCCATCAGACACAGGGAGTAGGCAGCATAAACTGACTGTCCCTTTACCAAAGGGCAGACAAGTGCCTTGAAAGTAGGACAGCAGATGTTGGGTCATTCCCTTGCATCCCGGTGCTGGCAACATGGTGGATTTGTGCAAAAGTGTCTCCTAGAGCTTCCAGTGTGTCAGATTGTTAAGTATGCTCTGCAGACTTCTGGTCAAACAACAATAGACATATGGGTCATGTTTTTGCATCTTTGTGCTAGCGGTATGATAGATTTCTGCAAGAGCACGACCCAGACTCGGTAATATGCTGATCTTGAGGCATGTTGTGCCTACGTCAAGGTTAAGGCAAAAAAGGTAGTGTGGGTCGTGCCTTAGCACCCCGTTACCAGACGCATGCTGGATTGCATCCCAGAGCTGCTAGCAAGCTGGATCTCGAGATGCATCATGCCAACACCTTGTAAGACACCAAATAGGTGTTTGGATCGTGCCCTTGCATCCCAGAGCTGGGGGCATTTTGGATCTGTGCAGTGGCCCATTCTAGAGCCCCTGGCATACTCGATCGTGCGGCACGATGTACTGACATCAGGCAAGGTAACCATTGGTTATTTCGGCTGTGCATTCATGTCCCGATGATCGATGGCATGCNCGATGTACTGACATCAGGCAAGGTAACCATTGGTTATTTCGGCTGTGCATTCATGTCCCGATGATCGATGGCATGCTGGTTCTGTGCAGCAGAATATGCTGGAGTTATCAGTGTGCTGGATTGTGAGGCGCACCGTACCGATGCCTGGTAGAATGGACTATGCTTTAGCGCAGTGCCTTTGTGTCCTGATACTGGCAGTGCAACATTAAAAATAATATTGTTTTTAATTTCATGAGTTAAAACTAAAATATATTTTCTCTATATATGAAACAAAAAACTTCTTCCTAGCATGACATAAGGATACACATAGCATTCCTTCCCTCTTGCCATTGAAGTAATTAATGCTTAAATTCTACTTGGTAAATTTTTACCTCAATAAGGCCTTTACAAGATCAATTTTTCTGGCTTTTTCATTATTTTACAATTCATTGTTTGCGCTCCTTTGTCTTCACTTCTGTGTCCTTGATGTCCATTCCACAGATGGTTGAACCAGTGTAGCAATATATTGCAGGATTTGGGCTGTTCCCTGGTTTTCTTGAGAAGTCTCATTGGTTTCTACTCCTTTACACAAGTTGAAGCGGTAATTCAAAACATGATCTTTTAAACTAAAGAACTGATTACAATTGTAAAAGACATGCTATCGTCCTTGCTTACTTTCTGACCCACTTTTCTAATTTGATCTGTGAGAAGACTGCGGTATCTGCATTTTTTTATTGTATAATGCAAATTGTCTTTCTTTTGGAGCACAGTCCAAAGTTCCACTTGTTATAAGTTCGACAGGCTACACTACTTACTGTCTTCTGGGAATGAACATTTCACAACTACTGACTCGTAATTTTGTTTGTTAATGTTTGATGGTTTCACAAGGTTTAATTATGTTCTTAATTGATGTCCCAAAAACAGAAATGCAGGAGAGACTGACCTGTGGTAATATATGAAGCTCTCCAGGAGGCAGTCAGGAATGTTGTTATACCCCCTTCAATGTTCTCACCTTTAGAAATTGCTGCTTTTAAAGACATTTTGAAAGTCTGTACTCCTTTCTTGGCAAGCCCATTTGTCAAAGGGTGGTAAGGAGCTATAAGCTNTTTAAAGACATTTTGAAAGTCTGTACTCCTTTCTTGGCAAGCCCATTTGTCAAAGGGTGGTAAGGAGCTATAAGCTCTTAGCTTATAGCTCCTTACCACCCTTTGACTAAACTATAATGCCTAGTTTAGCACAAAAGTAATAAAATTCTGTGCTCTTGAACTGAAGTCCATTGTCTGAAACCAAAATTTGAGTGATTTGTCAAATTTACAAAAAAATTTCTGAAGAATTTTTATGGTAATTTATGAAGTGATATTCTTCAATGGGAATACATCAACCGATCTACTGTATGCAACCACGATGATGAGGTAGTATGTTACTTTGAGGTCCTTCTTAATCAATATGGGATAGTTCCACATGAAATGAGATTCATCATTTTATAAATGTTATAAATTTGTGCTGGTTTTTAAATAATTTTAAAGTGTAATTATCTAGANAAATGAGATTCATCATTTTATAAATGTTATAAATTTGTGCTGGTTTTTAAATAATTTTAAAGTGTAATTATCTAGAATAGAGGCTTTTTCGAAAACCAGGAAATTAATACCTGCAAATGGTATATATGGTCATTACAAATCACATCTAATAGGAATTTTATTGGGGCTTTACTTAAGTTGCAGTGTATAGTATACCATGAAATGTGATGGTGAGGGGGACTATGAAGATCAGGGTGTTTATGTGGTAAAACATATATCAAATATATTTCTATTGAGTTGCTGAATCAGGTTAAATTTAAATGTGAGAACGCCTCTGGAAACAAAACATTTATTTACAAAACGTTATTCACAGGGTATATTTTTGCTGATGCACCAAGGTCACACAGGTATAAACCACTGTAATCAAGCAGTGTCGGAATATCATTTAATTCTGATGAAGTTTTCAAGGTTTACCTTGCCAATATTCATGAGAGGAATGTACTATGTAACATATTAGCAGTAGAAAAAATATACATATAGTAAATCATACAAAAAATGTTCACAGGTGTTGTTTACAAGTAGTTGATGTGTATCACCATGATACATTAGTTGAACACTCGTGCATAGAAAAAGGAAACAAATGTGCATCAATATTGGTTTACGGGACGGTTGTATGCTGAGCGTGAGCGCAATTTTTTCAGTTTACCGTGTCAATTTGACTATGCGAAGGCTTGTGATTTACAAGTGTTATTAAAAGTGTTTCGTTGTGATTCTTTCCATTTGACGTTTTAAATCAATTTATTGTGCGAAAATACGAGTGTTTCTTTGCAATTATGTCCATGTAAAGTGTAAAAATATAATTATTGTGCAGAAATAAGTATGTTTGAGGAGTTTTGACAAATTGAATAGACGGTAACGTATCCTATGCGTAAGTTACAGGCAATAAATGACCAATCAGCTATATTCGCCACTTACATGGGTGAATAATGTAATTTATACTATAGTTTTGTTTTTGCATGGAAAGTAAGTGTAGCGAATTGTACTGTATAGTTTTACATTGAATGGCTTACGTACTGCTGCCATCTAGCCATGTCAAATGCAGAAGACCTAAAAAAATTAAACCTAACTTCACGATAGGTGAATCACAGGGAAAGAAAATGGTAATTATTAAGTTTAGGGGCTTTTCTGTAAAAAAAAAAACCCTAAAGAAGTGGTATATTTCCACTCTAATAATTATGCAGAACACGAATATACTAGTGGCATTCACATACGACTAATTTCTTAATATGTGCCCACCTAAGCTAACAGAACCTACCCCCACGATGGGTAAATCACTATTTTACAATTTTAAACTGACCTAGAAGTGTAGGGTGTTAATCTAACCTAGGATTGTAGTGTGTTAAACTAACCTAGGATTATAGGGTGATAAACTAACCTAGGATAGTAGGGTTTTAAACTAACCTAGGATAGTAGGGTTTTAAACTAACCTCAGATTTTAGACTGCCAACCTAATCTATGAATTTAGTCTAATCTAGGATTTTTGGGATTTAAAGGAACCGTAAAACACACCAAAATAATATGAAATAACTCACCTAGGTAGGCGGCGGCTACAATTCCTTTGTCCATGACCAATTCAACTGTTGTGCATCTGACCTCAATCCACAAAACACCACGATCTACTAAAAAATCCAAGAAACACCTGCCACACAGGCGAATATTACGCACAGAAGCACTCGCTCTTGCACTCTCAGTTTTTAAATCGGTCGGATTCGGACGTCACAACTCACGCCAGCAACAACACACACCCACACTGTATCGCATCTGAACGGCAACTGAAATTCCATGACTATAACGTCAAAATACTGTTATGATGACATCAACGACCCACAACCAATAAGGTGATGGTACAATGCCGAAGATCACAGAAAATCATGGCGTCTGACGTAAACAAAGTGGCGGGCTGCTCGTACTTTTAACTATTTTATTTAATATGTTTGGAATGGAGAAGTAGGGACGCATCTCTTTTGGAGTTTTGGAAGCACATGAAAAGTTTGGTGACAACACAACCTGGTACTGGTGTCAATTCTGCAACTCTGCCATTTGGTTATTCTCTAAAAATTCAACTGACGACACCACTAGATGTTTCACCTGTCACATCTGATGTCTTACCTTCAGCATCTGTTGCCGTACCTTTAGCATCTGTTGACTTACCTTCAGCATCCGCTGACTTACCTGTCAGTGACAATATAACGATTTTATGTAATCCATCCACCACATTTTATCTTTTGCCTGCTACTTCATCAAGCATACTTCGATCTCCTACAAGTGACAGTACAGTCTTCCCAGTCGAACTTGATACTGCATGTGTGCTTTCAACAACTGTGAAACCATCTGTTAGTGTTTCAAACATTTCACCAGGGTCATCCAGTTAAAAAATACTTGTAAAACTTCGTCTGGTAAAATAATCCCATCGCCTTTCAAGCAGGCTTTGTTTTGGCCTGGGCCTCAAAAACATAAAATTTGCAAGAGAGCTCCAAAGGAAAAGGTTCCAACTGTTGCTAACTCAAAAGCATGGCAAGAATATTATTCACGTAAAGAAACAATAAAGTGAGAAGAGGAACAGAAAAAGGAAGAAAGTAAAATTTAAAGAAATAAGAAGGTAAAAAAAGAAAAACTGAAAGCTAGGTCTCAGACAAAATTTTACCAAGATGATACCACATCCTCNGAAATAAGAAGGTAAAAAAAGAAAAACTGAAAGCTAGGTCTCAGACAAAATTTTACCAAGATGATACCACATCCTCGGAGTTGATCCAGTGCCTCTAGAATCATCAGATGAGTGGAGCGAGACATGTGATAAAGAAAATACTATCGCATTTGAAAATATGCCTGAAGATAACACTTTACACTTTTCAACTAAGTTTTGCGCTTGTGTCACAAATACAGATATATTTGCATCATTCACGAGGTACAAGGGGAAGTNGAAATAAGAAGGTAAAAAAAGAAAAACTGAAAGCCAGGTCTCAGACAAAATTTTACCAAGATGATACCACATCCTCAGAGTTGATCCAGTGCCTCTAGAATCATCAGATGAGTGGAGCGAGCCATGTGATAAAGAAAATACTATCGCATTTGAAAATATGCCTGAAGATAATACTTTTCAACTAAGTTTTGCGCTTGTGTCACAAATACAGATATATTTGCATCATTCACGAGGTACAAGGGGAAGTCTTGAAAGTTTTGGGAATGAGATGTGTGGGAAAAACTAAAAAAGTTTTAATTACCAAAGATGACTATTTTTCCTCCATAAACAGGAGTCAAATTGAAGGGATACTTCCACTCCTGAGATGAATGCTACAGGTGCCAGAGTGCATTACATTTTTTAATGTCCTGTTGATGTTTTTGAAAAATAAGGAAAAGAAGAAGAAAACTTAAAATAATCAGCAACCATGTTTTTATTCATTATTCATGTGAACTATGAACTTAAATATTTTACTTGAAGACTTAATTGTTTGGAAGTGTTAGTTAGGATTTTGTAATGTCCTAAATTTTCTGGGTAATTTTCTACTTGAGGGGCTTTCCTGAAAATAAGAAAAAAAACTCCAGAAAGTGGTATATTTCGACTCTNTTAATGTCCTGTTGATGTTTTTGAAAAATAAGGAAAAGAAGAAGAAAACTTAAAATAATCAGCAGCCATGTTTTTATTCATTATTCATGTGAACTATGAACTTAAATATTTTACTTGAAGACTTAATTGTTTGGAAGTGTTAGTTAGGATTTTGTAATGTCCTAAATTTTCTGCATTTTTCAGAACTATTGTAGTTTTTTTTTGTATATTGATTTTGTCATTTTTGACGTATTTTCAATGTTTTCATTACTATTTCTAGCTGTATGCACTTTGTTTGTAAGGTCAGCATGCAAAAAAAAGAAAATGTTTGTTCTTTTTTACGATTGTTGTAATAAGGTAACTGAAAAATGTGAAGTTATTAACCATAATTTTTTATATCTGTATGCATAGAGTTTGCAAGCTTTTTAAAATGTGATTTGTTGTTATTAACTAAAAGATTTAGTTTATGATGCTAACTGTGTCACCGCCTATTTTAAAATGTCATATTTATAATTTTAAAAATATGATGACTACTGGTATGTGTGTATGACGAACACTGGCTGAAATAGTTTCAGCAGTGATGACTACTGGTGAAAAAACCTGACTTTTTAAAAAGTTCATATTTAGTAAACTACACGACGGAGTTTCACTACTAACATTTCTATCAGTTAAGAATGAATTGAAATCAGACATAGAATGCTCTGATTTTAAGATTTAACTAAAAGGTTCATGAAAATTATGGTTTTTGTGCGATTTGTAACTTAGCATGACGACTACTGGTGCATGTAAATGGTTGATAATTCATATGAACACAGTAATTCACTTTTCTAGCCTCTGAAAGGCAATGGTTTTGTGAAACTATCTTACAACTTACTGTTTTAATGTTGTGAAGAACTACCTGAGTAAAATAAGGTCATAGAACTTCCCAAAATAATGTAGGAAGTATTTGGAAAAATCATGGTAATTTGAGCAACACAACAACAGTCATGTTAAACAGGAAGTAGGCTTATGAACTTGCTATGAAATACTGTGACCTACATTACACTGCAAGCATTTACCAATTTGTCTGTAAATTAACATCATGCTACCCCAATTGCTTTGCACAGATTGTTAATTGAACCATACTGCACTCAAGTTTTTAGTATTAACATAGGTTTCAGTGTTAGAATTAAATTTAAAAATGGATAAATGGTGATGAGACTTGAATGGGCTAAACTTGACACACTTTGTTTATAGGCAGCAAAGATTTGTTAAAAATAACTTTGTGCAATCCAACAATAATCTTGAACTTAGGATGGGCTGGTAGCTTTAACATACAAAATTTTGTGTTTTGAATTGCTTATCGTGGTGTGGCCCCCTTTTCCCTTTTTGATAGAAAATATTTTGGCATCCTTCTTATTTTGCAAAAGTGTAAAAGTGGCAGGTAACTTGTGGCCTGGGATAACTGATATCTGCTAATGCGCAGCGCTACTAGTAACTCATTTGTGCTGTGATGGAAGCTTGCACTTCCATAGCACTCCTCTTTCTCATGTATTTAGTCGCATGCCCTCAGCCAGAGCAGTTGTGATGCTGTGATTTACAGTGTGTTACCTTGGGTTTGTAATAATTACTGTAAAATGAGTGGCAATAAAAACGTTTTTTCAAGTTGGACGAATAAATTTGTGTCTGCAACAATTTTGCAGCCGAAAAAACTAACTAAAATGGGAGTAAGATAGTGAAAATGAGAGTTTAAATAATACATTTGAATACCGAACTTCCTGAAGTGCTTTAAATTAATAATTATGAGCACATTCATGTTTTACATTTGGATTTTCAACGACATTCCCTTCAACAACAATATTTTCTACTACTCTAAAACCACATATGCTTATTTGAAAATAGCGAATTCCAGAACATAATATGTGGTGTATTATATATGCTGGTAATAATGAAGTAATATTACATGTGGGTACTAAATTTTACATGAATGTACACACAAAACCACACCAATACACTTCTTGGTTTTGAAGATGGTAATGAGATTTTTTACTTATTTATATTCAATCATTCTTCAGCATTTACATCATCAAATGTACACTGGAGATCTTCCAGATTATGACAACAAAGCAATAAATACAAAATATTTTGTAATATATCTCTTGCATTTTTCTATGACGACTACATACTTTTACACTACTTATGTATGAATAATTCAATAGCCATTGTTCTTTTTGCTATGCAAAAAATCTTAAGAGATATTTCATACAGGCCTAGTAAGTTATCATTCTCTCTTACAGATTCGTCATCTTCCACGACAGTAGACAACTCTGACAAGAGCCCAAATTTTGAACTTTCAAGTTTGGAAAGTGATTACTTTGATGACGTATCATCAGATGAAGATAGGGTGAAAAAAGTTGCAAATTTGTCGGCACCAAATACAGCCCCACAGGACATTGCTGCAGACACATCGGCTCCATGTGCATCTACCTCAAAACAAGTGCAGGTACCACAAGACATTGTTGCCAATATGTCGACCCCGTGTACGTCTACCTCAAAACAAGTGCCGGTACGAGGCATTGTTGCCAATAAATCGACCCTGCATACATCTGCCTCAGAACGAGAACTGGGTACACCGGACATTGTTGTGAATACATCTGCCTTGTTGACGAAGATACCTGAAGAAAATCATGGAAGTGAAACAAATAGTTACTAACAAAATATTGTACCAGGAGATAAAAATGGTTTTACTTGGCACAATCCAGAAGGGAGTAAGCAGGAATTCTTTTTTTCATGGCAAATTCGGGTTGAATCCGGAAGTGGTGGCGCAGGTAAATGAACCTTCAGAGCTTGACTGTTATAAACTGTTTGTAGGTAATGACTTTTTGTAGAACAATCAAATATTTACGCAAGTCAAAAGCTCAAACAAAGTCCATTCCCTCAACAATGTTCTGGAACAGATTCGAACTGCTATTGAGAACTTGGCATTTCAGTGACAATGAATTCAAGCTGGAAAATTATAGACTTTATAAATTACAAATGTTGTGGACTACCTTGTCTCAAAATAAAAATAAAAAAGTGTATGCCGGAGAAACCGTGTGCGTAGACACAAACAATTGTACCATTCAGAGAACATTTGGTAATGAAGCAATACTACCCCATGAAAACCCACACGTACGGAGTGAAAATATTCAAAGCGTGTTTTGGGAGAGGGACACGTGGAACTTCAAAATGTATGCTGGAAAACATCAGGATGCAGATAAGTCTGTGCCGACAAGTGTATTAATTCAGTTATATGGCACATTACTGAATTCAGGTAGAGTGATTGTCACAGAAAATTATTATATTTGTACTGACCTAGACAACAAACTCCATGATAAGTCTATGAAATTGTTAGGTACACTTAGGTCAAACAGAAAATATAACCACAAGACTGTTATCAACAAAAAACTAAAAAGAGGTGAGAGAGATTGTTGCTCAGCAAAATGAAAAAGGCATAACCATCTTGAAATGGACCAACCAGAGAGACATTATTGTACTGTCAATATGCCATGGGGATGAAACAGTCCCTGGTCATAGAGTTAAAGGAATAGTGAACAAACCAAAGGCCATTTTGGAATACAATAATGGCAAAGCAGCAACCGATTTGTCTGACCAATTGTCAAACTACAGTACCCCACTTCGAAGATCTCTAAAATGGTGCTGAAAGTTGGCCATTGAATTATTACTGGGCACAACTGTAGTAAATGCTCACATGATATTTTGTCAAATCACTGGGAAGATAACAACAATCGCAAATTTCCATAAAGCTTTAGTGAAACAAACGATGACTGTAAAAGTTTTGCCAGAATCAGAAAATGAGAACTGTGAGATATATACACCCATTCCTGCGGTAAGTACAAAAATTTTGCCCAAACATACTTTAAAGAAAATGGACGGTTCAGCTAGGAAAGGTAGAAAGTACTGCAGAGGATGCTACAAAAAAAAAACCAAGGGGAGAAATAGAAAAAACAAAAATGAAGAAAGTTACGACACACTGTAACGACTGCGCTGGTGAACCAAGGTACTGCCTTGATTGCTTCAATCGTGCACACAAGTAATTAAAACTGTTTTGTATGTAAATAAATCTTGCATAAATATGTATGTAATTGTATCTAAATACTGAAGAAAGTTTAGACATACTGCCGTGATTGTGTGGATGAACCTAGCTACTGCCTTGATTGCTTTAGTTATGGACAAAAGTAATTTCACTATCTTGTATAAAAGTAAACTTTATGTATTTGTAGACAATTTTTTCTAAATATGCTTGTTTTCAATTACATATTTTAGATCCAATGTAATTAATTTCTTTATTATTGTTTACTCCCGACGCCAATGGCGGACACAATGTAGTAAATTAGTCAACAGTCGTGACATGAAACCAATGATAGTTTTGCTTCCCCAGAGACCAGAGCGGACACGTAAAAAACTAGTCAATACTCCAGGCGGACACATTAAACAGTTAGAATCAATACTCGAGCGGCCACATGGCATCAAAGACAGGTTGTGTTCAAAAGTGCCGAGCATACACCGGTGTCCGCCACAGCTCTCAGGGCTATTTTAAGAGCAGACCCCTGTGTCCGTCCTGGCAGTTAACGTGTTAATTTGTAATAATATTTTTAAGTCAGGCATTTTTCCTGATAGACTGAAGTTTGCCACATTTATACCATTATATAAGAAAAGGGATAAGACAAATATTACGAATTACAGACCGGTGTCACTGCTAACTACATTTCGAAAATAATAAGAAAGGTTATATACAAACAAATATATGACCATATAAATAAATTTTTAATACTCACACATGTGCAGTTTGGTTTTCAAACTAAATCAACTACTGAAAAAGTTATATTTAAATTAACCCACAGTATTTTATAAGAGTTAAATAACTGCGAGCATACAGTAAGTACATTTTTTTATTTAGCCAAGGTCTTTGATTGTGTCAATCATGACAGTTTACCAACTAAACTCCAGTTTTTTGGTATAAGAGGTAGTTTTTTAAATTTGTTAAAAATATATATTTGTAACAAGCAACAATCCGTACTTATTAAAAGTAATAATGCATCTAGGGCACATTCTACGGTGGGTAAAATATTGCATGGAGTACCACAAGGTTCTGTTCTTGGACCATTACAGTTTTTGTTCTATATAAATTATTAATTGATATCCATCCAAGTACAGGCTAATACGGTATTGTTTGCAGATGATACCAATATTCTAGTAAATGATAAACATTTATATCAAGTCGCAAGGCACACGAGTCAGTGGCAGTCTTATTTGACTGGTTTCCTAACAGTAAATTTATATAAAACTAAATTCATTATTTTTTCTCGTAACTTTTCTACTAATTACACAGAACACGAATATACTAGGGGCATTAACGTCCGACTAATTTCATAATATGTGCCCATCTAACACAACTGAACCTAACCAGACAATGGGTGAATCACTATTTTAAATTTTTAAACTAACCTAGGATTGTAGGGTTTTTAACTAACCTAGGATTGTAGGGTTTTTAACTAACCTAGGATTGTAGGGTTTTAAACTAACCTATGATTGTAGGGTTTTAAACTAACCTAGGATTGTAGGGTTTTAAACTAACCTATGATTGTAGGGTTTTAAACTAACCTAGGATTGTAGTGTGTTAATCTAACCTACGAATTTAATCTAATTAGGATTTTAGGGAACCGTAAAAAACACCAAAATAATATGAATTGGTAATTACCCAGTTTAGCAGATTTTCTATAAAAAAAAAACCCCCAAAGTGGTATATTTTCACTCTAATAATTAGGCAGAACACGAATACACTAGGGTCATTAACGTTCTACTTATTTTAACATTATGCCACCCTAAATATTAACAAGGTAAGCTGTGCAGAACCCACTTATGCTACTTGTGTGGGTCTAGGACGTTTCCTTCAGAAAAGTCGCTACTCTGAATAATTACCTCGAAATGAACTGCTGCATAAACTTTTGCTAGAAGACTAAGTTGAGTTATGCGAACTTCAAAATTTCTTTCACTTAAACTAGTCTCGTACTTTGTTGTTCTGAGAGAAAGAGACAAATATTCTTTTTTTTGCTCTGTGAAAATGTTTACTACATGCATCCCATTGATAAGCAGTATAAAAGTAATTGGAAATCAATGAGTAATTATGAGTATAAATATTCACAAGGGTGTCATGTAATGTATTCTTATTGCCTATGTTCTCAACATGTTCATAAATATCTCATGTTTAAATATGTCACTTGCGGGTGTGCTTTATGTAGATGTCAAATTTCCACAGTCATTAAAAGGGTATAAGTGGTGGTGTTTATCATTATGCTCTGTTATAGCCTATCTTCACCAGGGAATCCAAAGACAGGTAAACGTGGAAATTATTACCTCAGATAGGATATTTTAAGTTTTATTTATTTCTGTTTATTTTCAAGAGTTAAGAATGTACTTCATATTGATAATTATTTAATGAACCTTTCCGCACACGTATTTTTGAATGGCATTGCTCCTCCAAACAGAAAGATAAGATATCTGTATGAAACAGTTTCCCTATTATGTATCCAGACTCATTAACACAAGACAAAAATAAAACACTAGACTAAATAATTTTACATATATATATACACACACACATGCATGCATGCACGCATATATATATACATGCACGCACGTGTGCATGCACACACATACACACCCCATATAATTCAAAAATACCCACTGAGAGGTGCCTCTCACAAACTGATCACGCTAAACCAGCGTTTCCCAAACTTTTTTCCGTGGCCCAGTTATTTTTAAGCTTTTCCTTCACGACCCACTAAAAACTTTTTTGTGGATTCTGGTGTATGAGTGGAATAAAACATGTTTATCTGTCTATTATAGTTTAATATTTTAACAAAGAAGCGTTAACAAATGTCGTACAAAAATGATAATCTAATTAAAACCAAACCGTTTATTAATGAGAAGTGTGCAGTTGTTTCTTGTTACATTTGGAGGAAAAGATGTTAACATTATCCTCAGATCCGGTTCGACTTCCAATCGGTTCCTATATTTATTTTTTAGGAAAACCAGTGTTGAAAACCCTGCTTCACACTTATATGTCGTAACAAAAGGCATTAGAAACTTAAGCGCTTATTCTGCTAAAACTGGGTACTCCTGGCTGCAAGACAGCCAAAAATCCCATCAGTGGTATGTTGCCAAATGTGTCTGAGTGCCGTGTCACATGACAGTTCAATTATAGACTCAATATCTGAATCCGGAAGGTCAGTCTCTGATTCTACATTGACTGTAAATGGATTCCTTATCCATGCTTTGTTTCCGTGGATGGGACAAAAATATTTTGTAAGATTTGTCTCCAGCGCTAGCATATGTTCTTTGATAGCAGCTTAAATCTCACCCGGCAATAAACTCATGCTATAATATTTTTGTAGTTCTGTTAACTTTGTAAAAGCTTTGTAATTTCCTGCTTCCGCTCAACTTGACCACAAACTGATATTTTTGTAGCAGCTTCCACCTTCTCTTGCACTTTAAATACAGTTACATTGCTACCTTGTAAAGTCTGATTCAAATTGTTCAAGAAATCAAAAATATCACAAAGATAAGCTACCTTGATTCACCAATTAACATCATGGAAACTGTCTTTGAAATGAAATATTACATCTCTAGCCGTTGGGGGATATTGTTCTAAGAACATTAAAACTTCTTCCCTCAGTTCAATGAGTCTTCTTAAAACATTCCCTCTTGATAGCCACCGTATTTCGCAGTATAAAATAAGATGTTCATGTTCACTTCCCATTTCTTTGCATAAAGCAGAGAATATTCTTGAGTTCAGTGGACGAGATTTTATAAAATTTATGAATTTCACACACTAGTGCATAGTTGCAGTTAAAAGCAATGGCATTCTTTTGACAGCCAATGCCTCTCTGTGGATGCTGCAATGCACCCATACACAGTCTGGTGTTACAGCTTTGATCCTCGGAAAAAGTTCAGTACGAATGCCTGGCATTGTGCGTGCTCCATCGCTACTTAGTCCCACACATTCCTTCCATTCAATGCCATTGTCCTTCATGTAACTGTCAATCAAATTAAATATTTCATCAGCTGTTGTTCTTGTTGTCAGAGGTTTACAAAAGAGAAATTCTTCGTGATTTGTATTGTCAAAATTGTATCTTACAAAACACATTAGATTAGCATTATCTGATATGTCTGTACTTTCATCAACTTGCAAGGAAAAATAATTACTCTCTTGTAAGTGACCCACAACAGTTTCCTCGATGTTATCTGCCATCTCCACTATCCTGCTCTTCACTGTGTTATTTGATAGCTCCAGCAAATTTACTTTGTTCTCCTGTTTTTTATCACATATCTGAGATGCTACTATTTTCATTGCAGGAACTATTAATTTCTCTGCAATTGTGTGAGAAACACCAGTTTCAGCAATTCATTTTGAGATTTCATAAGATGCCATTACAAGGTTTTCAGATTGAGCACCCTCAGAAAAATTCGAAGACAGTTTTTTTGGTAACTATTAATTCTATTTTTTTTATTAGTGAAGAAATCTATTGGCTTCTCACTGTATTCCGGGTGTTCTATTTCCAAGTGCCTCTTCAACTCCGAAGGTTTCATAGACTCGTTTGAAAATGCAGCATAACAAATAATGGTTTGTCATCAGCACCCTTCATGAATCCTAATTGTGGTAATTTTTTACTTTAGGGGCTTTTCTGAAAATAAGAAAAAAAACTCCAGAAAGTGGTATATTTCGACNGCAAGGAAAAATAATTACTCTCTTGTAAGTGACCCACAACAGTTTCCTCGATGTTATCTGCCATCTCCACTATCCTACTCTTCACTGTGTTATTTGATAGCTCCAGCAAATTTACTTTGTTCTCCTGTTTTTTATCACATATCTGAGATGCTACTATTTTCATTGCAGGAACTATTAATTTCTCTGCAATTGTGTGAGAATAACCGGTTTCAGCAATTCATTTTGAGATTTCATAAGATGCCATTACAAGGTTTTCAGATTGAGCACCCTCAGAAAAATTCGAAGACAGTTTTTTTGGTAACTATTAATTCTATTTTTTTTATTAGTGAAGAAATCTATTGGCTTCTCACTGTATTCCGGGTGTTCTATTTCCAAGTGCCTCTTCAACTCCGAAGGTTTCATAGACTCGTTTGAAAATGCAGCATAACAAATAATGGTTTGTCATCAGCACCCTTCATGAATCCTAATTGTAAATAATCTTCAGCATATTGTAGAGTCCATGACTCCTCCTCCTTTTTTGTAAGAGTAAAAGACTGTGCATCGTGCGGCCGTTTGTTAGTACCACTCGTACCTGGCTCCGCCTGGACAATACTTGACTGTCTGTTTGTGCCACTCTCAGAACCCGTACTTTGTTTTATTACCCACTTGTCCATCATCAAATGAAACGTAATCAGTATACATAAAAAATACGCACTCTTTGTCTTGGTACTAAGCTCAAACTGACTGAATGAACGAGCAAACGAGCTGGCGGAGTGGGGCGAGTGCAGGCGGGTGAAACAGATGGTTACATTTTTTTACCACGTGAACAATACGTAAAACTGTAAAGTACCGCAACCCAGCATTTTGATTTCGTGGCCCGGTACTAGGTTGCAACCCACCATCTGGGAAATGCTGCGCTAAACCANCCGCAACCCAGCATTTTGATTTCGTGGCCCGGTACTAGGTTGCAACCCACCATCTGGGAAATGCTGCGCTAAACCATTGACAAAATGTGATACTCCATGTGTCCTGCAAATGTGATATACTTAGCTTTAACATAAATATTTGAAATTCCTATGACAAAATTGTTACTATTTTTAAACTGTCAAATATAATTACTGTATTGAAACAGATGTGACAAACTGAACTCANTATGACAAAATTGTTACTATTTTTAAACTGTCAAATATAATTACTGTATTGAAACAGATGTGACAAACTGAACTCACATACTTGTCACAGTATTTTTTTATATTATTATTTGCTATGTAATTCATAAGTAACAACTAATTTTTATAATAACAATACACACATTAATCATGTAGGCCCCTTAAAATTGTTCAACACAAAATACAGTGTTTAANTAATTTTTATAATAACAATACACACATTAATCATGTAGGCCCCTTAAAATTGTTCAACACAAAATACAGTGTTTAACATCATCCTTGTTTCTTGTATAACTCTTATCATATCATGCAATTGCACATATTATAGATAACAAAAATTCAACTGAATGAAATTGTCTTAAAAATGTTTTTGTTTCCTTTAAGTCTTTTGCTGAATGGCTGTGTTTCAATACAAAATCAACGGTCACAAAACTAGAGGTTTTTCTCGACTGTGAAACAATAGAAATAACCATATCTATACCAATGATGTAAAGAATTACCTTGCTGATGCAGTATGATGCTGGTAGGCAAACTTGCATCTTATTTGAACAAGGACCAATCTGCATGTTTACAAATTAATTGATAGATCCACCAGTGGTCAAAACAGCAGTTTGAGGTATTTTTTGAACATCAGGTTGATTTTCAGTAGTATTTTCATCTGCTTGCAGATGAAAATTNGTGGTCAAAACAGCAGTTTGAGGTATTTTTTGAACATCAGGTTGATTTTCAGTAGTATTTTCATCTGCTTGCAGATGAAAATTAATGCCATTACATGAAACTCTTAACTTTTTAATACTTATTTGTAAAACTCAACGTTCAATTTACCTTTATATTTTCGGAATGCTTGAAAATTATGAGAAGAGGGTATTTTGATGCATATCGACCAGATCCACTTAATTGTAAGGCTGGTTTAACTCGTGAATCAATCAGTTTCAGCGAACCCAACCAAAACAGCAATATGTGGTATGTGTAGCCAATAGCATTTCCCCTAACGACAAAACTAAAAATTATAAAATACAATAAGTGAAAAATTTAGTAGAAAATACATGATTCTTAACAGCACAGTTTACAAAAGAATGGGGGCGCCACAAGTTAGCCAACTTAAAATTCTCCTTAAAAGTTCTCACCCATCATCCCAATTTAAGTATGACTATTTAGTGTCTGTGGCAATCGCTACGTTTATGGTTTTGGTTATTTCTACTGTAGGCAACCACAGCCTTTGGACTGTTTATATATAACATTGAAAATAAAAAGAGCAAAATAATCATCAAGCAAAAAAACAGTACCTGTAAAACTCCTGTTGTGAATGCAGAGTTTTGGGCCATAGCAGCATAAGAGCAACGGGACTTTCCGAGGGCCCGAGCCGTCGTTCCTTACATTCTTGTCCCACGGAATCTCCAATAACTTCTGCCAACTCATAACCTCCACCAGATCCATCCGATAGCGATAACCGTTCCACGATACACGACACGATCTCTTCAGACGTTGTCTGTTTGCTGGCTTCCACTGAAAGTGCTTCATAGTGTTGTGATAAAGCACCCACGAATACTTGAACTATATATCGGTTGTTTTCGGAACCAGACATTTTATTTTCAAACTGCAGGCAATTTTCGTGCCAGATCTGTGGTGAACACGTTAAAACTTGCGGCAATCATACTGATAAACATTCAGGGACAATGTTACACAAGCCATAAACACATCGTTGCGGGGACTCGGTATGCTCAAAGCAACGATAGCTCCGACAAAAAAAAATGTGGTTGATTACAAACTCAGCAAAATGTATGAGGAACAAAATAAACTACTGCGAAACTCCCCGAGTATCACAGTCTTCTTAAATAATCGCCAAACATTATTTCACCAAGATATTAAAAGTATAATCTAAGAAATTGGGGTCACATGCTGAAATTAATATGTCAACAACCCAAACCGTCACAAATGGTTCACCCGTTCCACTTCACACGAGAACACAGCACAGTCGCACACATATATAAACGAGCATGTTAAACCACTGCGAAATAACCTATACAATAAACCATGTACCACACACATTTGTTTGACATTTAACTAGATAACATTACTGCCACCTGAATGTTCTACCATCATACCCAGCCAAAATAAGTGTAAAAACTGTACTTCAAAGGTCTTTAACATAATATNACAAAAAAAAATGTGGTTGATTACAAACTCAGCAAAATGTATGAGGAACAAAATAAACTACTGCGAAACTCCCCGAGTATCACAGTCTCCTTAAATAAACGCCAAACATTATTTCACCAAGATATTAAAAGTATAATCTAAGAAATTGGGGTCACATGCTGAAATTAATATGACAACAACCCAAACCGTCACAAATGGTTCACCCGTTCCACTTCACACGAGAACACAGCACAGTCGCACACATACATAAACGAGCATGTTAAACCACTGCGAAATAACATATACAATAAACCATGTACCACACACATTTGTTTGACATTTAACTAGATAACATTACTGCCACCTGAATGTTCTACCATCATACCCAGCCAAAATAAGTGTAAAAACTGTACTTCAAAGGTCTTTAACATAATACATTTATTAAGTATGAAAACTTCAATAAAAAGGTTACTGATATTAATTTAACTGTGTATTCCTAAGCGGGGAAGAATACATTATCGCAATCCATTTTAACAACACCCACCATTATGGAATGAAGTAAAACCATAATACCACAGATGAATAGATCAAAATAAAGTTTATATGAGATAATATAAAAGTACCCAGTGTAGTGTTATTAGGAGCAGGTAGTTTCATCCCAGTGCAGCTAAATTGATTGGGTTGGAACAAACAACTTAAAATACACCATAAACAGTTATAATTTTTTGCAGAGCCTGGTTCAAAGCAAGTTTAACCAACGACAATCAAACGATTTAATTTTGATTAGAAACTCCAAAATATAAATTAAGAATAATGTGAGTTCCACCATGCCCTTCAATAGGTTCTTTTCAAGTAAAGCGAGAATAAATATTAACAGCCCATTTTCGGCGAGTTTAACCCCACTAATAACGCTTAAAAGTGAAAATAAAATGGAGTGTGGATAAAATCTAGATATAACGGAGCCGATGTTCATAAAATGTTTTTTGCAGGTTTCGTTACATATAAAAGATTTTGTAATTATTTTATATAACATTCGCGAGTGGCTAAAGTACTTAACTTCACGCATTTGAACTATATATTTTGAAATTTATTAATCATTTATAGTTTTCTTTTAGGTAATTGTTCACTAAAAACCAAATGACATGAATGTGTAGGTGTATCAAATTATCTAATTAGATTTTGTAATATTTCGTGACACTTGTCATTTTCCCATGCGATTATGAATAATACTCTTTCACACACAGTAGACGTGGGTCGTTACGTCATTTTCAAGAAACGTAACGAAACTAGTTACTTGGTCGCCGTCACCAGTTTTAAAACAAGTGATTTTTGTAGCTAGTTTTTTTTCTGCTCTATAAATAACTCTATCATCTATATAGTTACTCACGAAACGAAAATAAATGAAATCACTATTTAAGTTTGTAGCTATACAGTTAAATCAATAACGTAATACTGACATAAATTAACTTTCCTTCATACTTTATTCAGGCTTAGGACTGACTGCGTGATTGCAAGGAAATGTAATTACTTATCTTACTTTAGTATATTAATTCTGATTGATTAGTGATTACTACTATAAAACTATGATTTTAATAAAATCATTAATGCAGGCGTATTTAGAAGTTAATTTGATTGAATATACAATGATTGATATATTTACACTATTTACAGTTCATTTACACTTTTTCTGTCATGTGTTTTTGCACTTTTATTTACATTTAATTTTACACTGTACAATAGTTTTGTTCGGTTATTTACACTTTTTATTTTTTATATCTTAAATCTATTTGGATTTAGGTTGACATTTAAATATGTCAACTGGGCAACTTTATTTGTCTTTAAGTGCGAAAGCGAAAGAAAGAAATGTATAGCCCGACCTAATATACGATACACGCAGGGTGGTGCGCTCGACTACTCACGCCCAAACAATCACAGTTGACAGTATAATAACGCATTTATAAGAATCACTACTNGTGCGCTCGACTACTCACGCCCAAACAATCACAGTTGACAGTATAATAACGCATTTATAAGAATCACTACTTGTCGACTCGAAACTAGTGATTCTGTTATTTTCCGCGTAGCTAGTTATTGTAACTAGTGACGTGAAATAACGCCCACGCNTTTGTAGCTATACAGTTAAATCAATAACGTAATACTGACACAAATTAACTTTCCTTCATACTTTATTCAGGCTTAGGACTGACTGCGTGATTGCAAGGAAATGTACTTACTTAACTTACTTTTGTATATTAATTCTGATTGATTAGTGATTACTACTATAAAACTATGATTTTAATAAAATCATTAATGCAGGCGTATTTAGAAGTTAATTTGATTGAATATACAATGATTGATATATTTACACTATTTACAGTTCATTTACACTTTTTCTGTCATGTGTTTTTGCACTTTTATTTACATTTAATTTTACNTTTACACTTTTTCTGTCATGTGTTTTTGCACTTTTATTTACATTTAATTTTACACTGTACAATAGTTTTGTTCGGTTATTTACACTTTTTATTTTTTATATCTTAAATCTATTTGGATTTAGGTTGACATTTAAATATGTCAACTGGGCAACTTTATTTGTCTTTAAGTGCGAATGCGAAAGAACGAAATGTATAGCCCGACCTAATATACGATACACGCACGGTCGTGCGCTCGACTACTCACGCCCAAACAATCACAGTTGACAGTATAATAACGCATTTATAAGAATCACTACTTGTCATATGACTGGAAACTAGTGATTCTGTTATTTTCCGCGTAGCTAGTTATTGTAACTAGTGACGTGAAATAACGCCCACGCCTAACAAACTTGAGTATACTTATAAACGGAACCAAAAAACTGTGATCTTCCTGGGTTGATATGTTGATATAAATATGAATTTTCAATAGTAAGAACCGGTCACAAATCAAATAATTTTCACAAATGTGGAGTATAATCTCTTCCTACCAAACAAAACTTTAATAAGACAACAGCCGAAATGTATCTTACAATTATGTTATAACCCAAACTAATGTTACACCCAAACTGACATAGCCAGTTATACTCAAATCTCAAGAATCTGCATACCCAGAAAAGCTGCATGTAAATAAGTGATATAAATATATATATCAATCCAACCCAAAATGTATGTGATTGAATTACAAGTGTAAAGAATCTAATGTAACATAATCTTGAAACAATAGTTTCACTCTTGACCTAGGAAAACTTAAATCATCAGGACTGCCGTTTATTAAATTTTCATAAAATATTTTCTGTAACAAGAAAAAAAAAAAGAGACATCAATGTCGATTTTCCCATGGAAAGTCACACTTTCTATCCTATTTTCATAGTTGTCACTTTTTCCGTCATAATGGCAATATCAACAATATTCTCAAACACTGCAAAAAATGAGTCAAATGAGAGAAAAATGACATTCTATAGTCTTCGGTTGCTGATCGGTTATTTACGCGACAATTAAGACCTATGTGTAGCATCGAAACATAGCAAAGCCAAAATTAATAATCTCGATTAACTTAAACTCAAAGGTACAGTAATGGAACAAAACACGCCTTTAAACTCAAGTTTAAAACTAATCCAGGTTTGTTAATCTCACTTCGAAGCAAAATTAATCTTTTTTGGTGAAACTAATGAACACTATGGTGTCAAAAAAAGGAAGAGATGGCATGAAGTGACAAGATTGAAGCATTTATCGTTTAGTAATAGCCACATTGTGTTTGCAAGATATAAGTAGTGAGGAATTGTTATCGGTGGCAAAGAAGTGGAAATGCTCAATAAGAGTAAATTCAACAAAGATTAAGGTGGAGTATCAAATTTCAGGATTCTATACTCATAATTACCATCAGTTGTTCTACATTTGATTGTACAAATAAGTTGGGAAACCAAATTCAGTTGAAGCTATTCACTGTGACATGAGGGGGTTCCAGGAGAGGTGATGAGAGTCCCCACCTTACCTCGCCTACCAGATGAAAGGGTAGACAGATGATGTTGCCTGGTGGCATAACTCCGTGAGCATTAGTTAATTGAGAATCCTGCTATCGACAGCCTGTGGTTTCTTGGAGTCCTCTGAAGGTATACGGTGCTGGTAGATGTAGATGGTGAACGAATCCAATATGCCTAGTGTGTTTCACTATTACATTGGTGAGGTTTTGAGCCACATCACTCGCTTTTACTTACCCTTGGGTTATGCTGCAAATCGGTGCAGCATCCTAGGTAACCAGAGGGGGTTAACACAATAAAACACAAGCATGGGTATTAAACATGTACTTCTGGTTTTTGATACATAAACCCTTATACTACACTTACAAAGTTAAGTGGTTTCTGCACTTGGTCTGCCGATGACAAAAGCAGGAAAAACTGCCTAAGCCATGAACATTAAGTTCAAGGATGTGTGCTGCATCTTAAACCCTGGATAGATATCAAAGGAGGCAGACAGTTGATCCCTCGGCACAAAAAGAAAGAAAAATGATCTGGTATTAATTAGTAATTTTTTCAGTGAAGTGAATACAGCCGAAGTTACAGATTCCGAAGGGGGTCCAGGTGGAGCGAAGCTTCCGTAATGCCAGACTGTTCAAATACTGAAGCCAGACTCACATAGTGATGGTGACGCTGCAGCGTGCTTCATTTTTGGATTCGCTCATCTGTAAGGTGGCTTGCTTCTTGGCTGACTCAGCTCCCCTTCTGTTTTCTCCCCTCATCGCCCACCCTTGATAACCCCTCCTTGAATGTCAGCTTTCTCCAGTTCAGGGGCTAGTTTATATAAGTTGTAACACACCTTGTACAGCATTCATTTTACGCCTGTGAAGAAGTCCGTCGGGATGACGCACACTAGAGCTAATTTAAATTATAATATGAGCTAAAATTGTCAGTTTACCCATCCTTGTAAGAAGGTGCTATGAGATGCTGATCAAATTATGTAGTTGCGTGATTGGCTGATTATGCTAGAGCTTGTAAAATAGTGAGTCGTGGTTGCAGTTTTTCATCTGTGGGTAAATTTAGTGTTTTTAAATAATTGTGTGGCGTAGTATTGTGTTTGGCTTAGACTTTGCAGTTAGAAATTTTTCTAAATTCTGGTTTAGGATGCCTGCCTAGGTTGTAGTTTCGGCCTAAATAATTTCTTGCTTCTCTGTATAGTTCCAGTTGCTTTACATGTTGTGTATAGTTTTTGTTTGCTGCACAGTCATTTATTTAAAGTTTAATTGTCGCTACCATGCTATCACGACTTACACATTAGCATGACCAAAACTTAAGAAATCCAAACCAAGAATATTATCAGTAACCAGACCTGACACAATCCGAAAGCAAAATTTCCAAATGAAATTATTAATTTTGAAATGAATAACAATACTTAGAGGACATGAGACCNCAATCCGAAAGCAAAATTTCCAAAAGAAATTATTAATTTTGAAATGAATAACAATACTTAGAGGACATGAGACCACACCTTCATTAGCAACACAAGCAGTGAGCCCATCCTTTGTTTTTAACTGGTCTGTCAAAAAGGGTTGTTTGCTACAAAAGTAATCAAAATAAAACAATAGCTTATTAAACTGTGAGATGCCCTTGTGTCTACCAAGGTTGTACGATGCTCACCAAACCAAAGAGTATTTACAGTACACTCAGGAATTCGGCTGCGCTTAATAACCTTACCACCACCCATCACACAGACACGAGCGGTTACACCCTGTTTCCTGGGCAAGTGTTATGTCTGTGTCCTACTTGACGACATTAAAAACAAACACTTTGGTCAGCTGGGACAATTGGTATGGGGTAACAAGCTGCAACATGTCCATACTGTGCACAATTACTACATCGTACATTAACCATTGCATGAGGTTCAGATTGAAGGAGCGTACAGATAGACAGAAGTAGGGGGAAACGAATCATGGTATTCGAGCGCTTCTAATTGGCTATTTTCTACCCCTATTCCCAACTTATGCATTTCAGTCAGAGTATTAGAAGTGATACGATACAAAGAACAATGCTGTTTAATAAATGAAGACAGTTGGCTAATAATCGCTTCAAAAAGAGCCTTTTCAATCAAATTTAAATTAAGAACTATTTCATAGTCAACGATGGACTGAATAAAAGTAAGCATGCAATGACTCGTCTGGCTTTTGAAAGTGCAGAATTAATTCTCTCCTGCACCATTCGAGTACTCTCGGATGACAAGCAAATTTCAATAAATTCTGTTNACTTCTGTTTGAAATTTTTGTACCTCAGGTGTGATTTAATGATCTCAGTAAGAAAGTCAAACACTAATCCAAAACATTTTAATAACAAAGACTGAGCAAACACTGCTTCCAACACAAAAAATGTAACTTCTATAACTTGTATGTTGCTACAAAAAAATGGAGAACAATATCTTATTCAGAAGATGATAAATGAGGAACACACTCGAGGCCCTGAAGGAAAAGTTTCTTCTTAAACTGTGTGGAAGTAGGATTTACATTTTGAGGAGATGCAAAGGCGACAGTTGACCAATCAGCGGATGTACTTCACTGCTCATACCCACAGAATCGTCACATTATCTGTGGGCTTTTACTCGACATCGGAATCCATCAAGAATTGTTGTAGCACCTCCTTTTTCCAGCGATATGTAAATGGAAGTACTTGAAAACTCGTATATGGTGCATAAAACAAACAATTTCAAAGGTTAACAGAGTATCACAGAAATTTTGTACCAAAGGTACCATGTAATAACAGCGCCTTAATGCAAAATTAAAAAAAAAAAAAAAAAAAAAANAATACTTGAAAACACTTTAAAAATTTTACTATACAACGATACGCGCATAACCTCAAATGCTGGTTGCTAAGTAACAGCATGTATTATGTGCTTGACTGCAATGTTCACTATCAAATTCTGTTACACTGTGCGCGCGCAACTTTCGTTGCACACTAAACTTTTACATTCAATGCATCAATGGAACTATAACTTAAAAAAAAATACAGATTATTCAAAACATAGTATAACATCAAGTTAGGTTCAATAGTGCATGTACTCCAAGCAAAAGATATTAACATTGGATTACCAGAGCAAACAATTATATCGCTAACATTTTCCTATTTTGATCAAAAACATTCATATAGGATTTTCACAGTAAAAAGTGCAATGATTTGAAGTAGTTTACCACTTAATTAATTCACAAGAACAATAAAAGATCAACTGGTTAAATTCAGTAACTTTTACAAAGTAAAACAGCAAATACATTGGTGGTAAAACTGCTTTGGGTACATTGTTACAAAAAGTGAAGACTTGGGATGACACAGCAGTTTGGTAGCACCGACACAATAATAATAGCACCAACAAGTTGTAATTATTATTATTCATTTATTTGGATGCAGATAGACGTCCTGCCTCTCAAATCACTTGCCACTCAGTACGTACACAGGATTAACCAGCACCAGCATGTAACCAATGCACAGCAAGTGCCGAGTGCAGTGCAGTGTAGTGCGAGGAAGTGTAGGGCAGTGCATTATGTGCATTACGGTAGACCCAGCGCACATTATTTGTAGGGCGGAATTAAAGGGCAAATTTTAAGGTAAAGGAAAGACAAAGTATGAGTATTAACACTCAAACATACCCTTACCAGTATTTCAGTGGTTTTCTTCTGTTAATTCTAAAATTAATATGTTTTTATTTCTATTGTTCCTCCCCCATTTCTTGCCATCCAAGTTAATTTGCAGTAGTTTTGTATTAAGGGTTATATTCTGAATTATTTATTCAAAACTCATTCAAGGGTTTGTGTTAGGTATTTGTTACATGTTATCCAGTAAAGCGGAAAGTAGTGCAGGTGAGTCGCATGCCACCAATAGTAGTGTCATTTTTGGAACTGTTTACATTTAATTCTCACCCAGAGTCACCACCCCTTCTTCCCAGGACTTGAACCTCCTGAGGAAGCATTATTTCCACTTAAATCCATAATAGACATTCGCACATTTTCCTTTGTGTAGCCTATTTGATGGAATTGTAGGCCACAACCCAAATCAGTTTTCATATAATGTGATGTAATCATTTGTGCAAGGATAATTACACAGAAGTTTTTATACTTTGTATCTTTTATTTAAGCTCATCCTTACGGTGTTTCGGGGTATGGGTCCCCTACAACCTGTCTTCACCAAATCCAGTATAAGTCACCTATAAATCAGTATGCTCAACTCAAAGTTTTTACAGTTAAAGGTGTGTGGTCAGCCTGAATAGGCCCATAACAAAGGGTACATAATAATCAGGCATTAGGACCATCAGATTGTCCTGGCCTGAAGGGCTCATCCAACAATTCACTGAGGGAGTGTGTACATCCTGGCGAATGGTCCGCCATGCCCTGAGATAAGCATCTTCATCAACAATCATTGACAATCACCAGCAGAAGGTGTCTGGTGCCTAGTCTAGTATCCCAACAGAAAAATCTACCTAACAACTTTGCACCATTCTTTAAAATTCCAATTTAACCTAACACCAAACAGCCAAAAGGCATCGCTTTTTTTTTTTTTTTTCATAAATGTAATTTGTAATGGTAATTAGGAATCGCCCATCAATTTTTTATTGGTTATATGACATAAAATGAATCCTAACCGAAATTTTAACATATTTATCTTTAAAGAAATGCTGTGGTTGGAATAACATTTTAATTTTTTTATTTCAGTTTTGTTTAAACTTTTCCAATTTTATTTCGATAATAATTAATTTTCTTATATTTATAATTTTTAGTTTCAGTTTTTTCATGGAAGTAGTTTTTTTTTGCTGCTTTCTGACGCAGTTGCCAGAAGTAGTAGCTTCTGGTGGTACTTTCAAAGGTTTGAGACCTGAAATATTGTCAGGGAATTATNGTACTTTCAAAGGTTTGAGACCTGAAATATTGTCAGGGAATTATCCCTATAATCTACGATACCATAATTATTTAGTTCGCTAATTAGAGTCCCAGAAGCAAGTTCAAAATCTAAGAAGTCTAGCCATGTCATAAGAGGGCTAGAAGTAGTAGGAATAATTTTGTTTTAGTGTGTTTACAAATTCTCTGAAAAATATGCATCGGCTGGCGCCAGGTGCTATAGGTGCCATAGTAATTACCCAGTTTCATGACTGTTAAGAATTTACATGAGACTGGGTAATCACGGGTTTTAGGGGACCCGTACCCCGAAACGCAGGATGGCAGAAATCGAAATCAAAGACGCGAAGTCTGAAAACTTTCATCTAATTACTCTTGCACAAAAACACTTATAATCACTCTAGCTGAAAACTTTACACGGATTTTGGCCTGCAGCCCGTCAGCTATGCCAAATTGCGAAAGTACATAGGTGTGCACAAAAAGGAATTACTTGTGTGTTATACTTCCCCGGGCGATGCTATTTCCATGGTAGAAGTGGTTGCTACTTCGGGTACCGAAAAGAACAGGATCCAGTAAGTTACAACAGACTATTGCAGCTAAAGATGATTGGCGCGAAAATATGAAAGCACCCGGAGCATGATGTGGCACATGCCGACTCCTTGAGGCACTCGACGGCGACTGAATCTGGGGAGCTTGCGAGGCGTGGACTATGACAGCACGATGGGGACCACCATGAATTACTTTCCATTGAACTAAAACACTTGCACAAATGAATGGGAATGAACCCTTGTATAAAACATGATAAATAAATACACAACATTACACTGAACATGAACAAATAATATTTAAAAGAGAATGACATGAAATGAAGGTAAAACAACAGAGGTGAAAAACACATGAATTTTCAAATAAACATAATTAAACACTGAAATGCTTATAGGGGCATCTTTGAGCGTCCACACACCTGGTATATTTTTCTTGTGTCATCAATTACTTGATCTTAAATTTATCCTATAATTAATAGTTGTGAAGAGGGTGATATAAGGTTGCGTGGCACTACTCTGTAGTCTCCTGCTCTAGCACTACACTGCCTGTGGTAGTGCACTGTGTACAGAGGGCACATTGCCCCCGGTTGATGCGTGGCCTGGCAAATGCTCTGGAAGGTAGAAAGCTGTAATCGCAACATGTTTTAAAGTATTATCTTGTCATGATGCTTTTATGATTGTTTATTCAATCCTGCACAGTTGGGAAACATGTATCACATAATTTTCACTCTCGCAAAGAGATTCATAGTATCACTCTAAAGCACAAAAACAAAATAACCACTTCAACACACTACGAACCTTAGCTCAAGTTCTGGTATGGGAGATAATTTTGCCTTGCTGCTGACCTTAAAATGTTTGTAATATGGCGGATTTTCTCATATATAAATTGCAGAAAGGAGTAGTATTTAGAAAAGTGGTTATCCATAATTTTTACATTCCCAAGTCTTCTTCCTTTTCAACATTTGATAATAATATATAACTATCATTATGTAATATAGGTTATGTTGAATGTTGAAGGTATCTTATTAAATTTCTGCAAGCATTATATATTTCACTGTTTGATCTTGATTCTGCACATTGTAACATGTGTGTATATTCGATTGTATGTAAATACTTTCTTTGGTTTTTTATACACTTAACTAAGAAATAAATACACTTCAAATATAAATATGGCACTTAATAGGTTACATATTTCATTCATAGACTGCGAAATATTTTTATAAATAAATTTTTACATTTCTTAAAATAAAATGGAAGTTGTTGGATTTTAAATATTTTAATTACATAAAATATTAATAATGCAAATATTTGTACATAACAAAATTAAACACAAATTAAATCAAGTTGTTAATAATTCTGTAATTGTACAAGAAATTATATGCATTTATTCAAAAAATTCACATTCACATTATGATCATTTATTAGCTATGAGGCACACATGAGGAAAGTATTACATGCTGTCTTGGCTGCTTTAACACCTCTCTGCTGAAATGCATGCCTTCTTTGTATGACTTCTATTCCTTTAAGGCGTATGGGGTTCAGTCCTGAGACNTACCTCTCTGCTGAAATGCATGCCTTCTTTGTATGACTTCTATTCCTTTAAGGCGTATGGGGTTCAGTCCTGAGACATGATTGGCTCACGACCCTACCACGAATATAAATTGAATACCTACCAATAGGGTAGGTTATGAAAATATATATATATGTCATTTGTTTGTTNCCCTACCACGAATATAAATTGAATACCTACCAATAGGGTAGGTTATGAAAATATATATATATGTCATTTGTTTGTTCTGTTATAAATTTGGTGTCCAGCGCACGCATTTGAGTTGTCTCATTAGATTGATAACTTTATTTATTACAGTATGTTTCCATCTTACAAATTGTTCAGATTTATTGTCTTAAAAATGTTCTGATTTGCGTTGGACATCTAAACTGTCAGTGTTTTAAGGCATGTGCGNGGTTCAGATTTATTGTCTTAAAAATGTTCTGATTTGCGTTGGACATCTAAACTGTCAGTGTTTTAAGGCATGTGCGAATTTGTTATTTGGCCCAAGACGATACAAATATTTTGGAACACTATTTATTATAGAAAGTGGTGAGATGTCATTATCTTTTAAGTATGCTTTACATCGCCTATTTGATAATCCCGCAATATAGATATTTTCTTTTGTTCAAGCAGTGATGCAGAAAACAATAATATCAAGAGGGCCTCTCTTTTCTAAGNCGCAATATAGATATTTTCTTTTGTTCAAGCAGTGATGCAGAAAACAATAATATCAAGAGGGCCTCTCTTTTCTAAGCAAGAAGGCTATTATGATATAACCACACTATTGCTAACCTTACAACTGAAGAAAATTTCTTAACAATAATGTTTAGTGAATACTAAATTTACGATAGTGTTGTTAAGATATCCAGTATGAAAAAGTCGGTTTGTGCCAGCTGCTGGCACTCACTGACAGCTAATTCTATTTTATGTTTAAGTATGAGGTTCCACTGGGGATTCGTTTTCGGGTTAGGTTGTAGGGGGTTGGCCGGGATAAGGGGGACCTGCCCAATTGCGCTCTCCCCCCATCAGAGTGATGCACAAGTATCACTCTGGTTAAACCCAGCACCAAATGAAAGAAAGTTCACACATCCCCTCTCTACTAGTACTTTTTCCTATCATAATAAAGAGAATGATTCCTATCCTCTNAAAGTTCACACATCCCCTCTCTACTAGTACTTTTTCCTATCATAATAAAGAGAATGATTCCTATCCTCTTTCTCCTTTAGCATTTTCTGTTAAATATGGTAATGCATGAAACAATTTTTTAATTANGTTCACACATCCCCTCTCTACTAGTACTTTTTCCTATCATAATAAAGAGAATGATTCCTATCCTCTTTCTCCTTTAGCATTTTCTGTTAAATATGGTAATGCATGAAACAATTTTTTAATTATTTCCTGTCTAAAGGGTTTTTACGGTGACTATGCCGGTTTTTCCCTTTCTCTTCTAAATATAGTTTAGCTATAAGCACACTTAGAGAGGTTGTCATGGCCAAAAGCAGGCCATGGCAGCCCAATCCCTCTTTGCCGTGATGCATGTCTCCTTGCATGAAATCCCTTCCTTGTAGGCGTATGCGGCTTAGCCCTGAGACGCACTTAACTCCCGTTCCTAACACTTAGTTTTAGAGTAGTTAGTTAAAAAAAAAAAAATTTCATTGAAATACAAATTTAAATCTCCCTATAAAAATAATTTTTAAATTATTATTCAACTTACATACTCCCAGTAAAATAATTTGACAGCCTGTGACACATTTTCAACCACATTAAATATTATTTGATAACATTTTTTTGGAAGGAACTATTTTATGGCCGTTTTCAAAATCTTATTGTCAAATATAGTTAAAGGCGAAAAATGGGCAGTGTGACTGGGGCGTTAATTGAATCCACNGTGTGACTGGGGCTTTAATTGAATCCACTTTCTGGAATTCAATTTATTGAACTAAAAAAATTACGTCATTTAACTTTAAGTGAATTGCTTTCAAGTTTTCAAGGCTCCACTAGAATATTTATCACAAACTTTTAAATGAAACCATTGAAAAATGCATAAAGCAAATTTTTAGAAATATCTGCGACTCATGCACGACACGATAATAATTTGTTAAACCATTATATATTCTCTGATATTATTTAAATTTAGTTTTCGATAAAATATGCGTCCTTATTTTGTAACAATTACAATATATATTTACACAAAAATATTATTTTGGTATTACTTCTATTAGTATTATCAAAATTACTGCAATGGACGGCTGAAATTTCTAATCCAAGATATTTCGAACCTGACCGAAACGAAAATATTATGAGAAAATAACACTTTCAAGGAAATGAAATAGAAAATGGACGTGATCATGACGTTCGTNCCGAAACGAAAATATTATGAGAAAATAACACTTTCAAGGAAATGAAATAGAAAATGGACGTGATCATGACGTTCGTAAAATGTCTTATAGCCTTCACTGAATTGAACACAATAAAGTTTAAAGGTATTGGAAGATAAATTTGATTGTGTTTGAAATGACCTTTAAAACTCTGTCTTTAGACTTGGAATACCACTTGGAGATTGGTTGTACGTAACCAGCGAGGTCGGTCTCTTTCATGCGTACGGTACCTGACAAACGCACTTTAGGCGAATTCGGTCACTTAATAGTTCTTTCTAACATCGTATTTGGACAGAACCACCTAATTTGTTGGGACCTAGGTTGCCAGTGCCAGTCAGCCCTGAATCTGAAATACAGAAAAGAAAGTTTAAAAATAATGTCAGTGATAAGTATTTTTAGTGCCCGTAAAATTACAATTCAAATATATTAGAAGCAACGGCATAATTCATATAAAAAAAATTAAACAAATGTTAAAATTACACGCTCTGAAAAATTCCCAGTGGTCTTAAATGGCCCGTTATCCAACGTGGCGGCTACAGCGAACTTCTTTTTGTGTGTGCTAGTTCGGGCCAGTNTATCCAACGTGGCGGCTACAGCGAACTTCTTTTCGTGTGAGCTAGTTCGGGCCAGTAGTTGGGACAATGTCAAGAACGTGAAGAACTGTTTTATACAGATGGGCCATAATGCATAAATTAAACTATTGACCTAGCTTGTATATAAATTACATTTGATGTTTATTAACTTATCGTTATATGGCTTGTATCATGTCTCGTAAAGAAGATATGATGTTGGAAGAGCGCATTGAAAAAATTCGGCGAAAGAATGAAGAAATACAGCGTCGGCATTTGGTAAACGTTCTGACAAAGTACTTAGTTTTAACCTACAAGAATTGAATGTAATATAGCAGACTTTGTTAGTGGGCTGCTTAAGGTGCACCAGGGTCANCTTAGTTTTAACCTACAAGAATTGAATGTAATATAGCAGACTTTGTTAGTGGGCTGCTTAAGGTGCACCAGGGTCATTGTGATGTGATGCTGAATAACAAAACATGACATTGTTGCATAAGTAACGATAGCTACTACTAAAGTAAGCCTTAGTATATATTTTTTTACAGAAACGGTAATTATTAAGTTTAGGGGCTATGTGATTAGTAGAGTGGAAATACACCAATTTTTGGAGGGGGGGGGGGTTACAGAAAAGCCCCTAAACTGGTAATTATCCAGTTTAGGAGCTTTTCTGTAACCCCGCCTCCTGAAAAGTGGTATATTTACGCTACTAATCACGCAGAACACGAATATACTAGGGTCATTAACTTATGACTAATTTCGTAATATGTGCCCACCTAACCTAACAGAACCTAACCCCAACGATGAGTGAATCACTATTTTACATTTTTAAACTAACCTAGGATTTTAGGGTATTAAACTTGTTAGAGTAATGGAAGTAAAGCAAAAACCACTTTATTATTCACTGATTTATTTAATAAGCAATTAACTGACATAAGTAACAGACATCCCTCCGTGGTCTCGAGTCCGCCATGGAGTAGTGACGAAACTCAGTGTTGCCATTTGAAATGTACCATAAAATAACAGAAGTGATGAGGCCGATTGCGCAGGCACTTGGTCAGTTGCTTCCAAAATTATTTTCGTTGAAATATAAGCTTCAGTGTCTTGCAGAACTTATAAAAAGCAGTGTTTGTAAAAATTTATTGATTTTTTTAATATCTCCATTAGTANTGTACATTTCCTAATGCTTTTGTAAATATATCTGCAATATTATTTTCTGAATCTATCTTTACAATTTCAATATTTCCTTGCTTGACACACTCATGTTTAAAATGTTAATGAACCTCAATATGTTTAGAATTCTTTGTAAGGTTTCCATATTTGGAAATGGCTATTGCCCCTGAGTTATCCTCATATATCCTAACTGGTTTACAAATTTTAGTGAAAACATCATTTGTTAGACAAATAAGAAAATTTATTTCTGTTATAGCTTCTGATAAGGCNGACAATGTACTCTACAAATGTAGAAGACTTTGTTACACAGTTCTGTTTCTTTGATTTCCAACCAATAACATTTCCAAACAACCTAATAATAAATCCTGAGGTAGACTTGCTGTCTAGAATGTCCCCTGCCCAGTCAGCGTCCACAAAACAATCCAAAATATCAGCATTATCATTCTTATAATATTTTAATTTAAGATCTCTTGTCAAGTACAAATACTTTAGAACTCGCAGAGCATATTTAAAATGTGTCTCATCATAACAATTTTGGAACCTGCTTAAATAATTTACACAAAAAGATATATCTGGTCTGGTACCAGAGCTTATATACAAAAGAGCACCTATTCAATTTCTATACGTGATATCCTCATTTATATCAGCCTGTGCCATTTTTAAATTTACTTCCATAGGGGTCTTATACAATTTTGCATTTTCAACATTATAACGTTTTGCTAAAGATTCAATATAAGATTTCTGACTCAAAGTCAAGATATTATCTTGATCATAAAAATATTTAATATCTATTCCAATATAGTTTTTTACTTTACCTTTGTCTTTCATTTTAAACTTGTCAGATAATTTACTTTTTATGTCAACAATAGCTTGTTCAGTTCTACAGCAAATTAACAAATCATCAACAAACAGTAGAATGTAAACAGTTAAGTCATTCTCTTCTTTAACATACAAACAATAGTCATATTTACTTCTGCAAAAAACAAGCGTTATCAAGAAGTCATTGAAACATTCATACCATGCTCGGAGACTTTCTTTTAAGCCATATAATGCTTTATTTAATTTATAAACTCTGTTAGTCCCATCTTCATAACCAACTGGCTGCTTTACATAAACTTCAGATACAACTTTACCATTCAAAAAGGCTGTCTCTACATCCATTTGATGAATAACTAAAGAATATTGACAACAATAAGACAATAACAGTTTAAGAGTCGGCATTTTAGCTACAGGAGAATAAGTATCATCAATACACTCAGTTTGTTGGAAGCCTCTCACCACTAGCCTGGCTTTATACTCCCTTTCACTCTTCTTTTTGTATATCCACTTCACATCAATTACCTTCTTGTCCTTAGGAGGTTTGCTTACTAGTGTCCATGTATTATTTTTCACAAGACTGTCCATCTCACAATTCATTGCTTCTTTCCATTTCATTGACTCATCACATGTAATCGCCTCCTGACATTTTTCCAGAACCAAAGCATCACAAAAATTGACATTAATGCAGTAATAACCAAATTCCTCATCAAAACGAAGTGGAGGTTTAACTTGTCTTGTTGAGTCCTTTTTTGTTATCCTATCTTCATCTTCTTTTATCTCATCATTATTTATTTCTTGTGTATTATCCTTTTCCAACTGTTTTGCCATATCCATCTTCTCTTGATTTGTATTAAGTGAATCTTCAATCTTATATTGTTTCTCATCTTCAAATCCACACAACATTTCATCTTCTTCTATTACATCGCAATGTCTAGCAATAATTACTCTGTTGTTAACCAACACTCTGTATCCAGTGTCAGTATATCCAAGTAAAATTCCAGCTTCTGCTTTCTTGTCCCATTTTGATCTTCGCCTTTCTTCTGGAATTCTCATAAACACTTTACTTCCATACATTTTCAAATTTTTAACTGATGGCTTTCTTTTAAAAAATATTTCATATGGCGTTTTCCTTTCAATAGTATTAGTCAATGTCCTGTTTTTAAGATATGCAGCTGCTTTAATTACTTCAGGCCAAAATTTTCTTTCTACTTTTGCTTCTGATAAAAGACATCTGCCCATATCCATTAATGTTCTATTGTATCTCTCTACTGTTCCATTTAGTTCATGAACATATGCTGGACAAGGTTTTATTACTATTCCCTTTTCTTTTGCAAACTGAAAAACTCTTGCATTCATGTATTCCTTGCCATTGTCACATTATAGTTCCTTTATCATCTTTCCGGTCAAGTTTTGTACCTCAGTTACATATTGCACTAAATAATCATATACCTCATATTTTGTCCTGATACAATAAACTTTAACTAATTTGCTGTAATNCAGTTACATATTGCACTAAATAATCATATACCTCATATTTTGTCCTGATACAATAAACTTGAACTAATTTGCTGTAATCATCTATGAAACTCNTAATCTGTGAAACTCAAAAAATATTTTTCTCCCTGATTTCCTGAAGTCTGATGTAGTCCATTCAAATCTGTGTGTAAAATCTCTAATAGCTCCTCTGCTCTTCTTCGATTATGGTGAAATGGTAGGTTATGCATTTTGTTTTCAATACATGTTGCACACGTTAGGTATTCAGATTCAATCTCTTAAGGTAATCCACCCAATGACTCAATTTTGCACATTAATTCCTTTAAAGATTTTAAATATACAGGGTTACATGCCACTAGTTTTTCTTTTATAGTCATATTTATTTTACTTACATTCACTTGCATTATTTCTTCAATCATGTAGCTTTTCATCTTATACAATCTCTCATCTTTAATTGCCACTGCTAGAACCTTTCCATTTGTGTTATAAATTTTTGACAATCTCCTTCTTGAAACAATTGAATGTTTGTCTGTAATTCTTGAATAACTTAACAGGTTTGCCTTCATTTCTTTTACATAAAAAAAATTTTCAACATCACTTCAGATTTTTGTCCATAAACCAGGAAACAAGTATTAATATTACCAACTTTTGTAGCTTCTAATATTGTTCCATCACCAATCTTTACTTTCACAGGTTTCTTCAATGTCTCGCAAGTATCAAAGTACTCATCAGTGTTTATAATATGGTCTGTACAACCACTATCGAGTAACCATTCTATTTGCCCTTTCTTTGGCTTGTCATTTTCACTTGTTGTGTACGTATTGTTTGCAATGGTAGTATGAAAACTATTACCTTGACTCTCATGACTACTTTGATGATAATTTCCTCGTCCTCTATGCAAATTTCTAATATTCTTTGATCCACATCCTTGGTAACTGGATGATCCACATCCTTGGTAACTGGATAATCCATGTCCACAGATTGATCTTTTTGGTGCAGGTGCCAAATGTAAAGAGGAACGACAATCTCTTCTAAAGTGACCTGGCTTTCCACAGTCAAAACAATTTAAATTATTCTGATTTGATGACTTGGCTTTTGCTTGAAAAACATTTGATGTATCATTTGATGTGTCATTTGATGTGTCATTTGCATTCTCTGCCTTTTTTTAACTTTATTTTACTTTTTAAATAGTCCACAGTTCTCTCACCCTCCAGTAGAACATCTATTATATCACCAATATGGCTNGGTAGTATGAAAACTATTACCTTGACTCTCATGACTACTTTGATGATAATTTCCTCGTCCTGTATGCAAATTTCTAATATTCTTTGATCCACATCCTTGGTAACTGGATGATCCACGTCCTTGGTAACTGGATAATCCATGTCCACAGTAACTAGAAAAACCACTTCCACGGTTTACATTTCTGGAACGACAATCTCTTCTAAAGTGACCTGGCTTTCCACAGCCAAAACAATTTAAATTATTCTGATTTGATGACCTGGCTTCCGCTCGAAAAACATTTGATGTATCATTTGATGTGTCACGTGCATTCTCTGCCTTTTTTAACTTTATTTTCCTTTTTAAATAGTCCACAGTTCTCTCACCCTCCAGTAGAACATCTATTAAATCACCAATATGGCTGTAATTAACTGGTAGCTCCTTCAACATATAATTTAGCTTTTCGTGCTCCGATACTATTGCTCCTGCTTGTTTTAGTTCGTTTGTAGCTTTCTCAAAGTTGTCAAAGAATAAGCTAATCTCCGAGTAATTTTTTAATTTGATAGTTTCCAGATTATGTCGGCACACTATCTGCAACGCCGTTGATTTTTTTAGATCTCGTCAATTTTTTGAAAATCTCGTAAGCTGTATTGAGCTCTCCTATGTATTCCAGCTGTTTATTTGATATGGCACTATAAATGTAATTTGTTGCCTGGACATCCCTGTCGTCCCACTTGTCATCATCGGTCTTCATTTTCGGACTTACTGCCACATCCTTACACTTCTTAAACTGTAAAAACTTTAGGATTCATAATTTTCAATTACAATAGTCTTCTCCATCGAAAATTGGAATGTTTATGTCACTATTTCTATCCGCCATTTTGGTTAACAAAACTGTTCTTTTTTCGGAATTTTCACTAAACTATTTCACTCGTTCACTTCCAAACCACGCTTCCAAACCACGCTCTGCTACTATGTTAGAATAATAGAAGTAAAGCAAACAACACTTTGTTATACACTGGTGTATTTAATAAGCAATTAACAGACATAAATAACCGACATCCCTCCGTGGTCTCGAGTCCGCCACGGAGTAGTGACGAAAACCAGTGTTGCCATTTAGAATTTACCATAAAATAACAGAGTCCAGGTAACATCCTCTGCTTTGCGTACTCGGAATTGTCGTATATACCCGTGCTTTCATTTTACAGTCATAAATCCCAAGCAATCGCGCAGTAAAATTAAAAAAATGCTGAAAGCAAACGCACCAAAACTCTTGCTTCATACCTACCTCACTAATTCAATGCAGAAGCTACTAGAGCAGAAATGTTCCATGCNAACGCACCAAAACTCTTGCTTCATACCTACCTCACTAATTCAATGCAGAAGCTACTAGAGCAGAAATGTTCCATGCTAACAGTTAATTCTGATATGACATACAGTTTCACTTTTATTCACGGTGCTCAGCAGTTATTGTTAGGTTAAGAGCAGCAACATGGCAGCTTGAGTCATGATAGGTAACTAACTACCAATCCGCTCTTAATTTTATTCAGTAAATGTTAAGAACCGTGGCTTTTCTGAAAAAAAATCTTAGAAAATGGTATGCATCGACATAACTAATCACACTGAACACAAATTTAATGAGGGCATTACATTATCCACAGTATATATTATAAAATGTGATAGTGGGAGAACTAAGAAGATTGGGGTAATTGTAGGGTATAATACATAAACATGACATAATATGTCAATTGGGTTACTTTTGTGCTAAATACAGAAAGACCTAACCTAACTTTTTTTACATTAAACTCCAAGCTTTGGAGATGTTAAAGTGCTTCGCTCTCAATACCTTTAAAAAAACCTCCACATGTGTCTTGAATCACTGTTTTGGGGATTTATTCCCCTTCTGGCACTAAGGACTCTGGCTCGGTGTGAAGGGTTTCGCTTTTACATCATTTACATAGAATCACATTAATTAAACACACAGTAAAAGCTATAACAGTAACCGTTAGGAAGTTAGTTGCAAAACTTATAAAGAGAGTATTTATTTGTTGTTTTTTTTTTCCCCCAACTTTGACATTGACCTTTGCTCGATCTTCGCACTCTAGCAAACAATTCCTCAATTACTTGACACTTTTTTTTTTTTTTTTCACATATCTATAACCATGCTAAAAGAATCTTCCAAACACAGAAATATATTAATTCTGGTTCACCAATAATTTGACGGTTGACGAAAGAGACAACAGGCATGCCCTGGTAACATTTACAACCATTCTGTTGTCAAAAATATACTGTTAAAACTTTTTTTAAGCTTCCAGCATTGCATTTGTATTACTTACCAACCATAAACTGTTTCAAGATGTTCTCAAATCATTTAATTGGTCATTTTCAGATTAAATACTGTAATTACTCCTACACCTGCCATGTAAAAACAACACTAGTTTGCTTGCAGCACTCTGCGGCTATTTCATGAACTAAATTGGTCAATAAGGGTGCAAGCTTTTCCCGATAGTGTTCTAAGATGGTGACGATGCTCCACTTCACGCCATTTTGAGTGGTCTTGTAATATCCATTCAGCCATCAGTGTCCTGTTGACCGAATCATATAGCAAGTAATAAAGGAATGGAACAGTTACCAAGCGTATTTTGAGGAAGACAAAGATGGGGACCAAACCAAATTTAAATAAACTTGACACTCCACAACATTAATTCACGTAATTTAATAAAGTATACCTATGCAACCTAACTATTGGGGTGTAAAAACATGAGCACTGCAATTAATTATTGTGTCCAAGTTTTGCATGTTTCACACTTTGCTGAAATAATGTTTAGTTTCTTATTTAGTATTATTTCGTATTTTAAGTCAAGGAGTGTGCTGATGTGGTGAAAAATGATTTTTGCTAAGTATTTTATAATAATGCTACTTTTAAATACTACTTAAACCTTGATTAATTTTCAGTTTGTTATTTAGATTTGTTTAGCATGAAAGGCATTGTGTGTTCTTACATAGTAAAAAAAAAATTGTGATCTAGCTTTTGTAAATCAGTGAAAAAAATTTCTTTTTTATCTGCATTTTACCTAGTTTTTANAAAAAAAAATTGTGATCTAGCTTTTGTAAATCAGTGAAAAAAATTTCTTTTTTATCTGCATTTTACCTAGTTTTTAGAAATGTGTATATTTATTAAATTTTAAAAAAATTGCGCAATGTGTACTTGTCAACAAAAATCTTAGATTTGATATTCTATTCGAATTCGCAAATATTTTATTCATTTTGAAATTAAATTTCCAGTTTCGTCCACCCCTGATTTTTTGTCTGCCCAACGTGGAAGCCAAAACATATACCCCATAGCAGCTGATGCAAAGACTGTTTTCATTTACTTACTGCAGAGAATCTCTGGCTTTGTTTACTTTGGTTTGTTGCATCCTCGTTGTTTTACCTTGTAACACAATCTTCTTTTCTTCTTCACCAAGNGGGCTTTGTTTACTTTGGTTTGTTGCATCCTCGTTGTTTTACCTTGTAACACAATCTTCTTTTCTTCTTCACCAAGATAAAAATTTTGCTAAGGCTTTTTTATTTTTCTTTTTACTGTTGTAAGAAGTTTTCCCTTTTATCCATTATAGTCTTTATTATCTACACGTTTCCACACCTCTCGTACGGATATGGCAACGCTGCACGCGCGGAGTCTTCACAAGCGGCCTGCCGGAGGACAGACTGGCCGCTGACTGCACACTGCGTGCTCCCTGTTGGCCGGTTTCTCAGTGTGAGGCGCGCTTCGCCACGACTGCCCGCAGTATTTCAAACAAAAGAGAATACTACTCAAGTACTAATTATCATATGCCAAAATTGAAGCGTAAACTCGACTTAACCAGTGTATCAAAAAAAATATTGGAAATTTGTGTCTCATCTTAAAAATGGAGTATTTTGTAAACTGATCAAAAAATGCTTTATACAATAATAATTAATTTAAATATAGTTCTCTCAATGGCAGCATGACTTTCAGCACTTAATAGGAAAGAATATGCATCAAGTATTCGTATCATAAAGAAATCCTTATGTCCACATGTTAATAAGTCACAATTTTTTGTAACAAAATGTTTTCACAGATCTTGTTTAGTGTCATGTACAAGTTTTTTTTAAATAGACAGTTTCAGACAGTGTGTTTTTTTGAAGTGAAAAAAAAAAACAAAAAAAAACCGTATAATTTATGTAGCAATAGATAAAATTCCATCAACTTATTAAAGAGGTGCATTATCGTCAATAAAATAAACCAAGAATATACTGCCAAACTGTGAACCCCCACCTTAAACAAATTAATTCAAGAGCTAATAATTATAAATGGTGCTCCATCATAATTTTATTCATTACTATGTTAGTAAGAGAGGTGATATTTCAGCTGACTTCACTTAATTCAGTTGTTAAGTCAATTCAATTGAAATAATATCTCAGCTTTGTTGTTGTATTATTTATTTTGTGAGGGGGGGAGGGAGGGAGAAAGAGAGACATACAACTTAGTGACAGAGAGACACACTGGAGATACACACACTTGGGGGAAATATAAATAAATAATAGTTTTGGTGTGTGCCTGACTGTGTGTGTGATTGATGTAGTGTACAAAGTGTGAAGTAACGCAGGATTCCCTCTCACACATCAAAACAATTGTCTCCTCTCGCCAGTAAACCTCCACAAACAAAACAGTTCACTAGCACTTGCAGAGAACATACCTGGTTAAATGAGAAAGAAAATTGTCAGAGCAGTACCTAAGGTGTTGTAGAGTACTAGTCTCTACAATTTACAAGTAAAACACTAAAAATATCTCATTTATCAGTTTTTATATTGTGAAAGTTTATGCAAATTAAATTGTTCAACACTAAACATACTCTTTCAAATATTAAATCCCCAAAGTCTGCAAGGTACATATAACACACTTAAATTCCCATTTAACAAACATTGCACTGTTCATTTCACAAGATAAACATAAGTTATTTTGAATTTTCCTCTGTTTTGAGCGCCAGCCAGTGAGAATCCTTTTGTATCTCAGGGTACTCAAATGGGCAAAAAAGTCCTCCATTACTCTGATGTTAAATAAAATAAAATAATTGTGTTGCATGGCTGCCCAAACAAATTAAAAATATCACTGTGAGATAAGTTGTTCGGAAGTTTATAAAAGTGTTCCTGGTAAGGTACTTTATTTTTGCCAGGTATACAAGTGGACTAGGCTTATATCTCCTTATATTACAATAACCCAGTAGATATTGGGCCTCTTCTTCACCTGCCCTCTGCTCTTTTATACTTTACATCAAGTTTCACAACAATATTTAACTTTTAATACACTTTATATTGTAAAATAAAAATTTCTTTAGATTAGCATTTTGGAGAGCAACTGGTACAGATGAAGCCTAGTCCGAGATTTTGGCGCAAATTCGCCCATCCAATCACAGTCAGTATTCGCTCTGCAGCTGTCTGAGATGTGGATAACGCGAATACTTCAATGACGTTTACCTGTCAAAATCATATGGTAGATGCTGACGTAACCAGTGTTTTGTTTTTCGATAAAATAGATAGTTTTTAAAAATCTTGTGTCCATTTTTCACTTCTTTTTTTGTAAACAAACAATGTTTACTTTTACGGAAGTCTCTAAATAATACTTTCATACTAAAACACAAATATTTATATTACACTTGTAATGACGCTATATTCTTAATTTTCGAGACATGTGTTTCATTTTTCTTTAGCTTTGCAAAGCTTCGTAATATTTTTATCGGGTTTGAAATTAAAAGCCGTGGTGGTTCGTTTTATTGTGAGTGTGTTTATCGGGCATACGTTTGCCGTTTCATTTCGAACGTCGTAGTTTTCAGTTTTTAGTAAGCGTCAGCATTATTTAGAAACTTTCAGACTGCGTCGACAAGTTTTAGTTCCTACGGCGCAGTTTCGATAATGTGTGGAGAGCGTGCGTGGCAGCCCACGCCAGGCCATTATCTGAAGAGAAGGGGGTGATAGGCAGCACAAGTACACGTGTACCTCTCGCCTTCCGGCAGTTGTAATCGAGGAGTCGTCTGAAGCAGTCGTCAACTAGTGCTCGCCTAGGCCGCGTCGGGCTTAGAGCTAACCCCCACACTAGCAAACTAGACCTTACTAGATTATTTCTACGCCGGTGTGGGAGGTCGCTGCATTTAAATTTCTTCGGGCGGCAAGTTTTTAAGAAATGAAATAATTCGTAAACGACTGTGGCGCTGTTCTGCGCTTGTCTATTTATCTGAAACCTTTTCGTACTCTGAACTTCTTAAGTGAACTGTGTCACTTGAACTGATAAATAAAAGTATGGAACAAAACAAAACCGGAACTTGACTTTATTTCATATGTAATTGGCATCCATTTTACAGAGTCTTGTGTTACTCCGTCTTGAGCTAGTCGAGTGGTATTCTGCCACTTAAAGCCGGCTGTAACTGTGCGAGTGCCTCGTTACACACTTCAAAACACAAAAAGCCCAATATAAACAAACATTCTTAATCTCTACAGCATCAGCTTTTTTTTCTGTTGTGTACCTGGGAAAAATGGCCGATGAAACCACATTAAACGCACCAGATATGACGCACTGTGTTAATGATCTAGGCACCGTTACAGAAAACACGGCCATGGTTGAAAGAGAAGGTGAAGCTGTATCTAATGAATTTCTTGAAAATACAGTAAATGTGAACACTGGGAGTAATGTAATGAATCCTGTACATGATAATAATATGAGTACACCTTTGATGCTAGAATTATTCATGTTGCAGATACAGTCAATGCAGTTGCAGTTTAGTCACAAACTTGAACAAATGAATCAAAATGGAGAATCTCATTTTAAACAATGAACCAAAATTTTTCCACTAAATTTAGAATCATTCAAAAACGAGCCCAAGTCAAATGTAACTTTGTTACAGACTAGCCTAGAAAAGATGCAGGCTACTGTAGCAAATTTACAGTCAGGTGTAAATGAATTTGCAGCATGTCATGCAGTGCAATCAACTTGCATGGAGAATTTTGAAAGGCATGAAATTTGCGTAGATGAAAGAATTACACATTCGCTCGAGAGTACAGAAGGGCAGATCAGTAAAGTCAAGTCAGACTTAGCTGTAGTACATTCTAGAATGGAAACAACCGGGCAAAAATTACACACAGATTGGGAAAACATGCGGGAAGGTATAGAAGTACAGCTGACTGACCTTGATACTCACATTCTCTAGTTGAAAACCGGTCTAACACTCATATGCCTGGTACAGACCCTAACATTCAGGTTAATATTGATCAACAANGAGTACAGAAGGGCAGATCAGTAAAGTCAAGTCAGACTTAGCTGTAGTACATTCTAGAATGGAAACAACCGGGCAAAGTTTTGCCCGGTTCTGCCAAGTTTTGAGCATCATTTGGAAAGTCGTTTGAGTCAGTCTGAGTCAGCACATATTAATGTTCAACGAAAGCTGCAAAATCAGGCTAAAAACCTACAGGAGAAATTGTCCCAGATATAGGAGCAAGTTCAAGAATTCGGTTCCCTGGGTACACATAATTTACCTGAACACACAAGTGAGGGAATTCACAGTACACCAGCTCACACTGAAACTGTCACTGTTACCTCACAAATTTTATCTGTTTTGAACCCAACCACAGCCTTGTTACACCACCCTGCTAAGCAGTGGGCAGAGAGAACCTCTATATTTTCTGGATATTCATTTTCTTAAGAAAATTTGAAGTATTTGCAAAGTTATTTGTGCTAACTGATAAAGAAATTTTACTGTGTGTTGGATTAAGTTTAAAATCTTCTACGTTATTTTGGTGGGCGATGATTGAAGAGAACGCACAATCTTTCAGTGAGTTTCGTAAATGCTTTCTAGAGCAGTATTGGAGTCCCAGAATACAGGGCAATTTGAGGGCAAGGCTACATTAGGAAAAGTATGACCCAAAGAAAGATAAGTGTCTTGAACATCATTTCAGCGAGTTGTTTGAGCATACACGTCACCTAGACGCTCCCATGGAGGATGAAGAGTTTGCTGAAGTGATTATATCTCAACTACCCCTCACATATCCAGATCGTTGGGCAGACCGGCCTTTTACTAGTTTGTCTGACTTCCGACACCAACTGTTAAAAAGTTAGACCAGTCGGAAAGACAGCAAACTCAATCTGTGAGGGAAAATGAAAGGCAACCTCCAGTTAAATCCCCTCCATTGTACCAACCAAACATATCCCCCAGGCAACAACACAGTACTAATAGGGGGATGGTCAAACTCAGAAGCCCAGAATCCATACACTACAATGTGACCTTACAGAAGTTGGTTCGCACAAAATGAGCACAGATTGTTATTCTGAGTCCAAGTGTAAACACTACCATAAACCATACAGGAACCACATGAAAGGGTACTCACCTGATTATACTCTGTACCATGCCAGTTGGCCAGATTCTGACAGGTCTGCGAAAGTAGCGCCACTGTTTACATCTGACTACGTATCCTTCTGTTACCAACTGATCGGCCAAATGGCAACGATGTTGTTTATTTTCATGCTGTCATTATCAGCCGATCCCATTGTCAATGTACTGTTCGTGGGACGTTTTACGCAAACTTGCTACTCAGAAATACGTAGCTGCGATTGTAGTAATAGTATTGTGTACATAAATCATTAATCAGTAAGTTATGTTATAAGGCAAAAATATAAATAATTAATTTAAAATTCAGTAACTACAAAAAAATGTAATTTTAAACAGGTTTTAAAATATTTTAGATTGACATCTGTCTAAAAAAAATTAGTAGGTTATAAAAGTTAAAATATAAAACCTTGCAAAAAATTGAATATTTGCTAACTCTTTTTTAATTTGTCCGAGACAGTGAATTTGGGATAAAATTTGTGAAACGGTAATAGTAGCTATTATCACACGTTGGATATTATAGCTAATATATTAGAGTTGCAAATATGTGACGTGGAATAACGTTAGAATTGCTTAAAAACTATTCATGCGTGTCCCACTTTTTTCGGAAACAAGGAAATGGGTTTTCAGAGAACAATATGGCGTATAATTTACGTAGACGAACGATTACCGGCCGAATAGAAATTACTAGTACTCAAAATCGCTGTACACGAAATATATGTTACTTAAAAAAATATGCAGAGCTCGCAAAAAATAAAAGTATTGGTATCTGTTCGGATATTTATTACATATTGCAAAGAAACGCTATTCTTTTCTGGCTGGTAATGTTTTGAAAAAGATCCGATAGATGGCGCGCATAACATTTCAGAGCGAGGTCTGAGCCGCTTACTTTGCTCAAAAGGTTGCGTCTTTCTAAATTTGACTGTTCTTCTATTACTGGCTCTGAACAACACGAATTTGAAATATATTTTGTCAAATTATTAGAAAAAAATATTCAACAATATTATGCAATATTTCTGTATGCTTTTGGAATTAATATCAAACACGTAAGTAAAGCGGGGTTGGAGAAGGGCGATTAAGACGTAAAAAAAAGTTATGAAATTGCGTTTCATTTGGATACGGATTGTTTTAACGTGCCTTTCATTTTGAACACCTGTACATTTCTACTATAGCACAAAGTTTAGTTTCTAAAACTAAAAACTGCTGTTTTATGACCAGGTAAAATAAAATGTATTAATTAATCTAGGAACTCTTTTCTTATCTCGTATTTTCTGCTGGTCTAATGTGCGTCGGCAGTGCACTCAGAATAGCCAACGTAATATTAAATTTTGTTCGTTCGTACATCAGCTGATACAGGATTTTGTAAATGGCACTTTGTTTATTTCATATATGTCAAGTTGCCATTCACTGACTGTCAGAATCTGGCCAACTTATATGAAATGAAGTATATCAAAAACTGAACAAAGGCAAGAAGCCTAACAAAATCCAGGGAGACTCAGTACCTGAACCAAATGTACTTATGTGCATTCAAATGGAGCAGTCTACTTTGTACACAATCACTCTCAGAGCACAAGTTGTTCATGTACACCTCCAGTCCCTACAAGTATTTCACAAGGGTTTAGGCAAACACCGCCAGTTAGCCAATCAAACCTGGTTTTGTTGTACCTGTAGCACCATCAGTGTATACTCCGGCTTATAAGCAGCCTGCAAATCAATTTGGCCCCATTACTACACCAGTGCACCTACTTTTAGTCCTTGGGCTACAGTACAGTGCCAATAGTGCAAAATAGGGTTATTTCCATTGAAATGAGCCTCTAAATTCGTTGACACCTCCATTTCCTCCACCAGTCAGAAATGGAGTAGTCATTTCTGCACCCGAAGGAGAGCAGCACCCACATAAAGATGGTTGAACTAGCCAGCGCTCGGATGACATTGTGCTAGATGTGCTACTCCAACTAGAAGTGTTGATGCATTCCGAAGACCTGGAGAAATTAAGAAGAGAGTTGGAAAAGTTAGTAAGAACATGCTTGTACTCCGCTGCCGAAAGCCACAAAAAGCATAAAAAATTGAGTAAGAAGTTTGATGGAGAATTAGTACTAAAGCGAACTAACCCTATAAGTTCTTTTTGGGGCATTGTCACGAAAAAATTGTTTTTAATCTTTGAAGGACCATTTCGAATTACAGCAAGAATACAACAGAACTGTTTTATGAGTTATGTAGTCTTGAAGGTAGAATATTATGCAGCTGAAGCCATACCATCAGCCCTGTTTACCTGCACAACTAGAAAAGGCAGTAACTGGTAAAACTTAAATGTATTACATCAAGTTGTATGGCACTTTGTCGCAAATTCTGTTTAAACGAGGTCAATATATTTAAATTGATTCAATCATCCTCCTATAAATGCCAGTCCGCGTGCACTCGTGCACCCCTACACCGTAATAAAATATTGACCTTGCAAACTAAAGAGGTCATCTACAGCTTTTGGAATTCGACTGGCACATTTAGAGTTTATGAGATGCTGAAATAAATAATAAAATCCTGTGTTCGAGAAGCTTTGAGCTGTATTTGTTGTGACTAATGTTATTATTAGTGCTATTTTATTATTTAAGGGTCTTATGTCTTGTATATGTTTAGGGTATTTGTTGTTATTGTTGTTTGTTATTTTTACGAATTCGTTAGGGAAGACAGAAGCATAATTTGCATTACTATCACGTTGAGTGGTTTGCCGCAACTGCCAAGCTTTGTAGCTCGTCATTACGGGAAAATGAATTTAGTAATAGCATTGTATCTCAGTAGTCTAATTTCCAAGCTAGAGCTGAGCGCTGCATGCCTGTATGGTTGATATAATTGTAGCAACCCATGCAAAAGTAACTGTAACAGGAAGAATATATTTAGATAAAACCTCACAATTTAGGTAATTTACTGGCTATCCTGCTCAAGTAAATATGCCGAAGGAAACAGATACCGCCCTGACTTACATGCAAGAAACGTAACTAGATAACATTCTGAAGATTATTAAGGGTTGTCTTATGCAAAAACACACACGCATGCACGCGTGCACACACACACACACTCACTCACTCTCACACTCACACTCACACTCACANACGCGTGCACACACACACACACTCACTCACTCTCACACTCACACTCACCCTCCCACACACAGATATATTTATAATACTATGATGGCTATTAAACTATTTGGTACTCACCTGAGGTTGTATTTAATCCAGTGTAGCAATAATTTTGGTGTGATGAACCATTAATTTTATTAATCAATGTTCTTGATGTATTCTTCTGATAGGTTCTCTGTGTCCAAAATATCCACTCTTCACGTCACTGTTCCCTATTGTGTGATACAATTGTTTCAAGCTTCGTGTATTATATTTGTTCCAGTGCGTATTTTGCTATATTATTACTTATTCTTTGATTTGTTAATGTATTGTATTTTTTTTATGTTAGGATAATGGAGCTGTTGCTCTCGTAATATGCCTTCGTCTATACTGACATTAGTAATCTTCTTTACATGCTCATTAGAGGGAGGATAGGTATTTTGTTAATCATTTGTCAATTTACAAATAAAAGTAACACATCCCTCTATGGATGTGTGTATTTACGTATTGCTGCGTGTGTGTATATTCACCTATGAAAACATATTCTATCAAGTAGGATTAAAACGCAAGTACCAGAACCTGAACTGTGAAGGACTACAAATATTTTTCCCTGTGCAAGGAGAAAGAAAACTGATTGCGAGTATGGCAAGAGGATGGGAGTGAACATAAATATGGCAAAACACATACAGTACAATTTCTTAGCATCCGAAAGGATAAAACCATCTGCATGATTTTCTCAAAGAAATCAGAAAATATACATAGACTAGAAAATAAAACAATATTACGTTTCTATAATATTTACTGATTACTGAAAGACAAAAAAAATGTGTAATGCTACCCATTGATATACTATTAGAATCTCATTAAACTCTATATTCAAATAATTTATGAGAGACATTTATCATATTTAATAGCAACACTTCATTTACCCTTTAAAAATTATCTTATGGTGGGTTTTATCAACAAAATCTCACAAGTAGCTGACAGCTGACGTTCAAATAAAAATCATAAAAAAACAAATGCAAAATTTTTATGTCCAGTATAGCTTAGTTCTGATATTAGCATGAACCTAATGGACTCCTGAGTCCGACTAATCATCAATGTAATGCATACATTTTTAAAATTTAGTTGAAAATTTGTAGTTCATTGCACAAAATCAAAATTATACATGCAAATATGCAGGGAATGGTTAAACCAGGTAGGTGTTACCATGACGCCGTCATTGCCGTAGCCTTGAGACAAACTTCATATCACTCCATAATTAATCTGTCAATTTAGATTGGGGGATATGAGTGTGCGACTCCCTCGGGAGGAAGGTTTCTGGGTGCGTTTGAGGTGGTGTGGCAGTACCATGCTATATTAGCCAAGCCTGGCTACCGCACTTGACCCTACATAGGGTTGGTGATGCATCTCTAATAGCCTCTCTCCACTCATGGTGACCCAAGGCTCCTTGTGCCACCCCTGGTTCCGCAAATTGGGCTCCGCTGCCCATCTCCGTATGGGAACCAGTCTCCTCGCAGTTGGTCAGGGGTATCTGCCATGATGGCTTGGGCTGATAGTTGGTACCTAGGCCCGACCACTTGGCGGGGTGTTGGACCACTTGGCATTCAGGCCGATGGGGCCCAATACTGGAATTTCATGGTGCAGAAATTCTAAAGTCTGGAAAAGGTCAGTGTCCGATGACAGCTCCTCCGGCTGCACTGATGGTGGATTGATGGGTGGCGATGGCATGGAGACGATAATGAGACATGGAAGAACTCTGAAACCTATGCGTCCAGACCCACGGATTTGATAAGGACGGAAACCTTCCATTCAGAGTCTATCGCACGCTGCCCATCTCTACTGGTGGGTGTGGTTGATGTGGCGGTCGGGCATTGAAACCCACCAGTACCATGGCAAATAAGTGGGAGCACTGGCTGATCGGGTTGGCCCCACCAGATGTTTTCTCTGGTGTACCGATCACCAGAGGTTGAACTCGTGCTGAAATTGGTTAACTCTATATGCTGGAGGAGGTCTGGAGAGATTCCTCCTCTCAAAGAAAGACTGGGGGGTGAGCGGCAACCCGCCCCGGTTGTGTCCTGGTAAGACACTAGGGGTATGGGTAGAACCCCGTCCAGACTTCACGCTTGGTATCTGAGGGCGAGGGTCTCAGAACCTTGTGGTAGGGTGTTCTAGGTCGTACTTGTGGNGCCAGACTTCACGCTTGGTATCTGAGGGCGAGGGTCTCAGAACCTTGTGGTAGGGTGTTCTAGGTCGTACTTGTGGATCAGGTTGGGGCTTTGAATTTGGTTACTTCAGGTGCGTAGCTGGGTTACTTGAGATGAGAAGGCGTGATCCCTCTTCCCCACCGATTGGGCAGTCGTAGCGCGGGATTGCCTCATGACTAAGAGCGCTACGTAAAAATATTAAAGTAATATATATGCCGATTTAGATTTAAAATTTGGCGTTTGGGGATCTCTTCATTTCACATCCCTGCCTACGAACAATTAATAATGTTTGGGGTACTGAACTTACATTATGATTCTGCCATATAAAATTTTAATTCTGCATCGCCGTTTTGAGAGTTCATCATATACTATTTGTAAGTTTTGCTTACTTAACCGCACAGATACACAAATAAAGTAGTTAAATTACTTCCCTAAGATACCTTTTAATTATAATAAATGCAAAATCTTTATAACTTGATAATAGGTTACTTTAATAATCTGTTTTCAATACATGTACCTAAAAGAAAATTCATGAAGCAACATCTTCATGTCCCTAACGTGTACAGTGGAAAACATAAATGGAAGTGACTATTAAACATTTTACAGCATTACAATGCTTTACTTATCCAGTCATTTAAATTATTAAATAATCATCACTATGATAACTTTTTCCAATCAATATTGCAAATACATCACAACAGAAAATTCAATGATAATGTGGCAACAATCATGATCATCCAAGATACTCAGAAACATACACCTGACTTGAAGATAACATAATCCCTTCTATGAATTAAATATGCATAATTACAATTAATGATAAAACATAAAATAGTTGCAAAATCAATACACGATAATATATGAACAAATTAGTGCATACTTTTCTTAAAATCACCATGAACAGATAATATGAAAAACAATAACAAATTCACTTACATAAGACAGTAGAAGGATATTAATGCAGGTGAATGTAGAACCATGCCTCAATAGTAATAATAATAATGATAAATAATAAAAATGTTCTTGAAGTAGGAGGTTTTTCATAAGCAACTGATTATAAAATCCAATTCAACACCATAATATCAAACTGACTAGATAAACAATTCTAATATGGGTTAATTAAACATTCTGAAGACTCTNCCAATTCAACACCATAATATCAAACTGACTAGATAAACAATTCTAATATGGGTTAATTAAACATTCTGAAGACTCTAGACACACAATAGGAAGCAACATCAGAGAGTGCAGTGATTAAACAAGAATGAGGGGGAGAGCGATCATGAAGTCTATACGCTTGGCTCTTCTCTCTTCCATTGTCTTTCTCCTTTCTAGCTTCGCTTTCCTCTTCATTCTCTCTACCATATTCTCTTCTTTTTCCCTTCTTTCTTCTCTCTTCCATTTTCTCTCTTGATNGCTTTCCTCTTCATTCTCTCTACCATATTCTCTTCTTTTTCCCTTCTTTCTTCTCTCTTCCATTTTCTCTCTTGATTTCCATTTTTCAGCTGATACATGGCAGTAGGCTTTATCAGGTGGTTTACAGGCATTCCTCAATGAGCTCATATAATGTTAACTTGACATACAGTTGACATTACAGTAATTCCAAAGTATTGCATAATATGTATCATTTAAAAGTCCCCTCAGCTTGGACTCTAATTAGAATAACTTGAGTTTACCTGACATCATTCTTGACTGTAGACAACATTTTTCAAAGCAAGAGCATAATATTCATTATACAGTGACGCATATCGACGACAACATACAATTTAGACACTTAAAGCAATAAGTCGTCACAAATAGCAACAATAATAAAGATAAGAACCCTCAAATACATAACATAGACACTTTAATAAACATATTGCATATTTGCAGTTGATTCATTTCATAAAGAGTTCATCGCTGAATTACATTCATAGTCATCTTATCTTCATAGAATATTTCATTACATGCACATGTTGCAGAACATTCATCGTTACTTCCAAGCTGATTTTGGAGAAATACATAACCAATATGCAATCAAACCACAGGTTGACGATAGTCTCGGAGTTGTGTTATATTGAATCGTTCTACTGATGTTCCATTCATATCTGCTAACTCATAGCATTTTTCTCTGACTACAGAAATTACACAGTATAGACCATCATACATAAGAAAAAGTTTTTTAATAACACTTTCCCATAAAGAACTTACAGAATGTGTTCTCTTCAACACCAAATCTTTGATATTAAATTTATGTAATTTTGACATCTTATGATGTTTCTTTCGGGTCTCAGATGCGTGATACAATCTTGCGTTTATTAATTTGTGGATCTTCATTTTTAACTGTTCTTGACTAATCTCTTCTGTTATTGGTTCTGCATCTAACTGTGGTAGTGAAATTTTTGGGGGTTTCAAGCGCTGCTGAGTGAGTGCTCTTTAAACAGATATTCATTTGATTGGTTGTGAATACTGATCCTTGCTTGATTGTTTAAGTAGTCATTTGTTTGTGCACTCTGATTAGCATAATATTGGTCAGAGTACACTTGACTGTTCACTTGTGTTGGTTTAGCATTTAAGTAAGTATGTGGTTGTGGTGGAGGTGGTTGGGATGTGTTAGGAAAACCACTCGGTACAGGGAGGTAGTGTACAATCGTGTTTTTTTGTACTGGTGAGTTTGTATCCCTACTGTAAGTACTGTCTTCTTCCTTCTTGTTACCCCGAGAATCATTATCCCCATTATTATTGTTCTGATCAAATTTCCGTTTTGGTAACTGTTGCTCCGAATTTCTCCCACCTCTGTGGCCTTGATACCTGGGATTAAAGCATTGATAACCTCCACGGTTGTATCCACAAAAAGTTGGTCGATTATTGGTTCAGCTGTCAGAATTATTTTTTTGTTAATTTGAATTACCTTGTTTATTATTTTCAAAATAAACATATGCAGTAACATGTGCACTAAGTACAAAATTATTGGACTGTTGATCATGAGAGTTCCACTGGTTACTCTGGCCAAATGTAGGCGAACCTCGATTTTAGTTGAACCTCTGATGCTCAAGTTGTTCTATTTGCAATATTTCACAATGTATTGTGTTTCGCAAGGCCTGTATTTTGGACTGAATTTCCGTTTTCAATTTTTGGTAATTCATTAGCTAATTCTGCGTTGGCATTAGCCAAATATGTTTGCACTTTAGCTACCTCAATTTTCAAATCTGTTTGCACATTGAACACATCATTTCTCATGCTTGCTACATCAGTTTTTAATATTGTTTGCACGTTAGCTACATAATTTCTTAGGCTCGCTACATCAATTTTTAACTGGGCTTAGTCATTTTTCACGCTCACTACATCAGTTTTTAATTCTGTTAACATTCCTATAATTTGAGTAAGCATCACCTTAAAATCATCATTTTCTTTACTATTTCCCTCAACATTGTGATTTGTATTCTCATCTGTACTCAATTTAGAAATTTCATACACGGAAATAGTGAAAGAAGTATCTTCCTTGNATTGTGATTTGTATTCTCATCTGTACTCAATTTAGAAATTTCATACACGGAAATAGTGAAAGAAGTATCTTCCTTGCCGCCGTTACTTTCTGCATCGCTACCAACGAGCTTTATTTTCTCTATGGTGTCCATGTTGTAATGTTCTGTCGCTATCTCCGAGCGTAGTGAACTACATAGAAAATAGCCTGCTCTCTCTCTCTCTCCGCTTATTTACCGGATAGAAAATAAAAGACCCAAAATTGGTATAACAAATATGCTAGTCGTAAGACGGCCCCACCTTTTATTGTGCCCTTATTTATGTATACATAAATAATCATNTGTATAACAAATATGCTAGTCGTAAGACGGCCCCACCTTTTATTGTGCCCTTATTTATGTATACATAAATAATCATTGCGTTGGGCAGTAATTTGCAGTGAATAGCGGCAAAGAGTAGCTGTTCCTATTTACTGCCTAATTCTGTGAGAGGTTGGTCCATCTCCAAATGGCACAGCACATGAGGTATTTTAACTGCTGGTTTCTAGCCTTCCTTTTCCTCCCTCCCCCTGAACGGTAGGCTAGGGCCAATGAGTCCTAGTATGGNGGGGGGGGGGGGGTCTTAAACATGGCTTCTAAAAGCACTCCACTCCACCAAAGCGTGGCACCCTGAAAAACCATTTGAAATGGCACCGTGACGATACTGGTAGTGATTTTTTGATTGTGATTCTGTAGTGTGTCAGTCTACTGCTGTTTAGTTACCTATGCCACCTGGTTTGGTTATCAGAGGTTTAGAAGGGCACATTTTCAAAAAGGTGTCACCTTAAAATTACAAAAAGTTGTTGATGGAGCAGTTGGTGGCCCTGTTGCCAACTGAAAAAAGATTAGTGAAAGGTGTGAGCTTCTGGTCGAGAAGTTGAATGTTTGACTTTGTAATATCAGTTATTACAAAGGTTCTAGTCTTCCAATTGAGTATGTCATTAATTGTAGTAAATATATCTTAATGTTTACAACCAACTTTTAATATTGCCTCAGGCCTTGCCAGCTGTGTATGTGTGAGTGTACGTGTTTTGCAGGACTGGAAGAGTCCAGAACATGCGGGAAGTTGCTGAAGGAAGCGGGCATTAATTTTGACGTGATCCACACATCTGTATTGAAGCGGGCATACCAGACTGTGCAGATCATTCTGGAGGAACTAAATTGGCCACAAGTTCAAATCGAGAGGTCGTGGCAGTTGAATGAACGCCATTATGGATCACTGACAGGCATCAACAAGGCCCAGGCCATCCGTCAGTATGGTGCAGAGCAGGTGAGGTGTTACACCCTCCTTTGATCCTGGCTCCTGGTGGCTTGGCTGGAGTTGTGTTGGTCCTGGAGGTAGATGTGATGTTCAAGGGTGAGCCCTTTGTGTGCATGCATGTTGCTGAAGCTACTGGGGAGAGGTGGGAAACTGCATATACCCGTGAGGGTTAAACCCCATGTACCCAGTTTACAAGGCAGGTGTGCTGTTATACCACTACTTGGGTCCTGCTTTGTGGCTTACAACTTGAGTAATTAGTATCACTTTGCAGAAAAAGGTTGGGTGCAGTGAACAACTACACTTTCAAAATGAATTGTCAGTTCTGTTGTAACAGTTACTTAGTGATCATTCACTATGGGTATAAAAAAGTCAAAGTTGTGCCTTAATATTAAAACCAATACTTTTTGGTATAGCTGTTCATGGTAAACTGAGCACTTTTGAAAGCCCTACATAAGATCTACTTTTATACTTATTTTGTGTATTCTTCCCCCATATGTAAACTTAACATTGTCATGGGCCTGATTACTTTATTCGTACGCCATCCAAGTGAAACAGTGAAATTTTTGGTAATGTTAATTTGTTCTCTAAAGTGGGGTGAAATTGGCCAGCAGGAGTGNATCCAAGTGAAACAGTGAAATTTTTGGTAATGTTAATTTGTTCTCTAAAGTGGGGTGAAATTGGCCAGCAGGAGTGTGATTGATCATATAACACATTTGAGGCATTTGCCACAAAAATACATAATATGACATAGGAATTTTTTCACTCTTACTTTGGTTATACTTATGGGATAACAGATCATATGTTTTATACATAGCTGGTTGATATGAAAACTGTGACTTAAAGAAGCAGGTTTGATTATTAAGGGTAATTATTAAGTTTAGGGGCTTTTCTGTAAAAAATTAAAAAAAAATTCATGGGAAATTGTATATTTCCACTCTACTAATGATGCAGAACACGAATATACGAGGGGCATTAACGTACGACTAATTTCTTAATATGTGCCCACCTAACCTAACAGAACCTAACCCCATGATGGGTGAATCTCTATTTTACATTTTTCAACTAACCTAGGATTTTTGGGTTTTAAACTAACCTAGGTGTTTAGGGTTTTACACTAACCTAGGATTGTAGGGTTTTAAACTAACCTAGGATTGTAGGGTTTTACACTAATGTAGGATTGTAGGGTTTTACACTAATGTAGGATTGTAAGGTTTCAAACTAACATAGGATTTTAGGGTTTTACACTAATGTAGGATTGTAGGACTTTACACTAATGTAGGATTGTAGGTTTTTAAACTAACGTAGGATTGGAGGGTTTTAAACTAACGTAGGATTGTAGGGTTTTAAACTAACATAGGATTGTAGGGTTTTAAACTAACCTAGGATTGTAGGGTTTTACACTAATGTAGGATTGTAGGGTTTTACACTAATGTAGGATTGTAAGGTTTCAAACTAACATAGGATTTTAGGGTTTTACACTAATGTAGGATTGTAGGACTTTACACTAATGTAGGATTGTAGGTTTTTAAACTAACGTAGGATTGGAGGGTTTTAAACTAACGTAGGATTGTAGGGTTTTAAACTAACGTAGGATTGTAGGGTTTTAAACTAACGTGTGATTGTAGGGTTTTAAACTAACGTAGGATTGTAGGGTTTTAAACTAACCCTAAGATTTTAGGGTTTTACACTAATGTAGGATTGTAGGGTTTTACACTAATGTAGGATTGTAGGGTTTTACACTAATATAGGATTGTATGGTTTTACACTAACATAGGATTGTAGGGTTTTACACTAACATAGGATTGTAGGGTTTTACACTAAACTACGAATTTAGGATTTTAGGGATTTAAAGGAATATAAAACACACCAAAAGAATATAAATTTACTCACCTGATATAATTCCTTTGTCAACGGCCAATTCAACCTTACCGCACTCAACGATACACCGTGTTCCACAAATCCGCCACATACTCGAATATAACGCAATGAAACCCTCATTTTCAGTTAAATATAACGCACAGAAGCATTCGTTTTTGCTTTCTCCATTTTTAAATCCGTCAGAACTAGACCCTGCAAAGACGCAAAGGCGACCGATATCATTTTAATTGACTGAATGCCCATTATGACATCCGTGGCCGCTAGGTAGCGTGGAATCAGCAATGTGTGGCCATTATTAATGGCAGTAGACATTAAGAGACTTAAACAAACAGGGAAAACTGCTAATATATTTCACAATTTTTTAAAATATGTTATACTTATTTTAACATTATGCCCTCTTGAATATGAACAAGGTAAGCTGTGCAGAACCCATTAATGCAACTTTTGTTGGTCTAAGACGTTTCGTTCAGAAACGTAAACAAACTGGCTAAACTGCTCATTTCACAATTTTGTTCAATTTTTTTTAATATGTTGTATTTATTTTAAAGCTACGCTCCTAGTATATTCGTGTTCTACGTGATTAGTTGAGTAGAAATATATCATAATTTTGAATTTTTTTTGTTTCTTTCAGAAAAGCAGCTAAACTTAATAATTACCTTATTAAGTAATTAATTGCTTTTTTTCCTTGATCTGTTAACTTTTAACAATGTATACAAATATTAATAAAATATTGTGTTTATATATTACGGATATTTTGTTTTATCATTTGTGCTGTAAATTAGACAATTCAAAAACTTTTCACTAACNTTGTGTTTATATATTACGGATATTTTGTTTTATCATTTGTGCTGTAAATTAGACAATTCAAAAACTTTTCACTAACCTAAATTATCGCGGATGCACAAATATGATCTGGGGTGAGATTGTTCATCCTAATATTATTAGTTACCTAAGTTTGCAGAATGTGTATTTGTTGTAATGTATGTGTAACAACTTCAAGACATTAACTTGCGTAAATACTGATACATTACAATGATTGCAACACACTTTGCTTATACAAAGAGGCCATACCGGAACTGCGCTGCCCGGCAGTCAGGGCAGTTAACCTGNTGATTGCAACACACTTTGCTTATACAAAGAGGCCATACCGGAACTGCGCTGCCCGGCAGTCAGGGCAGTTAACCTGCTAGTCGTGATATAGCACTCTCCTCCCCTACCCATAAAAAAGGACTTATGCAGCACAATGAGGACATAGAGCATTGTGTATGCACTATTACAATATAAGTCTATAAATTCTCTTAGGGATCCTGCTTCGTTTAGGGTACCTAGGTTTGTTAGTTTCAGTTACCACACGGGGAAATCCCTTGAATCTTTCTTAAGTGTCACTACTACGAATTCTTCCTTCCTATTGATTGCTGCCTTCTGAGCTACCAGCAGCCTCCACCTGTGACTCCTCTTCTGTGGCTGTTACACAAGGAGATGGACATGTGTGGTCACAGAGTGGCAGTGATGGAACAGAACGAAGCTGATCTAGGTGGTGGTGATAGGTGACCCCACTAGTTTCTTGTAACCTGTACGTGAGGGGGCCCAACTTGGCAACGACAAAACCCTTCTCCCACCTCTTCTTTCCATATGTATACACTGTGAACCCGACATATAAAGGTCCTGACCCTGTGTGTGGAATTGGAGACAACTGGACCAATTTCTTGAACAGCAATATTAGCAGACACTGATGGAGTAAGTACTGACAACCGATTGCGAACCACCTTGCCAAACATTAAAACTACTGGGAGACTCCGTGTGCTGCTGATGTTGGTTGTATTGAGTTTCACCATTTATCTGAAGAATTTTCTAGTGGTTTGCTGTCCTAGTTTCTGTCAGCATGACTCGGGGTGCATCAAACTTTCCAGGTCAAGACCAGCTGAGTATAAATCATCAACTCCCGGCCTCCAAACCGGTAGTTGATGAGTGGCTGGAGTTTTGGCGATAGACAACGGACGAGCAAAATGAGCGGCGAGAGAAGGAAAGACCAGCAGGAGGAAAATTATTGGCGCAGTGAAGAGTACGACTGGCAGGCTGGACTATTGGACTTGGTGCGTGAGTGGAAAACATTATAAATGATTGCAACAGACAGACAAAGTGTGTTAATGATAAGTATGAGTTAATGGACTATAACCAAACAGAGACATCATGAAGGACATTACATTAGTAGAGTAAAAATAGACATTAAATATTGCGCTCATTGGGAAATAAAAGAGTAGTAGTGGAGATAGATTAATACTGTAAATAATAGCTGTGTGAATAAACTAAAATCATATTTAGTTCTTTATTATTTTTATTAAGACCTCCATCCCTCACAAAGTCAGATACATCACTCAGGTATCTTGTAACAATGGTGTTCAGAAGTGGGATGAAGGCATTGAACTGTAAATTAAGTTTGGCCATTGGCAAGTAATAAATGACGCTAAAAGAAATTAATTAATTGTAGTAGTTATAGGTTGAAATATTAAGACTTTTGTACAATTGTTATTGTGCATGTTAACTAGAAAGATGTCTGTAGAACTNTAGTTATAGGTTGAAATATTAAGACTTTTGTACAATTGTTATTGTGCATGTTAACTAGAAAGATGTCTGTAGAACTGGAAGCACTGCGAGCATTAATTGAGGTATTAGGTAGCCAAATGAGCATAAGTATTAATAGCCTTGATAGCAAAATTAGTAGTGCAAACAATCAGGTTAGTTCTGTGATAGAAACTGTAAATAGAGTAAATTAAAATGTAGACAGGAAAATAGAAGGCATTTGTGAGTTAGTGAATGTAAGAGTTGACTATGTGGTCACGAAGATTGNTAGTTATAGGTTGAAATATTAAGACTTTTGTACAATTGTTATTGTGCATGTTAACTAGAAAGATGTCTGTAGAACTAGAAGCACTGCGAGCATTAATTGAGGTATTAGGTAGCCAAATAAGCATAAGTATTAATAGCCTTGATAGCAAAATTAGTAGTGCAAACGAAGCTGTAAATAATCAGGTTAGTTCTGTGATAGAAACTGTAAATAGAGTAAATGNTTAGTAGTGCAAACAATCAGGTTAGTTCTGTGATAGAAACTGTAAATAGAGTAAATTAAAATGTAGACAGGAAAATAGAAGGCATTTGTGAGTTAGTGAATGTAAGAGTTGACTATGTGGTCACGAAGATTGACAGTGTAAATGAAAGGATGGACAGGGTTGAGAATTAAATGAACAGAAGATCAGTGCAGTAGAGAAGCAAATGGAGGAATTTCTTCAGCAACTGAGTGCTACCACCATCATATCTGCAGCTGAGAAAAGTGGAGAATCAATACAAGTTGTCACTAACACAGCGACCTCGGAGGATAGCAAGCAGCTTTGCGGAATTGGTGTTGCACGGCCAGGAGTGGGGAAGGGGGCTGCAATTAAGCCCGTCCATTACGATGGCCAGACTTCTTGGTGGTAGTACCAACACCAGTTTCAAATAGTCGCCACCCTGAATGGCTGGTCAGCTGAGCAGCATGCTTACTACCTCGTTGATGTACTGAGAGGCACTGCACTCAGCATACTGCAATCTCTGGCAGAGCAACATCGACTGGAGTACCTCACACTGGTGTCAGCCTTAGAGCTACGTTTCGGTGACCGGTATTTGCGACATGCCCATCATGCCCAGTTGCGAAGCAGCACCCAGTGGCCAGGGGAACCACTGCAGGAGCTATGACAGGTGTGCCGTTTTTAGGCACTCGCTTATTTTTAACTATGTTATTATAACCTGGTATTCCCTTTCTGTTATTTCCCAGGCTCTAGCTTTATTTTTCATTTTTATCTTAAAGCAAGGTTACATAATGTTTTTGTCACTGTTTCTGTTATTTTGTTTATTTATCTAGCAATATTACAAGATTTCATCACTTTTTCATTTTTAAATTTATAAGTGACTCTGATCTGGTTAAGCTATTGTGTCAGCCAACTGAAATAACTTTATTTAAAAACGAATTGTAAATTTTGTAATCAAATATCCTGTGTTTGGCTTGTGAATTTCATATTTAAATTATTCTCTGTCAATATAATTTTATAAAGTATTTATGGCATTAATGTAAAATACTGCATTGTGAAACCGGATAGTATCACTGGTTTTGTGAAGCAACTTGATACCTGTGTTAGTGACTGGTATATTTGGAATGCCTCCTACTTTCTTCTTCTTGCTTTCAACTCGTCATGGTGTGACTGAATTTTTAATTAGCTCCGGCTATTTTCCTACTAAAGGTGTAATCGTTTGAGTTTTATCGCCTTCGGTAAGTATTTCTTTTTCTGATTATTTGTTGTTTCAATAATGTATAATTATGACCTTGCCTCTTTATTTTGTGCATAAATTTTGCATTTACAGCGGTCGACTGTTTAGGTTGAGAAAATGCTGTAGTGAGGCCTTTTCTCTACCTTGCTGCATAGGCGTGGCAGTTTTTCTTTGAAGTCGCCTTGCGTTTTCTTCATGCGTGATGCCGTATTTTAAGAGGATGTAACANTTTTTTTTTTGGTATGTGCATGAAACACAGTAATCAGGTCGCAGCTTTCTAAACTCTTTCAATTATGAAAAATAACCCAAATTTTGTTGTATGACTTAAAAACATTCTTGTAATTTTCTATTTTAAAATATTTTTTTGTGAGATTCCAACAGTTAATGTTAATTTCTTTATATGATATATAATATAAAAAAAGGAACTTATTACTTACTCAAAACCAAAGATCATATTTATTGTTGTTATATTTTTGAAAAGTTTATCCCTTGTATAATATTACTAGAGTCCCAAGAATTTCTTGAGTAGCATGTCCTAAAATTTTTGAGTAAGAAAGGCAAAAATTCTTGAGTGAAAACACAAAAATTCTTGAGTAAAATGCAGATTTGTTTAGTACCAATAATACGTATTTTAGACAGAAAAATGGGGCATTGAAAATCAAAATATTACGACAAAACTAAGTACACAAACATATTTTATACTTTTTAAAAATCTCATAAAAAGCTAACTTAAGAAACTCACTAGACATTTCTACAGGTTTTAGATGTTAGAATGGTTATGTAGTAAAACTCTGCAATAAGTAATTTCAAATATAATTCTCATCATGTTAATGTGTACACCTCTCACTTACAGGCCTAACAAAAAAAAATGCTTTTAAAAAGTGTTCCTAGAGATTTTTTGAAATAAGTTTCTAACGAGAAAATCACGATTTCAAGAAATGTCATAATTTTCCTTCATATGCATAGGAAGAGAGAAGTTCAAGATTGGTCAGACTCAGATTTGTCCTCCTGTTTGTATGAACACAAGAAAATTGTGAGAAGAATCGCTCAGTCCACATTTGACACTGGCATCCAAATAGCTGTTAGGGCTCCCACCACAAAGGCCTTGTGGTTATCTTCCATGGATTTAAGTGCTTCCAAGACATTTATATTAGTGTGTGTCTTCAATTTCTCTATGGTCTTCATGTATGCATGTACACCCTCATCAAGTTGTAAGTTTCGCAGAGATTGAATTCTTGAAAATAGAACTTGAAGTCTGGTGCTACTAATTTCCTGGGTCACAATGTTTTGCTTGTTAAAATGTATTGTGTAACATTTTCAGGCGAAACCATTACCTTTGAAAATACACATGATGATAGGCGCAACTATTTTCGGCNATGTATTGTGTAACATTTTCAGGCGAAACCATTACCTTTGAAAATACACATGATGATAGGCGCAACTATTTTCGGCGACGGATAATCTTGATAAAATTTCTACGTTCGTCAGTAGCACTTTAGTTTATATACTCTGCGGCCGGCGTGTGAAGGCAAGTGCGCATGGCTGAGAGAGAGAGGACGTGCTTTTTCTTATTCTAAGCAACAACTTCCCCTCTCGAACACATGTAAGGGGAGGAAGGAAGGAGCGAGGCTTTGAGAGAGTGAGAGNATGTATTGTGTAACATTTTCAGGCGAAACCATTACCTTTGAAAATACACATGATGATAGGCGCAACTATTTTCGGCAACGGATAATCTTGATAAAATTTCTACGTTCGTCAGTAGCACTTTAGTTTATATACTCTGCGGCCGGCGTGTGAAGGCAAGTGCGCATGGCTGAGAGAGAGAGGACGTGCTTTTTCTTTTTCTAAGCAACAACTTCCCCTCTCGAACACATGTAAGAGGAGGAAGGAAGGAGCGAGGCTTTGAGAGAGTGAGAGNATTCTAAGCAACAACTTCCCCTCTCGAACACATGTAAGAGGAGGAAGGAAGGAGCGAGGCTTTGAGAGAGTGAGAGGAAGCTAGGTCGCCAGACTAGTTGCTAGGTAACCACTTCCCCTCTCGTGAAGCATTTAAGGGGAGGTAGCAAGTCACACTCGCACGTCTCACCACACCGCAGAGGCAAAGCGTCGCAGAGCTGTTACTAGACGTTTGTATAAACAACCAGCTTAAAAACGATTGTTGTGGGAAATCTTAGATGACGGGGCCGAAATATACTTCAATTGACGCAACATCCGATAAACGATACGAGCGGGTAGCTTTATCATTATTTATACAGGAGTTTTGCCAGGACCACTGAAAATTAACTGTGNCGATAAACGATACGAGCGGGTAGCTTTATCATTATTTATACAGGAGTTTTGCCAGGACCACTGAAAATTAACTGTGTAGTGAGGAAGGGATGACCCTGCGTTACCCTTGATGAGGGGTAGGGAAGCCTGACTACATGGCCACACGGAACAAAGGAAATTACATGCTACGGAATTTAGAAAATTTGTGAACATTAACACAGATTTAAGCGCACACAAGAATATTTTTGTCTGGAGGCGACTCATGATGCATCAAATCTTTAAACTTTAGATCTTAAAACTTTAAAAACAGTACGTTATATACAGTAGGCAAATTCTACTTCAAAAAATTAAAAGTAACAATTTGTTGTTCTAAAAAAAAGCAAATTTTTAACATTATTAACACATAACAATATCTTAATCTTAATTATTTAGGTGGCAATATGGTGTTTGTACATTATTTTAATCAGATTTTTTAAACACCAATTTCAATTCTGGTTATTATGTAGGGAAACCTCATCAGGATAATGTAATTTTAACTATATCCGTACCTTTGCTGTCTTAGGGCCTTCAATTGCCTCCAACATAGTTTTCTGTTGCTTTCCTTTCTTGACATCTTTAACGTGACCATAACTCCACACGTTTTTCTTGGCGCTGCCAGAGGTTTCCCATGCTACTGTTTTTTTGCAAAAACGGCATATCATGATGTCTCCCGATTTAACCATGCCTTCTTGAGAAAACTGCTTTACTCTTTTGTCAATATTTATTTTTGGTAGAATTTTAAAACAGATCAGACAAAACTCTGCAACCCGCAACTGTCCAAATCCGACTGAGTCACTCACGAGTTCCGACACGCTCGTACATATTTCGCCCTCTCGGTAGCCAAGTGCTACCACCACTTCACGTTGGCACGTACATTAAATGATTTGTTGATATCTGTAAATTCGTTGAAATTCTCGAATGCATGTTAAAATTTGTGGATACAAGATAATTTTAAGAAATTTGCAAGTAATTTGTGAGTCGAAAACACCAAATAACAACTTTAAAATGCATTATAAGTCGTTCCTCACTATTTAAAACAGTTTTAAGATTTTTCGCGAGTTGCGAATTTCTCGGGTGTCTATTTATTACTATTGTTAAATTGGGAAAAAAATAATTGAGTCACATGAATTTTAAATATCTATTTTGATTTATTAATCACCTTAGTGATTTTTTTAAAATCACATTATTTATTGCTGTATGTTCTAATAATAATAATTTTTATTATTATTACTATGCATGTGTAATGGTGCTGGAGTGGGAATTTTGGCTTGGCCTCTTTACTTTTACATTGGGGTCACACCTACACAACTAGATCCTCTGAGATTTCTATTTGTATCATGCTTGTGGTTATTTCCACTAAGTCTCTCTTATGCTACAAATGGTGTGGAGGTAGCCCAGCATGCTACACAATACATTGTGCCGCTCTCCCATCTATCCTTGGAGGGGTGACCTGAGATGGTGCGCGACATCATCACAGTCGGCTTCCTTATCGATGCCATCACCGACACAGAGGTATGGCAAGTGGTATGTCTGGCTGCACCGCACTCCAGCTCTGTGAAACCCCCGAATGGACTTGTGATACCCTCATTGTCCTCTGCCCACCTCTGTTCCTCGATTGCTGGTTCATGCTGCTCGAAGTTGTGGGTGGTTGGGTAACCCCCTTGCAAAATGCCGCTGGACCTGCCCTGCCAGCTGCATTACTTCACTGAGGTACCTGTAGTGGGTCTCCCGGGCTTGCTACTTCCTGCCACTGATGCACCTGACTCTCTCAGCTGTATCTGATCCACATGATGCCTATGCTCCTGTCCAACACTGTCAATAACTATATATGTGAACCATCCTTGTACTCTGGCGATTTTCCCAGGTAACCATTTCTTGTACCCATTGTAGCTCCTAAACCACACACACTCATTCACCTTAAAATCTGTTCCGACATTCTGGTGGTGCCTGTGATGAAGGCAGTGGTGCCCTGTGGCTAACTGTCGGGCGAATCTGGTCCAGAGCTGTCCACAGTGGCCGCCCCATCAGCAGTTCAGCTGGAGTCTTTGGGCTACCAAAGCCTGGTGTAGTTCGCAGTGTAAATAACACCCTGGCGAGTCTGGTTTGCCAATCACCAAGAGTTAGCTGTTCAGCTTCACCTTGACAGTCTGGACCATGCGTTCTGCTTGGCCGTTGCTCAATGGATGGAATGGTGTTGATTGAATCAGCCTTATACTATTCTTCCTTGCAAAACATTCCATCTCTTCGGACACAAANCGCTGGCGAGTCTGGTTTGCCAATCACCAAGAGTTAGCTGTTCAGCTTCACCTTGACAGTCTGGACCATGCGTTCTGCTTGGCCGTTGCTCGATGGATGGAATGGTGTTGATTGAATCAGCCTTATACTATTCTTCCTTGCAAAACATTCCATCTCTTCGGACACAAATGGAGACCCGTTGTCTGAAATAATACATTCTGGTATCCTGTGAATGCTGAAAATATCCCTCAACTCTCGAACTACTGTAGCAGGTGACATTGGTGGTACCATTTTAACATCTGGCTATTTTGAAAAAGCACCAACTGCAATCAGGNCAGACACAAATGGAGACCCGTTGTCTGAAACAATACATTCTGGTATCCTGTGAATGCTGAAAATATCCCTCAACTCTCGAACTACTGTAGCAGGTGACATTGGTGGTACCATTTTAACATCTGGCTATTTTGAAAAAGCACCAACTGCAATCAGGAACACTTTGCCCTGGCATGGCCTGAAGAAATCAATGTGGGCCCTGGCTCATGGTCTAGCTTCCTGCTCCCAGCCAATGCCCTTGTTCTTGGAAGGGTCAGCTCGGAACTGTTGGCATTGCTGACACACCCCTACGAAGTGCTCAATGTCACTGTCCATCTTGGGCCAACACATGTAGCTGTATGTAACTCTCCCAACAAATCCTTTCACAACACTGAAGGTATGATCACTCTGTTTCCCCACAGAACACAGCCTTTATAGAGAGAAAATTTACTTCTCCGGTTCCAGTAGGGTTTGAGCTCTTCTGACACCACCTCTGCTCGCAGCCAGCCTATACTGGTGTTCTTCCTGACCACACACAGTACCGGGTCCACTTCAGTCAATCGTGTGATCCATGTAGCTTCCAGTGGGGGGTCTGGTAAGGCTTCCAACATCAGTACATCCCCTACAACTGGACTTTCCCTTCCTGGTCTATCTAGCGGCAGCCTACTTAGGGCATCTGTGTGCCATATGCTTGGCCCTGGTCTGTACACAAGCTTGTAGTCGAACATTGATAGCCATAAGCTCCAACACAGAAGTCTCGGGGACAAAATATCTGAGGTCTAACAACCTTAACAGTTGTTGGTGATCGGCAACAACCGTAAAGGGTCAAGCTGTTACATACTGTCTGAACTTGATGACTAAGAGCATAATCGTTAATACCTCCTTATCGATTTGACCGTAGTTCTTTTCATGCTTCTGTAAGGTGCATGAACCAAATGCGATGACTTTTTCACTCCTATCGTCTCCAACGTGAGCGAGCGCTCCTCCCAGACTATACTCTGAGGCATCACAGGTCAGCGTCAATGGCTTAGTCACATCATAATGCACCAATACGGAGTCCGACTGAACAAGTTCTTTTGCTGCACAAAATGCATCGTTGTGGACCTTTAACCGTTCCCACTGCCTCCCTTTGTCCAGCAGATGATGCAATGGTTCTGCCACACTAGCCTTGTCATGGAGGAACCTGTTGTAGAAATTCAGCAGCCCTAGAAATGCTTTTAATTCATTCTTGCCCGTAGGTGCTGGATCCTGGTGGATAGCTTCCACCTTCTCTAATGTTGGGTGTAACCCAGTCTCGTCCACTCAATATCCTAAAAATTTCACTGATGGCAATGCAAACCTGCACTTAGACTTCTTTAGTCGCAACCCGGCTTCCTCAACACGACTAAGGACCTGATACACTTGCTGCCAGTGCTACTCCGTGTCTAGACCTGTAATGAGGATATCGTCCAGCATCACCACCACTCCTGGTATCCCTGACAGCAAAGTTTTCATTAATCTTTGAAACACTGCTGTGGTACAACTGACACCGAAGAAGGCAACCACTTCACTCTGATCAGCCCCTTCATGGTGTTCACCGTAAATAAGTCGGAAGTTTCCTCATCTACTGATACTTGCAAATAAGCATCTGCTAAGTCCAACTTGGTGAAAATCTTACCTCCTGAAATTTAGATAATGCCTCATTGGTTGTCAGGACTGGGTAGACCTTCTTACACACCCTATTCAACGTACACTTGCAATCCCCACAGAGGCGCACTGATCCATCTGCTTTACGGACAATGATAGGGGTCGCCCAATTAGAATAGGTGACAGGCTCGTAAACGCCCTGCTCCACCAATCTTTCTATTTCCTTTTCCACACAATCTCATAGTGCAAATGCTACTGGACGGCACTTACTGAATACTGGTTTTGCATCTGGCTCATTCTCTACGCATACAGGTGGTCCTGTGTATTGCCCCATCTTGACACTTGCAAACAACTTTGGATGCTGACTCACCATTCTGACTGTTTCTTCATGCTGTACTGTGAAGATACCCTCCACAGATATGGCTATGGGGTCCAACCAGCTACGCCCCAAGAGACTAGGTCCCTTGCCTTCTCCCACCAGCAAGGGTAATGTAGCATTTGCAGCTTTGATATGCACATGCACTTCAAAAAACACTAGCACTCTCAACTTCTCTTGAGACCAAGCGTGCAACAATAATTTAGCTTCTTGTAGTTCAGGTTTCTCTGGCCACAGCCGCTCAAAGGTATCGTTGGTATCACTGATAATTGTAAAACCAGCCCATGTATGGACCTCCATGACTAATTCCCTGCCATCCAACCTTACTGTCATTTGTATTGGTGGCTGGCTCTTTGGTGACCGTGTGTGCAAGTTGCACAGGCTGTACAAGGTAGAATCTTCCTCAGACGAGTCCCTCTTGTCCACTTCACTGAAAGCCCCGCTTCTCTGGTTCAGCTTCGTTTTTGTGTGGCTACCTCGGGCTCAATCTGTCAGTTTCCTTTTAGCTATACATGCTTGCTCCAAATACAGTTGCTTGGAGCAGAAATTGCACACAGTGCTTTGGTGCCTGCAACTTTGTTGGTAGTGTAGACCATTGCAATGCCAGCATGGTGGTGGTTGTGATGTTAGGCAGTGTAGATGGCCCATCCCAGTAGGGTTTGTTCCTGGGTGAGGACGACGCCTGAAAACACTTCACTTGGTTCACTGCCTCTGCCACCTCACTCACCTCACCCTGCAAATCACTACATTCCACTGGCTGCTTCTGCTGCCACGGCCATATCCACAGCCGCTTGGAATGTCAACTTGTCCTTGGACAGAAATGCATGCTGGAGTACTTTGTCGCACACTCCACACACTAAATGATCTCGCAGCATTCTGTTCATGTCTTGAAAGTTGTAATGCGCTGATAGTAGTTGCAGCTTGGAAATTGATTTACCCTCGTGCTGATCACGCTTGTAGAACTTGTTTGACTCCACAATTTGCTCGGTTTGGGTTTAAAATGATGTAATAACATCTCCAAAATCTCTGCTGTGTCCACCTCACTTGTAGCCTTCNTTATTTACCCTCGTGCTGATCACGCTTGTAGAACTTGTTTGACTCCACAATTTTGCTCGGTTTGGGTTTAAAATGATGTAATAACATCTCCAAAATCTCTGCTGTGTCCACCTCACTTGTAGCCTTCGGTAGGACCAATAACGTCACTTAGTTATACAGCTCAACTCCGCATACCGTAGTAAAGATCGCTTTCTTCTCTTCTTTGTCTGTCACTTTGTGTGCTACAAAGTAATACTGTAAACGCTCTGCCAACGTTTTCTACGCGTCCTGGCCTTGAACAAATTCGTCAAATGCAGTAAACAATGCCATTGTAGGTTATGTTGTGCCAGAAAACCTCCCGATACAAATACTGTGTCACAAGTTATTTGCTTTACCTCCTTGCCAGTGTTGCATCCTCGGTAATTCACCTGAATGCAGTTACTTCCTTGACCTGTCTAACAACACAGTCGCTACACAAGTTAACCGTTTAGGTCTCGCAGAGGTGCGGCCTTGCCCGTTTCCTGCCATGACTTAGACATAACAGCTGCGTCCATACTCAAACTGCCAACTTTGCCTCGCCAGTACACAACAAGCTTACGACACAAGTAGATTGGTATTAAAATTAGGAGTTCTTCTGACAAAGAAGGTATTAGTATCACAGTTGTGATGAATAAGATACAGAAACGATTGCCACGATTCTGGGCTCATTATTTAGTGTTGAAGAGAAAGTATAATACAAATTCGCTATTTCCGTATTTCTGAATGTCAAATAAAGTGTTTTGAGTTAATGCAAATACTACAACAGTAAGGTATATATGGGGCTATGGGAACAATAGATTTAAATTGGACTGTGCAGCTTGTGCACCTTTGAGTGGAATTTGTATTACTGGTTTGTGCATCAACTACTCTGTCCATGTGAGAGAATTTTTCATACTCCTTTATGAAATTTATGTAGTCTCTCTTTAGGTCTGGAGAATAGACGTTTTTCCAAGTGCTGCAGGTGGTTGACAGCTTGCTGCCTGGATTCTCCTAGATCAAGATGATCTTCCTTAAAGGGCAGTTTCACAATATAACGGCCTGTTCCATCATGTGAGAGTGTCTCGCAGAAACACGTTTCACACTTAACTTCATGAGGGACATCATGTTGAGCCGCTGGTGCCTCGTCTACCTAGAATGCTTTCATGATGGTATCCAAGGATGCTTCTGTTTGTATAAAGAATGATGACCCTTGCAGTGTTGCTGAGTTAGGACATAGAACACGACTAATGAGGATCCACCCAAAGATGCTATGAAGGGCTGATGGCATCCCTTCAGTTCCTTGAAGCCTTGTGCTATCAACTATGTCAGCATAGAGCTCTGTACTAAGGAGCATNGTTGACAGCTTGCTGCCTGGATTCTCCTAGATCAAGATGATCTTCCTTAAAGGGCAGTTTCACAATATAACGGCCTCTTCCATCATGTGAGAGTGTCTCGCAGAAACACGTTTCACACTTAACTTCATGAGGGACATCATGTTGAGCCGCTGGTGCCTCGTCTACCTAGAATGCTTTCATGATGGTATCCAAGGATGCTTCTGTTTGTATAAAGAATGATGACCCTGGCAGTGTTGCTGAGTTAGGACATAGAACACGACTAATGAGGATCCACCCAAAGATGCTATGAAGGGTTGATGGCATCCCTTCAGTTCCTTGAAGCCTTGTGCTATCAACTATGTCAGCATAGAGCTCTGTACTAAGGAGCATTTTCACAGGTCCTGGAATGTGGAAGGTGGGATCTGCTAATTGTAACTCGCGATACATCCTTTGAACCGTTATTGGCATTGAGACCTCAGACATAATCTTCTGAACAACAGCACCAACTGTAACCAGCTGTGGGCCACTTGAGTTATTAGGTTTCAACACACTGTGTAACTCATCCCAGTCCCTTCACCAACACCTGCGTCTTTTGGCACCGCAGTCCTAGTCATACACTCTTCTCTGTGATAAACGACGACAGTAATTCAGAATCGACCAACACTCTCACAGGTTGGAACTGGCTACACCCATTTTTAACCTGTTAGTAAGGGAAAGATAAGAAAAACTGCAAACTAAATTGTTACCAAACAATTCTTTCACCAATATGTTTGTAAAGGTGTGTAATAACATGTATTAAAATGTTGAATCTCAACTCATGTGGGAAACCCTAAAAAAAACCTCCTAAATTNCAATATGTTTGTAAAGGTGTGTAATAACATGTATTAAAATGTTGAATCTCAACTCATGTGGGAAACCCTAAAAAAAAACCTCCTAAATTTAGGGTACCGATTAATTATTTTTCGAAAAATCGATTTTTTTTATTCAGCTTTCAGTAACTTTGCGACGGTCAAATATGGGTTTTTCATAAATCTGAGTTGATTGTTATTTAATAAAAATTATACTTTGCAGGACATCTGAGTGTAGCAATATGGATGTTGCAGACGTCACTCGCCCGTTGAATTGCTTTATCTGCGAAGGTCTGGATACACCAGTTCAAAGGCTCAATCAGGCAACTATGAAGGGCTTCTCTACTTTTTTTTTAAACATGCAGAAGCAGTCAAAAATGATGCATTTGTGGAACGTATGAAGGGGTCTCTAAAGGAAGGAAAAGTGATGTACCACTTGAAGTGTAAAAATGATCTGTATAACAACTTTGTTGACATCACCAAAAAGGCAGCTCATGCATCAAAAGCACAGACAGAGTCGTCAAAGTTGAAGAGAAAGCGCACTTGCTCTGAATTTAATACGCCTACTGCCTGTAGTTCTACAATTCCACAGTCACTACGCCTCCTATATAAAGATGTATGCATTCTTTGCAACCAACCCACCCAGCTTTACAAAAATAATCCAGCACAAGCAAGAAAGAAATATAGAGTTCCAGATAATTTGACAGCAGATAAATTGAAGGCATGCTTGCTGAAGACAGCAAAGAGTCGCGGGGATGACTGGGGCACTGAAGTCATTGGACGCTTGGAAGAGATCAACGACTTGGTGGCAGGAGAAACACTGTACCATTTGCGATGCAAACTTTTATTTGACAGAGGTGACCATTACTCCCAGACTCCAAGATAAATACCAAGATACCAACATAAAGTGTTGTGTCCTATCTGCCCGTCTACACGAGACAGAGAAAGATGGCACCGACAACATTCTGCAAGAGCATCATGCTAATCTAGAATGTGGAGATGAGAAGACTCAGATCATAAAGACCGCACTCAAGTTCATATGCAATGACATTGCATTGATTGATCTACATCCGAATTCTTACCCCACTGTACACAGTATGAATGACATTGATAGTCAGCTGACACTTGTTCCTGCGAGCCTTCAAATGTTCTTGAGACCAATTGTCAAGACCGACGAAAGAGTTGCTGTTTGGGGTCAGAACTTCATTAAAGCTTGTCGACCTCGGTCAGGAGTATTGCCACACCAAATGGGGCTTGCCATACAACTTGATCACAGATTTGGGTCAAAATGGATGCTCAACAAATTACACCATCTGGGATACACTGAGTGTTACGTGGAGACACAGAACTACAAATACTGCTTCCTTAATAGCAGGCCACCTTTACCACTGCGTCTATGAATACCCACTCTTGACACCATTATGGAGGAAACAGATGATCACATCAGTAATGCTGTTGCGGTTGATGCTGCACTTGAGGATATAACAGTGATGACAGCCAGTGACAGTGAAATGTCGAGTAATGATCAGGTGGAGTCTATGGAGCTTGGGAAAAAAAACAATACAGTCACTCAGTTTGTTGGAGACAATATAGATTTAAACATTGTCTCTATTAATGGAAACACTCCCTTCCACTCAATGGGTTGGATCAAAGTCACCTCTCCTACACCTACTTTGCCAGATCCACAGACAATAGCACCTGTCCTCAGGGTGAAGTTGAAGGCACTTGACAAAGCAAAGATCCTGAGAGGAGCTGACGTGAAGATTATTCCATTTACCAAAAGGAAAGAGAAAGGAATAAACACGATCATGTTTCTCCCTATTGCTGAGCTCTCCTCCTCTCTGGCTCATGACCAGCCACTGCTCACATCGGGCGACACACTCTGGGCAGCGGGGTGGGTGATTAAAGCCCAGGATCCTGAGTTCAAACACTCCAAATGGAATGGCTGGATGAAGCGAATCCATGCAGATGATGCAAATCAGAGCACACAGATCGACTTCCTCCCTGTCATTNCTGGAATGGCTGGATGAAGCGAATCCATGCAGATGATGCAAATCAGAGCACACAGATCGACTTCCTCCCTGTCATTGAAGGTGACCCTAATGACCTAAACACTATATTTACCACTCTCAAACAGTGCATACGGCTCTCTCCTTACAGAGTCGCTATAGTGACTTTTGATCTACCGATTTGGCTGAAGGCTGTGGATATCATAAAGCAGGCAAATCTACCAGTCATAGCAAGGTTGGGTGGATTTCACATGCTGAAGTCTTATCTTTGATCAGTCCTGATTCAGGACTACTAGAGGTGATCCAGTTGATATATCCTGGAAGTACGACAGCCAACCACATCATGGATGGAGGATGTTTTGACAAGGCAATCCGTGCTCACCTCCTCATCGATGCAGCCATCTATCAGCACATCATGAAAGATATCTTCACTGAGGAGGAGCGTGGTGACATGAAGACCTTCATGGAGATGGTGGACGATGGGAAGATGGGAGCCAGACACACAAACCCAGTAGTGGCATTGTTTCTCTTCTCCAAATTTCTTTGGAAGTTTCGACTCGCAGAAGGAGGAAGAACACCCGCACTCTGGGTGCAGTACCACAATATGGTAGATGTGATCAAAGTCTTTTAGTCTTGACTCGCTGAACGTCTGTTGTTTGTCGTAGACTGGACGTAACTAACCCAGATGCTTGACATCTTTGCCACTGCAGGCCATCATCAATACGCCAAAGGCGCATGGCTGTACTGTCAACTCATGAAGGAACTAGAAAGTTTGCCTGCTTACAAGGACATTTTAGAAAGTTTTACTGCTCACGGGAATCACGTTGTCCGTTACTCCAGCCATGAGTGGTCTGGCACTTGGTGTGACATCTGCATTGAGCAGACATTAATGAAGGCAGCCAAGTCAGAAGGTGGACTAAGCAGAGGGAGAATGAGAAACAGTGTTTCTGCCCACAAATGCTGGGTGCTCACCCTAAGTCATTTCTCTGAGATCAACCAGCGGATGGAGGAAGACGTCAGGAAACATGCTCCACTTCACAGAGACCTTGCCAAAACACAGATGAAGCGAGATGCATAGGCAGTAGAACTTGTCCTGAATTGGTTAGAGGAAAACACGCCATTCGACAACAATCGAGAAAAGAATTTGCTTGTGGCTTTCTCAACAGGATTCACAAGCACAGGATGTGACTCAGTCAATCCTGAGAGAGCAGTTGAAGTAGGGATGGAGATGCAGAAAAAGATGGATGGACAGTCAGTGACATCGACCATGGATGTCAAGTCAAATGTTCTAGCACTCTCATCACTCAGAAAGATACCCACAGTCAACGAAAAGAAGATCCACCTTGACTCACTGAAGTTTNAACGAAAAGAAGATCCACCTTGACTCACTGAAGTTGTTCAACAGATTGGTCATTTTCGCCCAGCGGGATATGACAGTTGAGACAAGCTTACAGTATGAGCTAACTCTGTTCCCAATGTCCCTGTTCAGCAACAAAGATCATAAGATGAACAAGGCAAACAAGGCAGACTTTGCAAAAACAAGCCTGAAGGCNAAGGTGTTAACTGAACCACTTGACCTCAGTAACCAACCCTGCCGGACTCTGGTGATTGATGGCGGGTGGCTTCTTTACATGTTGAAGTGGGAACAACATCAGACCTGGCAGGAGATCACTTACAATTACCTCAACTACGTGCAGTGTCTGGGCCACCGATCTCAGAAGATTATTGTGGTCTTTGATGGCTACAGCAGATCACCAAAAGATCATGACCACATCCGGCGTACCAAGAATTCCTGCTGTGATCTCCAAATTCGAGCGGATATGGTTCACTGGACCCCAAGAGCGAAGTTCCTGGACAACACTCATAACAAGAGCGAGCTTATCCACCTCCTTTCTTCAACCTTCCAAAAACATCACATTACTGTGGAGCAGTGTGACAACGATGCTGACACTTCGATTGTGAGAGAGGCATTGTCTGCTGCTTCAGATAGTTCTGTTGAGGTCAGTAACATTTGTTTTGTGTTTTTCTTCATTAACTACTGTACTAGTTGTTGCCCGGAGAGGATGGGGTTGTTTAAAAAGAAGCGAATCCACATTCTTTAAAAATTTTCGTATGTGTTTTCGCACGGTTCATTATGCATTGGTCTACTTTCAGGTCCGGGCAGAAGATACAGACGTGCTTGTAATGCTGGTGTACCATAGCTCAGGCAGTCACCAACCACTATTCTTCACCACATCAAACGGCTCTTATGACGTCACAAAGATCCAGAAATCTCTCTCTGAAAGACAGATGCGCTATCTGCTCTTCTGCCACGCCTTCACAGGGTGTGATACGGTTTCCGCAATCTCTGGCCATGGGAAAACAACTCTATTTGACAGGTAGTAATGGTACTAATAGTTAGAATGTTAGAATATCAAAACTATTTAATATAATAATAATATTAATTGTATTTATAATAATTGTATGTACGTTTCATATTATACTTGACACAAACGTGATGTATTTTCACAGGTTTTGTGCAGGGGACGTGGATGAGTACATGAACATCTTCCTTGACACAGAAGCCACCAAGCAGGCAGTGATTCACGCTGGTACCGTGATTTTCCAGTATATTTATCACGGACCAGATACAGCATTGGGTGAAATTCGGTACAACATGTTCTCAAAGAAGGCAGCGGCTGGAGTGATCAAACCAGAGACTCTACCTCCAACAGAGGGTGCTGCTGCACAGCATTCACTCCGAGCCTACCTGCAGACACGGGACTGGATCCTTCTACAGAGCATGTCTCTGAACCCCAATGACTATGGATGGACATTAGGTGGACATGGATATGAGCCAGTTCCAACAATAGACCCCATGGCTCCTGAGGAGCTTCTTAAGTTCACGAGCTGTAACTGCCATGGGGATTGCAGCAACCGGCGGTGCAGCTGCAAGAAGAATGGGGTCACATGCATCTCCGCTTGTGGAGTCTGTAAAGGCATTACATGCAAAAATTGTAGTGATGATGCTGTTGAGACTGAAAAAGACATAGACAAAGACTGTTGAAACCTTAGACATTGTGATTGAGTAAAATATATTTTAAATGTAACTGTAATAATTATTAAAATTTTTATTAAATAATGGAGTGTTTTGGTAAGATATAAATGCTAACAATCANCATCTCCGCTTGTGGAGTCTGTAAAGGCATTACATGCAAAAATTGTAGTGATGATGCTGTTGAGACTGAAAAAGACCTAGACAAAGACTGTTGAAACCTTAGACATTGTGATTGAGTAAAATATATTTTAAATGTAACTGTAATAATTATTAAAATTTTTATTAAATAATGGAGTGTTTTGGTAAGATATAAATGCTAACAATCAACTCAGATTTATGAAAAACCCATATTTGACCGTCGCAAAGTTACTGAAAGCTGAATAAAAAAAAAATCGATTTTTCAAAAAATAATTAATCGGTACCCTAACTTTAGGAGGTTTTTTTTAGGGTTTCCCACATGAGTTGAGATTCAACATTTTAATACATGTTATTACACACCTTTACAAACATATTGGTGAAATAATTGTTTGGTAACAATTTAGTTAGCAGATTTGCTAAATATCTCATAAAATCCCCTCACTAAGTGTTATAGCAGTTCCTAAAAGCACTGTTGAGGTGGCAGAGGTAGAACTTGTGAACACATGCAATGAACTCTCTGTGGCCTGCACGTCCTTGAGTGTCTTCCGATGGAGGTTGCTCGAGCAAAGGTGATTGTGCTCTGTCCCTTCATGTATTGTTGACTTTTGTGCATGTAATAATTTGTGATGAGTCTGCTGGTTGCAATGGGCACATGCTCCCTTCGATGAACAACTCTTGATTTGACTGGTTTGGCTTCAAGCAGTTGTAGCACAGATGGTTCACTTTAACTATCTCTCTTCAATGAAATGGATTCTTGCTCTAGAATATTGAACATCTGTATATAAAATGATCTGCCTGACAGACCACACACTGTTGCTGCCGCTGTTGTTTAGTGTTGACCACAAGTGTTTTTATGTAGTTTTGTTGACTTCTTTTAACATCACACACTCTGAATGACTGTGATTTAGCTCCAACATTTGACAACTGGGCAGCAGCGAGTGCCTTGCACTGTGTCTCTGAGAAGTAGCATAACTGATCAAAGTTAGGCAGCTTTGTCTTTGCATGCACAAGTTCAAACATGGTCCAGCTTGCTCAGAGCTAAATTCAGCAATACAAAACTCCATTCACTGACTGGAAATTTCTAAATTTTAAGGCTCCCGAATTCTCTTTCATGGTATCTAGAAGTAATCTCAGTCTTGCTGGTGAATTTGAACGAACAGGTGTAAATTGCACAATTTTGTCCCTGTGGGCTGTTGCAATGGCTCTCAATTCTGATACCTGTCAATTAGTGTGGTCACAGGCTGACCTTTCACTAAGTTCTCCTGACAATGAAGACACCAGATACTAAAACTTCTTGACTGAGCTCAACGAAGTATTAGAATGTATAATCGAGTCAAATAAATCATTGAAATTTTTCTACTGGGTAGCTTGCACATCAGATTTTGGGAGAGTGAATTCGGGTGACTTAACATGACAGGACTTGGTTTGAAGTTGACTTGGCCTACCTTGTGTACACTCCACATACTCTACAACATATTTCACGACAGTGTAATAGGTGTCCTCAAAGTTCACTAATAGCTCATCGTGTTCACCACTCTTGAAGTCTGTTTGCTAGATTCTGCACACTTAACACACATGGTTTTCTTCAAACTCCGACCTTAACATTTCAAGGTCCTGTAATGAAGCAATATATTTATTATTGGAATACGCGGTTCATTTTCTTTTGTTCAGTGGGGCTTTGTTAAATATTATCGGTATTCAAAATTAAAGCTGTGGTAGTTTGTTTATCTGGCATCCGATTGCCGTTTCACAAAATCTTAGTTTTTGTTACGCGTCAGCATAAGTGATAGAAGCTTTCCGAACTGCATCGACAGTTTTGGTTCTAGAAGGTTAGATTATCTTTTACTACGACGCAGTTGGATAGCGTGGGAAAAGCGTGCGTGGAGACACACATTATGCCCATATTTGGTTACATTTGATACTCTGTGGAGAGGGGGTGGATAGGCACGCTGCAACAAATACTCGTGTGCCCATCGCAGTTCAGCAGTCGACACCCAGTGCTCCAGCAGTCGACAACCAGTGACTCGCTAATGCCGCGTCGGGCGTGGCAAATAGCCCCCACAACTGCAACTTTATTTTGCTCATTTAATTCTCAGCCGGTGTGAGAGGTCATTGCCTCTGTATTTTCTTGCGATGCAAGTTTGCAAGATGTAAATGAATTGTCAATAAACGACTGTGGCGCTGTTCTGTACTTGTCTGTTTATCTGTGAACCTGTTCGTACTCTGCATACCTAAAGATCGTATGTGAACAGTTACAATTGATTAATAAATAAAAGTATAGAACAAATAAACCGGAACTTGACATTATTTCATTGGCGCCTTTTTAAAGAGTTTCATGTTGCTACCGCTGAGCTAACCGAGTGGTAATTTTCATTCGTCATACCAGGCGAGTAATATTTCCAAATATGGCGGCCTTAAAGCGCCGCTGGCAACATAACAAATATGGCGGCCCAGCTGCGGGGCCCGATTAACCGCACTGAAGACTCGGGATTTACAAACATTGAAGCATCACTTCACTAAGTTACCGGCAGTTCCAGTGTTCCAGTGAACAACGCAGATCCAGGCACAAGACGACTAAATTCAATAACAGCAGTGTAAACGGTAAGCATTCTTCAATCCACGCCGGGAAAATCATCAGTGAAGCCATCAAAACAAGTAATGTCGCCACAAGTTATTTTAGTAATTTTGTTTACAGGTTATGTTAATACTATTCGAAGTAAATTCGCCAAGAGGTATTTTGTTTATTTTGTTTACCGTCATCGGGGGTTACTTAAGCCACCGGGCTAACTTAAGCCATTTTGTTAGGGAAATTTTGAATGCTGATATTAGCAACACTGTTTTGATATTGTTTGTGTTCGTGCCACATGGTTGATATTTTTATAAAGTTTTTTACTTTATATTTTAATAGTTTGTATGTTCTAAAGGTAAGTTTATATACGTATATTTCTATGAATGTTAACTCTATCATTTATTTATACCTTACATAACTTAAGTCACCAATTTTATATTTTTAAGTTGAATTTAATATAAACATTCTCCAACATAACCTTAAACAATTCTTTTATTGTTGTCCCACTACATAGATTCAATGTCTATTGTCTTTTTTAATTTTAAGCTTAAATTCACGGCTGTTTCATGTGTGGGGTAACAAAGGCCACCAGGAACTAGTGGCTTTTGTTACCTGTGCTTGTTTGTTATATTGTACTATATGAAATTATAAATATTTAACAAGTCTTTTTTTCTCTTTTTCACTAGAAAAGATGCCTCAAAAGTACCAAAGGCCTATTGGAGCTCGAAAATATCAAGATTACACAGAAGATCACTTAAAAAAGAAGTTGAAGAGGNCCGTGCTTGTTTGTTATATTGTACTATATGAAATTATAAATATTTAACAAGTCTTTTTTTCTCTTTTTCACTAGAAAAGATGCCTCGAAAGTACCAAAGGCCTATTGGAGCTCGAAAATATCAAGATTACACAGAAGATCACTTAAAAAAGAAGTTGAAGAGGTGAAAAAAGGCTTGTCGTTACGAAAATTGTTCATGGGCAACACTTCTTCAATCATGGAAACGGGGACCGAAAGGGTTAATTTATATTTACCCTTGCAATTAACGTTATTTATAGTCAAGTGTTAACGCAGATATAAAACATTTGTAATATCTCATCTATTCAGGAAATAACCAGACATGTTATGGAGTGATATTTCAAATGTTTTATTTAGAAAAGGGAGATGACACAGACTATAAAGTCAATTCACGTTTACTTCCAACTTTTCGCGCTGTATTATATAAACTAAACACTAGAATTGGTAAATTTTTACTTTTAACACTACTATTACCATCAATAAAAGTCTTGAACACTATTTGTACGTTTATTTGAGCCCTGTGTATAGCTTTTGTTAACCCATCAATACCCAACTTAAGCCGAACATTGGTTTCTTACCAATGACCTAAGTTTACCCCCTCTACTGGGGTAACTCCACCATGTTTTTTTTTTAATTTTAACATACATGTTTTTGAAAACTTTCCTATATGCAAACACAAAAAGTAACTACATACCCAAGTTTTAAGCTAATTAGTTAATCTCTAAAGTAAATATTCTTGGATTGGCGGATGCTTGATATTGAAAAGTGGCTTAAGTAACCCCTGATGACGGTACAGCATATGTTGATATTATTGACTAAGTCGTAACTATGCAAGTCGTATTTAAAATAAATAATGGCACAGTTTTCTGCAAATAAAATGATAGTGTCAGAAATTTACAGAGATTAAACAAGACAATAGGTGACTAGCAGGAAAGAGTGATGAAATCATTGAAAGATTGGAAAGAGGGCTAGAAAACTGGGGAGTTGAAACGGAAAAGAATAGGTTAGGAAAGGTATCAATAATAACTGCCCCAAGTAATGATAAAAAAAAACAGCAATGACGTAGACAATGAAGTTGTCACTGATTGTGACGATGGTAAAGAGTTTAATACTGCTGGTAAAAAGACAGAAGGTATTATTGGTTGTGACGATGAAAGTAATGAATTTAGTACACAGGGTAGAAATGCAGAAGGTATATATGGTCACTCAATTATTTTAAGAGAAAATGAATTGCTGAGATAGGTTGATAATGTTGTGAAGAGAGTACCTAACGGTTGTGAAGTCAGTAAGTCAAGGAGAAATGTAATAAAAGAAGGGAGACTTCAGGTTAGGGGGCTTCAACCAAAAGGTTATAGTGAAGTAAAGCTGTGATTAAGATCAGCTGTTAAGTTGCAACAGGCAAGGTTTGCTGAGAGCGCAGTAAAAGGTTATATTGAGAGTTGGGGGTATCCTAGTGTGAAACATTGCTATGTCATACTGTTAAGGAAAAGTTTTGTAAGGAGAAGGAACAGATTGAACCAGAGGGTCAGTNGCAAGGTTTGCTGAGAGCGCAGTAAAAGGTTATATTGAGAGTTGGGGGTATCCTACTGTGAAACATTGCTATGTCATACTGTTAAGGAAAAGTTTTGTAAGGAGAAGGAACAGATTGAACCAGAGGGTCAGTAAAGTAGTGAGGAAAAATAAAAGGAAAAAGAGGGGCAGATTTAAGACAGTAGGTAAACGGAAGAGAGTGAAGTATAGTACGAGAAAGGTCATAAGGAAAAAGGGAAGGAAATTTAAACACAAGGAGAGAACGAAAAGGAAAATAAAGAAAAAGTAGTAAAGGCAGAAAGACTGCAATTTAGATCAATAAGGTAGATTTTAAATATTTTTTTATAATTTTTTTTTTTTTTAATACTTTGATTATACAATAAATTGTTAGTATGAATGTTTAGTAATAGGATGAAGTAATAACGGCAGTACAGTAAAAGAGTGTTTCTGTTTAAGAACATTGAATCATTGTATATATTATAATATGCAGTAACTTATATTTATTCAGTGCAACTTGAAACCGTAGATAGAATATTGAATTTCTGGAATGCCAGATACACTTTGTAAAACATTTAAGAAAATTTAGTGTTAATGTTAGAGGTTATGTGTGGTTCTTTTCTATTTAGATGGCAAGGAAAAATTATACAGTATTTATGAACGTTATGTACACACTTTGTACCTTACTGTACTTTATATCCGAATTTGACTATGCCTGCTTACCAATCTCGCATCTAGCCTTGCTACTGATGTTCAGAAGGAACTGTTGTAAAATGTGCTCAGAGGATTGACATGTTGAAGTTATAATGGTAGAGGACTTTTTAATCTAAAGTTTCAGGGTCCTAATTTATAAATATTGTAAGAAAGGCTTATATCATTCTGTTTTCTTGAAGTTGGTTACAACATAAGAATATGGCAGTAACACTCAAAACTGTTCAAGCTGTGATCTTTAGGAGAAGCCATGCTGGTTATATTATTATTTAAGGGTGTAATGGCAAGATTAATGATTGCTTTGATGCTTTTACCAACTTAACTGTATATATCTGAGGCTAAATTGTGTCTGGTTTACTCTGAGGCGACAAAAGTCATGGGATACCTCCTAATATCGTGTCGGACCTCCATTTTCCTGTCGAAGTGCAGCAACTCGATGTGGCATGGACTCAACAAGTCGTTGGAAGCCCCCGGCAGAAATATTGAGCTATGCTGCCTCTATAGACATCCATAATTGCGAAAGTGTTGCCGGTGCAGGAGTTTGTGCACGAACTGACTTCTCGATTATGTTCCATAAATGTTCTATGGGATTCATGTCTGTGATCTTGGTGGCCAAATCATTTGCTGGAACTGTCCAGAATGTTTTTCAAACCAATCTTGAACAGTTGTGGCCCGGTGACATGGCACATTTTCATCCATAAAAATTCCATTGATTTTTGGGTACATGAAGTCCATGAATGGCTGCAAGTGGTCTCCAAGTAGCTCAACATAACCCTTTCCAGTCAATGATTGGTTCAGTTGGACCAGAGGACCCAGTCCATTCCATGTAAAAACAACCCACACCATTATAGAGCCACCACCAGCTTGCACAGTTCCTTGTTGACAACTTGGGTGGATTCGTGGGGTCTGCGCCACACTCGAACCCTACCATCAGTTCTTACCAAATGAAATTGGGACTCATCTGACCAAGCCACAGTTTTCCAGTCGTCTAGGTTCCAACCGATATGGTCACGAGCCCAGGAGAGGCACTGCAGGTGATGTCGTGCTGTTAGTAAAGGCACTCGAGTAGGTCTTCTGCTGGCATAGCCCAGTACCGCCAAAGTTTGCCGCACTTTCCTAATGGACACGTCCGTCGTACGTCCCACATTGATTCCTGTGGTTATTTAACGCAATGTTGCTTGTCTGTTAACACTGACCATTCTGCGCACACGTCGTTGGTCTCGATCATTAAGTGCAGGCGGTCGGCCATTGCGTTGTCCATGGTGGGAGGTTATGCCTGAAATTAGGTATTCTCGGCACACTCTTGACACTGTGGATCTCGGAATGTTGAATTCCCTAACCATTTCCTCAATGGAATGTCCCATGCGTCTAGCTCAAACTACCATTCCGCGTTCAAAGTCTGTTAATTCCCGTCGTGCGGCCATAATCACGTCAGAAACCTTTTCACATGAATGACTTGACCACAAATGAAAGCACAACCAATGCACTGCCGATTTATACATTTTGTACGTGATACTGCCGCCATATGTAGATTTGCATATTGCTATCCAATGACTTTTGTTACCTCAGTGTATAGTACTCTGGAGGAATTGTTTATTTACTTTATTATTAGTAAAAACAAAACAAACTTTTGTGTGCATTTTATTGGGAATTTAGTGATTTTGTTAATTTTAAGTTTGGCATTGCCATGTGTGAAAATTTTAGTTTATATTCAGAATATCTTGTATTGGTATTTTCAGTTCCATGTGAGTGTAAAATAAGCTCGGAATACAGTATTTGTTCTGTAGAATAACGTGGCTTTTTTATGAAAATTATGTAGAGAGTAGATTGTTGGTTTTTCTAAGACTTGTTTTTGAATTACGGTTTACTATTCTATAATAAATTATTTTATTTTGTTTGTGGATTGAAACCATCATTTATTGTACATGTGTTAGTATGATTAAAATACAGATTTATAGGTTCAATGCAATTGCATATCTTTGTACTGTGCATATACACTGAAGAGCCAAAAAAAACTGGTACACCTGCCTAATATCGTGTAGGGCCCCCGCGAGCACGCAGAAGTGCCGCAAGACGACGTGGCATGGACTCGACTAATGTTTGAAGGTATGCAGGAGGCATTGAAATCTGCGCCAATTTGAGAGAGGGTTGCACGTCTGTCACGTTTAATGATTCTCCTCAGTCTTTGTTTGTCCCGTTCGTTCACAATCTTTTTCCGGCCGCAGCTATGTCGAATATTTAATGTTGTACCGGATTCCCGATATTCATGGTACACTCGTGAAATGGTTGTACGCGAAAATTCAAATTTTATCGCTACCTCGGAGATGCTATGTCCCATCTCTCGTACGCCGACTATAACACCACATTAAAACTCACTTAAATATTGATAACCTGCCATTGTAGCAGCAGTAACCGATCTAGCAACTTTGACAGACGCTTGTTGTCTTATATAGGCGCTGCTGACCGCATCACGTTACTTGATTGGTTCCATACCTCTGTTATTTGCATATGCCCGCCTATACCATTTTTTTTGGCTCTCCAGTGTATATGCAAAGTTTTATTTTTAAAAGGAGAATACTTGTGAATTTTCTTAATAAGTCTGGGTTAGTTTTATTTCAAAATGTCTACTTAAGTTAATAATATTTTATTACCATATGTTATTGTATAAGGCAATTGTTAAGTCCTTGGTAAATACTTAAAACACAAAACTTGTGTAGAAGCTCACTACATCTTGATAGTGTTCCTCAAACCGTCAAGGGCTAGTTGTGTTCATACCTGTGTGTGGTTTTTTCTTTACAAAGACACTCTGTGTTGTAAAATATACATGATAAATAAGGTAATATTGTAAAGAACATTTAACTGTATTAGTAGTAGTATGAGTTGCTAATGAATCTAAGGAAACTGTTCTAAAGTAAACAGTGATGTAGAGAAAATAAGTTAAGAGAATAATGACTTTACAATATTTTGTTTTTAAACTGTTCATGTAACTAAATGGTATTTATTTATGCAGAGTACCAAACAGGAAATGCTANTTGCTAATGAATCTAAGGAAACTGTTCTAAAGTAAACAGTGATGTAGAGAAAATAAGTTAAGAGAATAATGACTTTACAATATTTTGTTTTTAAACTGTTCATGTAACTAAATGGTATTTATTTATGCAGAGTACCAAACAGGAAATGCTATATGCATATTAATAAGTTTTTTTTTACTTTTGAAAATGGTGTTAATGTAAAAAAAAACACATAATTACTGTTATTTTGTAAATAACAGTTGACAGATAAAAGTTGAATAATGAATAAGGTTAATTAAGGATGCAGTACGTGTTATCTAAAATTACAAAGGTTGAGGTGTTGTATTATGTTGAGCGTTAAGTAAACATAAGTAAGGGTAAGATGTTGCTGCAGTTTATGGTGTCCTGGGATCAATGGCACAAGGAGAGTGTTTTTTGGATTGGGACAGGTCTGAGGCCCTTTATTTTTTCATTGTCAGCACTGGCCTAATGAAAGGCAGTCGCAGTGACTTTTATTTTTTTTGTAGCACTGGCCTAATGTAAGGCAGTCGCAGTGATTTTTATATAGTTATGGGCAGACCTGGGTCCCCTTTTGTAAGTATTGTGTGCTGATCCCAGCGAGGAACCAGAAGAACGAGCAGTCCACAAGGAATCCAATGGCATATGTTGTGAATGCACCCTCAACCACAAATTAGAACAAGTAAATAATTGTAATTGAAAAGTGAAATGTATGATTGTCTTGCAGCATCCCAGCATCTTGTCGCTCTTCTTCAACAGGTGAAGTGAATATTTTTGTTATGAGTTAATTACCACATTGTAAATGTAAATTGTTGTCAAGGAGCAGAGGCACAGTGGTTTACAGAGTAGCCGCATACAAGATAGGTTTTGCTTTGGGAAAGATTTCTTCAAAATCTCTTTCAAACCGAGGGGGGTAATGTAATGATGCAATATATTAATTATCGGAATACGCGGTTCATTTTCTTTTGTTCAGCGAGACTTTGTAAAATATTATCGGTATTCAAAATTAAAGCCGTGGTAGTTTGTTTATCTGGCATCCGTATCGCCNAGCGAGACTTTGTAAAATATTATCGGTATTCAAAATTAAAGCCGTGGTAGTTTGTTTATCTGGCATCCGTATCGCCATGCCAATCACCACCAGTGGAGTACGAGAATTTTAGGAAATGGCACCTTATACCAGGACACCTTTGTTGGGGCGTTTTATCACTCTACAATGAAGTGTGGATCATGGCATTGGCCAGGATGTCTCCAGACTCAAATTCAGCAGTCATCTGTATCCAGACAGAACTGTGATTCGTTGCTGAACACCACTTGTCACCAATCTGCAAGCTGTCATGCTGCCTGTTCCTGGCAGAAGGTAACACATGTTCGGTGATGCCCAGGTCGTAATGGTAGATGTTATAAGAGACGCAGTGACGACAGATCCCGCTCTGCTAGCCACCTGGTTATGATACTGGTGGACACAGGCATATCCCCAGCCGCCAAGACATGTCCTTGGATGATGAGCACCAATGCCTGTGGAGTGCCTACAACCTGTCGCATGATGAAACGATCCTCCCTGCTGGTGATACGCCGGGGTCGATCCGAGTCTTCTCAATTGGTGTGTGCACCCTCCTGTTCCCACTGCATCCAACACAGACTCTCAGTGTTAGCAGAGTGGTTCAAGTGGCAAGCAATGAGCCAAAACATCCAATCTGCCTCTCTCAAACTCATCCAGCTGGGCCAAGGCTTGTTTAATGCACTGCTGGGGCATGCTGCGTGCTCACTGAACTTGGCTCTGTGGCTCACACTGCTCACATTGTTAATTAGGCTTTATTCAGTGTCTTGCAGCTATGAATGATGGAGTTGTACTTTTGCAATTTGTTCATGGTGGTCAATTTTTTTTCGCAAGTGAGTGTGTTGTAGAAATATGGATCTTTTCAAGCAGAGCTCATATGAAATAATGTGACTTGTAGAATAGCATGATGCTTGCAGGACCATCATACCAATCAAGAAGGGTTGCAAATAAGAGATATCTGTTATTCAGAAGAAACCAAATTTGATAGGCAATGCATAGCCAACAGAGCGGCATTCATATCAAGAGATAATACAGCCTCAGGTATAATGTTGTTATAGCTGGTATGTAAATTAAGCAATAATAATTAAAGTAAATGTGTTCTCTGTTAAATACAAAAAAAAACTATTATATATAATATATATACACACACGCATACATACATACATACATACATACATACATACATAGAGTTACAATTTTCTCAGTCAGCGTGCTAAGCCAGGTTCTTTATAGGATAGAGGTCTTAATTAACTAAANCGCATACATACATACATACATATATACATAGAGTTACAATTTTCTCAGTCAGCGTGCTAAGCCAGGTTCTTTATAGGATAGAGGTCTTAATTAACTAAAAGAGCTAATAATTTCGTAATTTATTTTAAAATACTGCAAAGCAAATACTGATTGCCTGATATCCAACAAATAGCTCTCTTGCTTTTTACAATTGAGGTTTACATATTTGTCCATCTCACAGAAATTAATGCAATCAAATAACTAAAATCATATCCCAATAAACAGTGTACCAAAATTTATGGAATTATTTTCAAATGATTTATCCATATTTGACAATTTCAGTGTTTATGATAAGGTCTGTATCACATGTTCATACAGCCCTACCTTAATTCAGTCCAGATTCCACCAGTCCAGAATGTTCTAAGAGTGCTCCAAGCACCTCCATGTAGCCCCATGTAGTATTCTACTTGTAGTGTACCACGCACCCTCATCCGTCCACACCACACACACTCATTTGCCATTGTCTTGCATTCTCCACCATCGTCTGTTCTCTAAACTAATGTCTATCACTGGACAAAACTTAACCCAATAACTGCACTTCAGCCAGATGGCTATCACAAAAACTGCCAACTTACCGGCTGTAGGGGTATTTATAGTAGTGTTGGCCTTTGCCCAGAATATTCTTTACAAGTCGGGTTATGTCGTGTTGAAGAAGGAGATTATCAGGAGTTTCATTTAATAGCCTGCCGCTGACTTCTCCAAAAGGGCCCATATAGTTGTTAATCATCCTGTCCGCAAGGTGACGTAAAGGTGGGTAGGTAGTGGTGACTCACCACCTTCCCACCGCAGTGGGTTGGCAGCACGTGCTCATGCCAACATAGCAGTCCGTGTATAACAATATATATATTTAAAATTCCAAGAAATAGGTTGAAATTCATTTGAGAGTACTGATATTTCTTAAAAAATAGCATGTGGAAAAAAGATTTACAAATAAAATAAATATAGTTCTTAACACAAAAATAGTTCCAGTAACAATATGTAGTCCATTCACCGTTACATCCAACTTTTCTGAGACCCTGCTAAAATTCTACTTACAGGATATTCCTCTGCCTCATGAGAACAAATCTTATCCTAGTCTAGAAAATCACACTAAAGGGACATTGCACCGCAATAGTGCGCACTCAGTGTAATTGTACTTTACATAAGAATTATTTCTTACTAGGCATTACCAACATGTCTATTTTCTCTGTATATTTATTCATATTAGTTATAAATTTACATATAAAATAAGAGCAGAAGTTTGATTTAACAGTAAGTAAGATAATTTCAAGTTAACGGAAGTATAAAACGCTTTTGATACATGACATATTTAGGGAACAACCAAACATGTCTTGCATGGTGTGATTTTTCAAAGGTTTGATTTGAAACGTTTGAAGAAACTGCGAATAGACTATAGGTAATGAATTGCCTAACATAAATACTCTTTCTTAGATATTATCACATTGGAGGTCTAGAGTATTCTCATCAGTTTCTCTGCTGCTGTGGGGTTCGACAGTTCTGCACCTAACAAGTAAGTTTATGTTTATTTTATCGTTCTTTATATTTTTTGTTTTACTATTATCAGTTTGTTGTTTTTATTTTGTTTGATATTGGCGGTTGTGATCGTGTCGTGTACAATTGTTATTTTGTATGTATGGAAACTGAAAGCCAGGCATGGTGTATTTGGTACTCGTCATAATATCAGCAGTTCACAGGTCAAGTAAGTTGTTAGGAAAAAGTGAGAGTTTTAAATTACATGGTTGTGAACAGAAAAGCATGAAGGCACCACACAGTATTTGATTACAGNTAATCAGTTTGTTGTTTTTATTTTGTTTGATATTGGCGGTTGTGATCGTGTCGTGTACAATTGTTATTTTGTATGTATGGAAACTGAAAGCCAGGCATGGTGTATTTGGTACTCGTCATAATATCAGCAGTTCACAGGTCAAGTAAGTTGTAAGGAAAAAGTGAGAGTTTTAAATTACATGGTTGTGAACAGAAAAGCATGAAGGCACCACACAGTATTTGATTACAGCAAACTTGTGTTGACTGTTTGCAGTAAACTGAGCAATTTTCAAATCCCTCCTTGTATTCACATAATGTATTTTTTCATCCTATGTATAAATAACACTGCCATGGGCTGATCACTTTATTAATGCATTGGTCAAATAAAATTTTTAAATTATTACAAAAGTAAATATTTTACAAATTTGCTAATTCTTACACTTTGTCATCCGACCTTGTTCCTCGGCTGACGAAAGCCTGCCATGGACAGTGTGCGTACGAGATGCAGAGTCGTGTGATGAGAGTGTTTGGTGCGGAAGCACGTTATGTAGAGTGCACTGAAGATAGGTCTGGACGGCTGAGAGAATAGTGAAAATGGTTTGTGTTAGTAAGTAAGGATACTTATGTATTTGTTCTGCCTGTGCATTCCTGTTTATGATTTTGTAAATAAGTGTTAATTTTGTGTTCCTTCCATTTCAATCACACTCCATTCTTCATACATGTGCTCTACTACGAAGCTACCATTTCCGGTGCGGGCTCATGTCCCTGCTTCCGACAGCCATTGGGCAGTCTCTTCTCGGAGCTCAAGCCAGACGGGTCTGTGCCGCATGGTCTACGGGGGCTTCAACTTTGCTAGCTAATCTGGTAATTCTATTATATAAATCATTCGGAAACCTTTTTTGTTTACCCCTGCAGCCGGCCAGGCCCTTTCGTCGTACAGAGAGCCCATAAATAATTGGTTGCCTTGGAACTTTTCACATGTGTAATGAGTGTTTTACCTCAAGTTGGTTCAGACGAGGCTTCAAGTAATTTGTTTTATGCCTGACCACTTTTGTACACGTTTTCTCATTTTAATGGATTTATGTAGTGACCCACACATTTTATAGTCTTTTTGTCCTGTATTAAATGCCAGATGGCTTTTAATTTAACATGCACATGATCGCCCTTAATTCTTATGCTTAAGTGACCTAGGCATCCCGTACTTGCATTTGGCGTGTTCTGTGGCCAACAGCGGAGCAGAAGAGTATGTGTGAGCTATTGGCGTCAATTAATTAGCCACGTGGGAATGTCACTACCCTGGTAAAAGTTTCTGCTTACCGTGTGGCCATGTGCGAAATCATGGCCGGGCACCCTGGGATTAAAACTGTAACTCCACCTTCACTTAACTCCTCACTTGACGCCAATAACAATGTGGTGATCACAACTTCGATCACCACCTCAAGATTGAAACATGAGTACAGTAGACTGTGTAAAAGGGAACAGGCTATGTTGTGTGTATGTGGACTGTGATTTTCTCTTTCTTTTTCTCCTTAGTCGGGTGCACTAATGCTAAGGCAGGGTACAGAGAATAACTGAACTTGTGAACACTTGTCAATTCCTGGTAAACTGTGGCATGAGTGCGGCAAAAATTACGGGCCTGCATGTCCACATGGGCAGTGGTTTTCGCTAGTTTGTATTACTTCAGCCGATGAAGCGTCATGTTGTGCAGGGGGTCATCGTCAGCATAGGGACTGCACCTGTCAGGTGAACGCTAATCTTTCACACATGGATCTTTCGCTTGTGATGCATGCTTCGCTCTGCGCACTAACCCAGATGCAGCAGTACCGAAAACAAACTTGTCACTTGTCCTGCATGTGCTATGCTATGGATACATGCATCATGTTTTCCATTGCCAACTTTTGCAGGCCACTCATGTAACGCACTGGGAGAACTCTAAAATACAGTCCGAGGAAAAGTTATCCAGGCATGGTATCCCGATGGAAGAGTGGTCGAGCTGCACGGTGAGTCAGTTCCGCGACAGCGCTAAGGACTGGTGCATTCAAGATGCTGTGGCCAGAGTTCATATGGGTGGTACAATACCACTTCAATGAACACAGAGGCCATGGTTATGTGTCGTAAGTAACTGTGCTGACAACAGGCAGAGGGTGAGTGCATGGAAGTGTTTATAAGGGAAAAGGCATGCCTGTCCCACTGGCTGCATGAGGGTTAGGGGGAAGAGGCTGCGCTCAAGCTGATCCTTGAACTTTTGCATCTTGAGCTAAGTCAGTGCCTCCGCGAGTCGACACATGACGTGGAGGGCTTCATCCACCAAGAATGTGCAGTGGAACGTGACCTGGAGGAAAGCTTTGGACGCCGCATAATATTTTTTTCTGCCCCCATCATGGAGGGTCTTGCCCGGGGTCGACCCCGAGGACGCCCTGGGGCGTCGTGAGGCATTCCGCACCACTGCTGTTCCAGTTACCATCCTCAGCACTAGCCCAGCAGCCACCTTCACATCACCAAGGGACCTGCAGGCAAGCCGCACAGAACAGAGGCAGGCATAGCCGGGGATTGGATGATTGCCCTCTCCCCGCTGCCAAAACTGCCCCGACCTCGTCCACTATTGGCATCAGGAGTGCCCCCACAAACTCGCCTGTCAGGCGGAGGCTACTGTGGTGGGAATAGTTGCTAGGAGGTGCTGGGCAGGCTGTGCCACATCCCATCAGAGATGACCAGCTACCATCTTCCCAAGACCAGCTGATGGCAGAGCCACCATGGGCCTGCCTACAAGGACCCGGAGGCGAACTACCTCCGCCCTTCTGGTAGAGTGGCTGCGGAAGGACGTCATCATAGATTAACCGTAGCTGTGCAAACAAGACACCAACATCGAGGTAAATATGGAGCGACTCCATCATGTTAGCACTGCTGGCTGACATACGGCATCAAGACCCAACTCTTCCTCCTCCCCCCCTCCCTGGGGGGAGGGTGACTGTGTCGCTGCACGAGTTTGTCATGGGGACCTGCCTGAGCATGTAACGTTGTTTGAATCTGTGCTGAACCAACATTCTGATATGTTTGCAGTGTCAGATTCGTTACGGTGTACCACAATCACTCAGCACGAGATCCAGACAGTGTCAGATGCCTCGGTTTTTGTGAGAGTCATCAACTATGGAGGTCCAGATGGCCCCACGCAGCAGGCAATCCTACAGTACATTACGGACATGCTTAGGGACGGAGTAATTGAGCCTGTTAAGAGCCCTTATAACTGCCAAGTGGTTAGGGAAGATAAGAAAGATAATACCAATGCTTAGGTTTTGTGTTAACTTCAAGCCCATGAGCAAGCTGACTATGAATGCACCTCCATTACTAAACATATCGGACATATTGGTGTGGCTGGGGCAGGCCTAGGTTTTCTCTGCGTTTTACCTTAAGTTAGGTTTTTCGTAAACCCCTATGAGACCAGAGAACAATCCTAAGACCGTGTTCACAACATCAGACGTGCAATGGTTTTAGTTCCAATGCCTTTCGTTCTGCAGGACACCCCGCGACCTTCCAATCGCTCATGATGCAGGTACTGGACAGGTACATCAGCCCATTCACTGTGGTGTACCTCGACGACGTGGTGATATGGTTGCAGTCATGGGAAGAGGATGCCCACCACCTCGCACTTGTGATTGATAGACTCAAGATCAATGACCTCACATACACCCCTCATAAATGCCACGTTGACATGACTGAACTCTCATACCTGGGGTACGTCGTGAACGCACAAGGGAACCGGCCTTATCCAGAGAAGTTGCTGTTGATCGACAAGAAACCCTCGTCCCAGATGCGTAAATAACTGCAGCAGTTTGTAGGACTAGTAAATTGGCTACACAGTTACATTTCAGACTTTTCCACAGTCACGGCACCCCTCGCCGACCTACTGCCGAAGTACCGATACCGCTGGTCGAACGTGACTCAGCAGCCTTTGATGAACTGAAATTCAGGTTCCGCGAATGCCACCTACCTGCCCGCCCGACTACTCCCGCCGCTTCTACATGCACACAGATATCAGCCAGGAGGGATTGAGTGCGGTATTGCACCAGTTGAGCGATCAAGCCAAGCGTCTCGTTATAGATTACGTGAGTGCAAAATTCGGGAAGGCTGAGAGGCACCATAATGTGAACGAGTGCAAATGACACGCAGTTGTGTGGGCGCTGAAGCACTATCACCACCATATGGAGGGCAGCAAATTCACAGTGAGGACAGATAACCAATGATTGCTCTGGCTGGAGAAGGCACATGAGCAGAAGTTCAATTTTACCCAATGGGCTCTGGCACTCCAGGCACTGAACTTTGTCGGCGAACACGTCCCCGGCAGGTACGAGCTAGCTGATGAGCTGTCCTGCCACCCGAACCCCGACCATCAGGTACATGACGACACCACCTGGGGCAACATCCTTCCACTACTCCGTCATTGCGAAGAAGCCGACCAATCCCCAAGCGCCCCCCGGAAGCGTCATGCACGATGCAGCAGGTGGACCGGTAGAATGTTCCGAGATTTGGCAAGAAGTCCTTAAGGCACAGAAGTGACTAATTCACACAAGACAGATGAGCAGCTTGTGTGTTTGGATACTACTGGCTAGTCGACGATGTCCTCTAGTGCTGCGTGCACCATGACAACGCCCCCTGGTGGTTGGTTGTGCTGCAGCAAGCCCACACTGCCATATACAGACTGCATCACGACGACACCTTGGCAGGCCATCTGGGTGCTAATGAGGTGAGGCATGCCATGGGTGATCACTTTCACTGGCCAGGTACTGACAAAGAGATCCATCAGTACGTGTGTGTGTGTTGTGCCAGCAACAGCTTCCTAGAGAGCCCACTCAGCCGTTTGACATGGTCGTCCTTGATGTTATGGACATTTACCCTAGGTAGATGGTTTGTTGTCGTTGTGACCAACCTCTTTACCTGTTGGGTGGAGGCATTCCCCATCCGTAACTCCCGGGCCGGCACCATTGCACACCTGTTGGAATCAGAGTTTTTCCCCCAGTGGGGTTACTCCCGGTTGTTCCTTACTGACGATGACATACAATTCACGGGCAGAAGATGGTGGACATATTGTACCCGCTGGCACGTGAAACACCACACCATCCCGGTCTATCAGCCACAGGGCAACCAGACTGAGGGCCGGAACCAGGAGGTGAAGGCCCAGTTGTGGGTATGCATTGCTGAAGACTATATGAAGTGGTATATACATCTGCCTTGGTCATTGTTTTGTTTACGTAAGTGTGCCAATGCCATGACTGGGGTATCGCCTGCACAGTGGTTGCAAGGGCGGGACCTACCGCAGGGTTGCAGGACCAAGAAGAGATGGAGGATAACCCCGTACACTGCAGAGAGAGGATGCAGCATGAAAGAGACTTGGCACACACCCATCAGGCATATATAATGGGTCAATCACCCACCATCTCCCGCCCCCCCCTCCTGAGTTACAACCTGGACAGCTTGTATATGCATGTGCAAATCCCCTGTCAGCAGGGCAGAGACAGTTTTACCCGAGGTTAGCTTCTCGCTGGGTGGGGCCTGGAACTTTAGTATATTGTGCTG
>NQII01000250.1:333922-387505 GCA_002778355.1 Clitarchus hookeri | reverse complement strand
TGACCTGCACACAGCGAGCGACCCAGACAGTGATCATGCCATGCCGGACACAGGCATCTCCACCAGGCTGCACTACCAAGGTGACGATATGGACTTAGTCACAGTGTTTGCAACCCCACCCCAACAGCATGGTCAGCACACCCGTTAACGCCTATGTGCTTCGCGAGGTTCCCACCAGACAGCCTCACGCCCATGGACACCAGGTCCACCACCCCCACTTGTGCAGGTGCTCCCCGTGCCACTGACTGTTGACTGACCACATTGATGAGTTAAGCTGACTTCCCTCTAGGGAACCCAGTCTGCGAGCCACTTCTGTCACGCCTGGAAACACCAGGGGCACCCTAGCTATATTGGCTGCCGAACATTTCCGTGAATGACCACATTTTTTGCTGTGTGGTAGATGAGGCGAACGACGGGACTCACCCTATCTATAGTGTTGGCTAGCTGCAGAGTGCCTGCATTGCAGATGTTTCAAGGGACAATAGGTTTTATGGCGGAGGGGAACTTGAGCTAGGAACGGATGACATGGACGTAACTCTGCTCCCATGCATGTTTAAGAGAACCCTTAGGCACCCTACACAGCGCAGAGGGGACACCCTACCCCCTACTTTAAGAGACATTGTGCCGAGCCGCTACAACCTACATACTTAACATTGCAGGCGAGTACATTGGTCTTGTGTGNATGTTACTCATCTGACCTCTTTCCTCAGTCAGCGAAAGCCCATCGTGGGCCGTAGACGCACAAGGTGCAGGGTCATGTGGTGTGTTCGGTGCATCTGCACGTCATGTAGAGTGCACTGAAGATAGGCCTGGATGGCCAAAAGAATAGTGCAGTGGGTTTATGTTATAGACCATTTACGGTTACTTTACACTTTTCTGAAGCCCTGCTAAAGTTCTACTGCCAGGATATTCCTCCACCTGGTGCAAACTGAGCAAGTCTAAAAAATTACACCAAAGGACAATGCACCGAATTTGTGCACACTCAGTTGTAATAATATTTTGCTTGAGAACTATTTCTTACTAAGTGCTACCAATGCACATGTTTTCTCACTATCTTTATTTTTATATATTTAAAATGAAATATTATAATTTATAAATAAAATTTAGTTTAACTTTAATTTAATGAAAAATAAGATACTTTTATGTTAACAGAGGTATAAAATGCTTGTGATAAATTGCGTATTTAGGAAATAACTAAACACGTCTTACATTCAGTGATTTTTAATAGGTTTGATTCAAAAAGTGTGAAGAAACCATGAAGACGATAGTAAGGATGCTTATGTGTTTGTTTTGCCTTTGCACTCCTGTGCATGTTTTTGTAAACTAGTGTTAATTTTGTGTTCCTTCCATTTCACTACACTCCATTCTTCACACATGTGCTCTGCTACAGAGACACCATTCCCGGTGGGGGCTCATGTTCCCGCTTCTGATGGCCATTGGATAGTCTCTTCTCAGAGTTTAAGCTGAATGGGTGCTTGCCACGTGGTCTGCAGTGGCTGCAACTTTGCTCTTGCTGATCTGGTAATTCTGTTATGTAGATCTTCCTGAAACCTTTTTCGTTTACCCATTCAACCTCGAGCTGGTTCAGATGAGACTACGAGTAATTTAGTTTGTGCCTGAGCGCTTTTGTACTGTTTTCTCATTGTAATGGCCCTGCAAGTTTTGCATTGTTTTGTCCTGTATTAAATGCAGGATGGCTTTGGATTTAACATGCATGTGTTTGGCCTTAATTCTTAAGTTTAAGTGACGTAGCCACTCCTGTACTGGAATTTAGTGTGTTCCATGGCCAAAAGTGGGGCAGGACAGTATGCGTGAGTTATTGGTGTCAATTAATTAGCCATGTTGTGACATCACGACCAGGGTAAGAGCTTCTGCCCACCACGTGGCCATGCACGAAATCACTGCCTGACACTCTGGGATTATTACTGCTACTACACTTTTAATTAACTCCTCACCACTTGATGCTGATAACTTACCTACATTTGAAAACAAAAAGCAGAAGGAATAGTTTCAGTTTTCAGGAGTGTGCACTTAATTTTAGTTCAATGTTATGACCAGGTAGGTGTATTCTGGACTGAATTAAGGTCAAACTGTATGAACATGTAATACGAACTTTATTGCAAACATTGGAAGTGCCATATATGGACATAGTATAATTGAAAAATAATTCAATAAGTTTTGGTACACTGTTTACTGGGACTGATTTTAGTTGTTTGATTGCATTAATTTCTGATTTCAAAATTGGTTTAAAAAATGCTTACTGTACTGTTAGAAGCACTGGCACTCAGGAGGCGTGAGTCATACCAGAAATCAAACTCAAACTATCATTGACTTAGCCTTCCNTGAAAAATAATTCAATAAGTTTTGGTACACTGTTTACTGGGACTGATTTTAGTTGTTTGATTGCATTAATTTCTGATTTCAAAATTGGTTTAAAAAATGCTTACTGGAATGTTAGAAGCACTGGCACTCAGGAGGCGTGAGTCATACCAGAAATCAAACTCAAACTATCATTGACTTAGCCTTCCTGCCACTTGAGCAATATATTGTGGCTATCTTAAAGTAACCTTTGTTGGGGAAGAACACTGATTACGTGAACATATATTTCAGATGAGTAAAGTCACTTAAATAGCTTTCAAGACATCCTTTGACACTTTAATTTAATCTGAAACAAAATCACAGTAGACTGCAAGGATTGGTAAATTGGTTTAATCAGAGAAACTTGGAGCAGTTGTTGTAAAAGATTGAAGTGTAAGCACTTTATGTAACATTACTACTTGCTAATAGATTTTGACAAGCAGGTAGTATTATTTTGCAAGATATTAGTGTGTTTTTACCTGAAAGTCCCTTGTTATCAGTAGTGCCCATCATATCGTGAGTTTGTGGGGATGTATGGGCCCTCTTCCCATTGAAAATTTTGTTTGGTCTTTTGCAGTTTGTTTTAACCTTCGTCTCCTGAAGTAAATTCCAAGTTGCTTTCAGTTCTCTTTACACTTTTTGTGCACTGTTTAAGGATACTAGATATGCAAGTTTAATTTGCAATTTAAACAAAACAAATTTTTATGCACACTATGTATGCTATTAGAATAGAGCTTATGGCTTTGGTGCCCTTCTCCAGTTCACTGGGTACCTCATCCACAAGTAACAGAAAAATCTTGCCATAACAGAAGACCCCTAGTTAAGAGTTTTCTAGCCACAAACATGTCTTGGATTTTTCCTGGAGAGAAGTCCATTGTGTCGCATAGTAGTAAGTTGTGTGGCTGTAGGAAATAAAATTTAGGTTTGGGCACAGTGGAGAACTGAGTGGTGTGGTGGCTGTGGCAGGTAGCAGTGTGGCGACGAAGTTATGATGTTCTGCCCCCTGCCATGGGGAAGGACCACCCGTACTATAATGAGATTTGCACCAACCCAGCACTCTCCGGCCTCTCGGAGGACAAGTTTCCTGCCACAGAGTCCCTGCTGACCACAGAGGCACGTGTTGTACCATACTGGACGGATGTAATAGTGCCTCAGGTGAAGGCACACAAACTTGTTTTGTTGGTGGCCCACGGCACCTCGCTGCGAGGTCTCGTCAAGCACATTGAAGGTCAGTGCTCTGATTCCAGACACTGGGTAAATACTGTTCATGGTTAAGTAAGGCCTTTTTAAACATAATTTGATATAATCACTGTCCATAACTACATAGCTACATGCCACTGTATGCACTGGCATGCTGGCACCCAGTTAAGTTGGCAGCGAATTACAAAAAATAGTTCCACATTTTACTGTTGCCTTGAGAGTGTAACATTTAAATTTATGGCTCCTGAAATTGGTGTTTCTTGTTTTATACTTAGAAGAGCACATATTTGTGTTTTATTAACATTGATACATTTACTTTCCTAAAAAATGTTATTGTTTCTCCTGAATGACATGACTAAAGTGAGACTGTCCATGGCAATGTTAATCTTACTTATGGTGGAAGAATACAAAATGAAAAGAAAAGTAGTTCATAAGCAGTGCTTTCAAAAGTGTTCAATTAACCGTAAACTGCCTTTATCAGCTTTTGACACATAAAGGGCAGAGAGTGTGTTATCTTTGTTGCACATGTTGGAAGGCCTATCTGAGACAGGGAGTGAAGGTGCTGGGGCACTATAAAGTGAATAATGCTGAAGGGAATGACTGTGAGGAAACCTGTATAGATTATGTATGGATGTGCCCAGGCAGCTGTGACTGATAGCACACTCCTTGCCTGTTTCACAACCTAACTACAGAAAACAAGTCAATATTTTAATACAGATAAAATAAAAATATTCCTTACATAATACAAATGTTTCCACAAAATTTTTAATCATATAGCTGTTGAGTTTTTGTGTAGTAAAGTGGTAGAAATCTCTTTGCTTTTGTTTTCTTGGTATTCTGAAAATTGCTGCCAATAGATATGTATGTTTTTACACAAAGTTCCTTCCAATGCAACTGTTTTTTGTGTACCACATTATTACTGTTAACACTGTATATAGAACGTGTGAATGACCTATTTTTAGTTGGTGGTGCCCCTAGCAGAGATGGTGTTAGAAATGTAGTGGGAGAGAATGACAAGCAGGCACATTACAGAAAACTGTACAGTGACATTGGTGGGAGAAATGTGGGCTATAATTTCACAAAGTGTTTTAGAAAATACAATTTTCTTCTCACTTCTGAAAGTAGTAATGTCATATATGCCATATGCAAAATTTTAATTATTTGCTTATTTATTTAATTTCAAGAGATAATTTTATTTCATGTATGTTAATTTTACTTGGCACAGTAATTATATTATTGAATATATACATTAACTGCTCAGGTAATTTCCTGATTTATTTTGTTTTGCAACATATTTATAGATCTTTCCAGTTTTGCTGCATTTGTAATGTATTTAGAAGACCCCAGTTTCTCAGCAGTTGCTGATCCGTTGTCATAGCAACTAAGTGGCGTGATGAGTAATGTTTGCCTCTAGCACTCTCATGATTGGTTGATTTTAGAAGGTGCTTTTAATTATGCTTTTTGAATGAAATTTCTAGCCATCTTGGTTTCCAACGGCAGGATGCTGACCCACGTGAGTTCAGCCTGAGGAATTTTGCTTTAATTTTAAGATATTTACTCTAATTCACATCAAAAAACAGGCAGTCTCTATGTAGACGAAGATGCATAATCCAAAATAGTGAGGAGCAGGCCTGTATCTGTTGCCACTAACGTTATTTTTACAGGTTTAGTAAGTTGAACTACCGCGGTGTGTAATTAAGTGCTGGGACTGTAATTGCGCTATTGGCCCAAGAACCTAATTTAAAGGAAGACCTCTAGATAATGTCTTGCAGCATTCAGGGAATGCTCCTGCTTACGACCAGATCAACTAGACCTTCAAAAGCTTATCGTACTAAATTTTATTCAGCTAAGTCATTGATTTATTTTTATGAAGCAGAGACGAAACTCAACTTGGACTGCACCTACTAGTTTTAACCACGTACACACTGGCATTGTTTATGAGCGGTACCCTGAGCTAGTCTGGAGAAAGACACTATTCAATAATTTTCTTATAAAAGTTCAGTTTTAAATTCCTAGGTCTAATCTTAATGAAGGTTACTATTCACGAGAGGTGCTGGTGTTGCAGAGGCCACAAATTGGATTGGTTAAAAAGTGAAATCACATATTATATCAGAAATAATCGTTCATTCTCTTTTGCAAGTATTGGTGACAAGGATATTAATTAAATTTTTACATTGCCTGAAATGTCTCTGCTGAGTTATGCTTCCAGTAGAAAGTAGATATTTTCTTAGTGCTATTCCTGTCTATAGTAATTGAGTTTTGTAGTGTTGTTGTGAGTGTTACACACTGTGTGTCTACACCTCACATCTTCTTTACTCACCGAAACTGCTTTACACATTACATAAAATTTTGGCACAGCAAGTGGGGCCATGGAAAAGGAGATAAGATTACACCCTTATACTGTGATATAACTTTGATGAGTAGACGCCAGCACACACCCTATAATTTAAGGCGTATAACCCCAATTAACTACAAAATATTTTAATACGTTGCTGAGATGCAGGAGGCCACAGAGGAAATCAGTTTTACTTGGGGACAGATCACCATGAGTGACACTAACACTGTCATAACACAGCCAGTAGAGATTCCTGCTACTAACACTGCCACCATGAGACAGGAAACTATGCTGCAAGGTTTCATGCAACAAATTACATTAATATTGCAACATCATACAGAACGAATGAAGCAATAGGCAGTAGAATTCCGAACACATTTTGATAAAATATTTAAAAAACGGGCAGAAGAGCATGGAGAGTTAATGAAATAACTGACAGAACAGAACGTGGAACTAATCCACGGAGTGCCTCAGATATTAGAAGAACGGTTCAAGAAAATCAAGAAACGAATTCAAATTCAAAGAATGGCCCCGAATTTAAAGATACAGTTTCAGGAAATATCACAGAATTTGGCAGTTGAAAACACTAAACAAATCCAGGGACTGACTCAGAAATTAAATGAACTGTCCGAACAGAGTCTGCAGATCATATCTAACGCATCTAGAAGCAAAGAGCAGCAGTCAGGCGATACTACAACCAATTCACCACAAGTCCCACCACACCAGGCTGCACGTGTAGTTGACGACACAATTAACCAGCCTACCGCACCTAAGAGTGCACCACACCAAGTTGCATTTGTAGTTGATAACATGATTAGCCAGCCTACTGCTTCTATGAGTATACTGTCGCATCACCCTTCGAGGTACCAAACGCATTGGGCTATCAGGCACGACAGTGACTCAGTTACCATCAGGGAAAGCTTCCTAGCATTCAACCAAATTGATCACCTGCCAAGGCAGAACTCAAGTTGTGGGGCAACAAACCAGTTCAAAATGAAAGATCTCTGCCCCTGTACCCAGGCCACCAACACCCAAGTTTCAGCAGTGCATCTAGACTAGACCAAAACCGCAGGATGAAAACGTACAAAGTGGAATATTCTGAGCCATATCAGGCACAGAACCTGTACCGCAGATGAAACTGACAACATTTCTTCAGAGGCAGGAAGTACTATTCTGGCAGGAGGTTTAAGCAGAGTAGAAGGTACCATGATTCCAGAGAAGTGGTAAGTGACCAAGAAAGGTATCGTACCGACAGCGACCATAGATATATCAGAGGTAATTCGCCAGATTTACAACAGCCTACACTGCCCAGTAATAATTGGGTAAATTATAATGCAGCACCTTCCGGCAGCAGTTTTGCTCAGGAATTCTAAATGGTCAGCGATCATTGGTGTTTGCCCCTATCAAGTTACCGTTGCCCTCTACGATTACAGAAGCACCAGACATGCCCACCGAATCAATAAGAAAAGAAATTAAGGAAACTTTATAAAATGTCTTGTTATCACAGCTGAAAGAAGAAGCAAACACAGTAACTCGTCTAAGTTAAGAAGTTTACAACCAGGGCAGTTGGTTTTAGTACGTGCCGCCAACATGAGTAAGTTTTGAGACAAGCTGACCAGTACATTAATGCTGTTATTCACAGTCTCTTCTGTAGTGAAGAACGAGGTACATCGTAATTATGAGCTCGCACAGTCTTTAACAGGAGAAACAGTTTGTCAATATAATCTGACGGCCCTACAAATTTACCAAACTTTGCTAACACCCATGTAATAAGTTTGTTTTGTGCAGCAGCTAATTTGAAGTATGATGCTACGAAGTTAAGCTGGACGCTTTGGAGGAGGCCTGGTGTGCTGTGGTACAATGTTATATTATGTGGGGACAATGTTTTGCATGAAGTATTGGAAGAGCTAGCTAAGTATTTGCCGCAGCCTACAGTTATTTGCCACACCTTTATTTGATTTACCTCAGGTAATTTGAGAAGACCATGCACTAGCCCTGCCTTTGAAGTAAGCTGTTATTGTCCATGCTTCATAGAATATGGTTACGTTACACTGAAGAAGCTGAAAGCAATGAGACACGGATGGGGTTTAAATTACGACTGGCTGAAGATTAAGGAGTTTGCCCATCAACCTTATGGAACCTTTGTAAGATGAGCTAAACCTGCCTGAGCGATGTATTTTCCTTCCTACCCGCAGTGGCTAACAAGTGGAGGGTTTACTCACAGTTATCTTGGCTTGGCACGAACTGAGAAACTGAAACAGAAAGAAAAGAAATGAGCACACCCTAATTACTCACAAAGCAACTGTACTCATACATGAAACACCTAGACACTTAAATAGGAAAGTTTAAAGACTATGGTTCCTTTTATAATTTCTCTTTTATCCAGCTGTTGAATTAGTCTTCTTGGTTAATCCCATATCAGCCGGTGTTGTAATTTAATTTCCTACATTGAACTTCTGTTATGGTAGTTGCGATGTTTGATTGTGTATAAGAGCTGTGTTTTAGCTAAATATCAGATATATGTTTTAAAGGTAAATAACACTAGCCATTACCTGTGAATTTTTTAACTGACACAGAGTACTATTGTTGCACACAGAACATTTTGTGACTGCATGTTCAGTGTATTTGTGTTTGCGAGTGAAATTGAAATGGACATCACATTAATTGTATTGTGCAAGCCCCATGGAGACTTTCAAACGGGTAGATTTCCAGTGGCACAAATGCACCAACACTTCACATGTTATTGGAACACTTGATACACATAGACACTATGCTGAATGCGAGCCTCAACAGCCAGTGCATGAAACATGCTCCGATCTGCGAAATGTGGGCGGTGTGAGCCTAGTGTACTTGAACTAAAATGTGTATGCCACTGTTGATCCAGTAGAACTATAGTGTCTGGCAGTGGAACCCAGAGCTGAGAGGACCCGACACTGGCAGCCATCTGTCGCAGCCAGTCGTTCGCCTGCAGTGAGTTTCAAACTAGGATCCCGAGTCTCACTGAAGTTCGCAGAGGAGTTCCAAAGGAGAGACAGCGCACCTGTGTCAGGTGGTGCCCTGACCTAACATAATTTATTTTCCATTTACATTTTTCTCTTTGCAGCGTAATAAATAGTCACACCATCGCCCCTGCCTATCAAAGCCCGTGAGGAACGAAACTGGCCGGCAATGCAAGTCAGTTGCCTCCAAGCAAGCGGCAGATACTGCCTGCACACCAGCCAACCTACCCTGCCACTGGCCTCCCCAAGAGAGAGAAGCAGGGTCACTCCAGACCCAAACCGTGAGGGGGGTAGCGGATGAAGATAGTCAAAAGACAAAGGGACCCGAAAGACATGCCGGCCAGCAGAATATAAGGCAGTGCACCCCGCAGAAACGCCAGTTGTTCTTGTAGCTTGCTTTGGCACAAGTCGTGCTAAAGCTCTCTACCCTCAGCTAAAGCTCTCTACCCTCAGCTGTCCTCTCAAGTCCCCTTCACAAGAACTCCAAGTAATCTAACAGTGACAAACACTGACATCTTCAACACCTATTGCAGCCCCGAAGAACTGTTGCTCCCCCCCCCCCCNAGCTTCACCACTCCCTTACACCTACACCACAAGTGATGTGTCGAGTCCCTTCTGGGCTAACAGACTTCAGTTAGGGTTTAGTTGTTTTCATGGATACCTAACGTTTGCTGTCGTTGCTCTTCAAACTTTTGGCTCTTCAAGCCGACATACCCCTATTTATATTTTCCTTTGGTTACCTAGCGTGTGGTAAGACATAGGGCATAGTATGGGTCAACATATTTTATTCTGGAGAGAATATGTACATAATTCAATCTAACAGCTGCTTATCCTTGTCTAGAGTGAATTGTATACGTCACCCTGGTGTCATCCAGTGAGGGGACCGCGTTGTGTACAACCAGCTTTCCGATTCTAGAGTACGACTGCGGGCCATCCCTAACCAGGACTGCACGTATGTCAAAGACATTACATATTCTCGGGCCACCCATACTGTGGACAAAGGCCTGCAAGGTCCGGCATGCACTTTACAGTAGAGCCCCCTACTAGCAAGAGACACGACAAAGAGTCTAGTCCTCCCAAGTCAGCTAACCCACTCCTTCCAGAGCATTTAGACCCACCCAAAAGAATGCCAGGCCTGACGGGGACTGGCCTAAGCGCCTCTGGGAACACTACTAGCTAGGGTACTGTTGCGTGCTGTTTCAGGGCGCTTCAGGGTGAACTGTAGCACTTACCTCGTTCATGCCCTTTGCCTGTAGACGAGAAAGCCGGTGGTACGATAGGAGGACAGCTGCTGTCCTTGCTGATCAACATTCCCCTGGAAACCCACCTACACCAGCTTTCAGCTGCCTGATCCCCCAGGAATGAGCACAAGCCGCCTGCCACCTGTTGGAAGCTCACTCCACAGCCCTCTCTGCCAACCTCTTTGATCCCCTCATTAGGATCCCTGGAGCTCCCCACCCTGTGGTCAGCTGCATTCACCTAGGACTGCCTCTACTCCTGGGAGTAGAGCCTAAGCCGTCCGCCAGCACAGCACAGAACTGCACAGTACCAGCAACCCCTGCAACCAACAGCATCGATACCAACTGCCAGAAGCCATGCCCACTACAGGGCCGCTGCCTGGACCAATCAGCACCCCTCGGTGCTAAGCCCAGGTCCTGAGCTATCACTGCAGGACCAGAGCCCACGACTGCCCCAGGTGAGGAGTTCCAGAGGTGAGCCAGAAATCTCCCTTATCCCAACCACCCAGAGGTCTTACCTTGCACTGCCCGACTTCGTGCCTTGCCGACGGCAGTAGAATTATTATCTTCGTTTTGGCTCAACGGGATCCAGGATCAGAGCTTGGAGCTGTTCATGCTCTGTCATTCTGTTCCCAGTGGCCATTTTCCCCTCAAAATCTACCATTTTCCCCAAAAATTTCCTTTTTTTCTCAAAAAAGTACCAACCCCCCCCCCCAGTTGCAAAAACAATCCCCTAAAGGCAATTTTTGATTCATCAAAAGGATTTGGGGGGATTGTTTTCGAGGGCAGAGCAGTGGTGGCCATATTGGTTTTAGAGGCATATGGTATTCCAAATCAATACAAGGGGTCTGGAGTCAGAACTGACCATCAACCATCTAGTCCACCATGTTAGATGTTGGTTACCTTGACCCCTGTGACCTTTGACCTTGAACACAAAAAAATCCAAATATTATAAGAAAATTATTAAAAAATATATTTTTAAAAAATTATGAAATTAACATTTTAAATCTTTTGGCTTAGAGGGGACGTGGGACTGGAACCGACCAGCCACCATGTTATGTCCTCACACAACTGTCATGTTGGACCAAGGTGACTTGGACCTTATACCCATGACCTTGGATGACCTTGAAAACAAGAACTCAAGAAAAAATGGTAAAAATTGAATAAATTCATAAAAATCAGCGATTATATTACATTACTGACTACTACCGTCATGTTGGATCCTGGTGACCTTGACCTTCGACCTTAACCTGGTGACCTTTGACTTTGAATCCAAAAAATAATCAAAAATTTCCTAAGAACTTATAAAAATTAATAAAAAATATTATTATAAATTATTTTTAAAAACTTAAATTTCCAGAGGTTTCCCACAGCACTACTTCCAGCAGACAACTGACCCCCTTCAGTAAATCACATTGTATTAACATTCCCCTCCCTTACCAATGTTTCTCATTGCTTAATTAGTCGGCAGGCCTCCATCCCCCTGACATTTGCTCGTGTCGAATTACACTCCACCCATTATATTGTTTTTTTTTTTTTTTTGTTTGTTATTTGTTTATATTTCCAACACCTAGGTGGCATGATGACTCCGACCAACATTTTAGATCTGGATGACCTTCACCTTGACTCACATTTTTGACCTTGACCCCATGCCGATGACCCTGGATAACCTTGCACCCAAAAAGAAATTCTACTTTTATAAAATGCAAAAATTCCAAAAAAAAATATTAAAAAGTAAAAAAAATTAATTAAAGACTTGTTTTTTCATTAATCTTTCCATTAATCAGCACCACACGCACCACAATCAGTACCACAATTGGCACCACACACGCACCACAATCCCAGTCCTTGGATCAATCCTTCGGTTTGTCTCTCATACAGTAGAAATTACATTTGTTTGCCCACCGTCTCCAAATTTGTACATATAGACAGAATTAATGTTTTGTATGCAGTCAACTATCCGTGCAATTTTATACTAAAGTCTTTATCATCATTCTATATGCAGATTTTTCCATTAATAGTCAAGTGCTCATAGCACCACTTTAAAGTTTCGAGGGAGTAAAGGATACAACACACAAAAATAAAGAAAAAACAAGTATTTTATAATAATTTATTATTATTTTGTAATTAAAATTTTAGAAGAAAGCAGTTGATCACATCATGCGATATATCCCTGTTCCTTCAGGTTACTAATGATAGAAGATATCTCAACAATGCATGAGAAATACCCACGTTCTTGAAGGACAATCAAATTCTATCAAGTTCGTTCGGGTCTTCTGGAAATAGGTAGCCAGTATTCTCAGCGTCTTCTGCCTTCTTCGTGTCGCTCATTGCAGCAAATTTGTTGGAGGGGTGTCAGTGCATCGAGAAAATCGCCATTATTGTCTTTAACATTATCACTGTCTTCATGTTCATTTTCATCTGTGCTATCTTCATGATCGTCTTCACTTCCTGTTTTATCCTCAATATTAAATTTGCTTTTCTTTTTAACAAGAGTTGTATGCTCATCAGTATTTAGAGCCAACGACCGTATATTTTGAAGTTCGTCATCTTCACGTGAATGTCTTGCAAGCGCACATTCTGCACAAACCGACTCTACTGCACTCATTCCATCCTTAGCATTAACTCTCTCCTCATAATCACCTGTCGAATCGGTACCCATTGATGTAGCAAGAGGTATTGCCTTGCACAAACTGAATGGGGCCAATGTCATAATGCTTCATCACGTGAAAAGGACTCTTCTTACAGGCTGTTCTTTAATGTCGGAGAGCATTTTGACCATAGGTGAAAACTCGATCACAGAATCTGCACTGGCGACAACCAGTTAGCGATGATGCAGGCCGCGGTTCCATGATCGTTGAGGTTAAAGGCATGCCTTCGTATTCGCAATTCATTATTGTGGTATGACGAAAGAGCCCTTCCAAATTGATGTTTACTTTGCGGTGTCAGAACATCAACTGTCAGTTTTTCTATACAGATGCGGTTATTTTTACAGTAAAGAGCGTAACTTGTGCCCACAAAGGACTTCCACCATAAAATTTATATGAAAAAAAAAATAAGGGAGCACTCTAACAGAACCCACATACTCATTCGCCCCAGAAGAAAACGCGCAGATACTTTCATAACAATATATTTAAATATGCGTTAAGGCATATGTATATATAAATATAGAATACTTTTGTACTTACTAATTTCTATATTTATGTATATATAATTATCTACGTATAGAAATGATGAATGAGCTCAAACACAGTATTGATGAGGTAAGAGCCGATATTAATGGTNCAGTAAAGAGCGTAACTTGTGCCCACAAAGGACTTCCACCATAAAATTTATATGAAAAAAAAAATAAGGGAGCACTTTAACAGAACCCACATACTCATTCGCCCCAGAAGAAAACGCGCAGATACTTTCATAACAATATATTTAAATATGCGTTAAGGCATATGTATATATAAATATAGAATACTTTTGTACTTACTAATTTCTATATTTATGTATGTATAATTATCTACGTATAGAAATGATGAATGAGCTCAAACACAGTATTGATGAGGTAAGAGCCGATATTAATGGTNATATAATTATCTACGTATAGAAATGATGAATGAGCTCAAACACAGTATTGATGAGGTAAGAGCCGATATTAATGGTATAAGGGCAAACACAACTACCCTCAATAAAGGCATGAATGAGGTGAAAACTAACACTGCTACACTGGAACATAGCATTGGTGAGGTAAGGGCGGACGTCAATGGTGCAAGAGCGAACACAGCTACATTGGAACAAAGTATGAAGGATGTAAATACCAACACTGCCACACGTGAGCATAGTATTACGGAGGAGTGCTGTAAGATTAAACATGAATTTTCACAAGAAATAAACAACGTCACACAGGTTATCTGTGATGTTAATTAAAAGCTGGAGAGTGCAGAAACACAGACTGAAGCATACAGCAACCATATTTAAATGTTGGAAGAATCTTTTTCAAAGCTGACACTGAACAGTGAAGACACACAGCAGTTAGTGGAAACCATGATCTCGCAGGTTGAAACCAACACTTCACAGTTAAAACAGCAAATCGTAGAGGTCAGGGAACAGACTGAGAGTGAAAGACAACAGAAGAATACTGAGTTGGAAAGCTTGAACCAACACATACAAAGTCCGTTAGAAAGTGTGCACTTACACACACACAGGGAAGTAACTACCATCAGCGAGCAACTGGAAACCCAGAACAAGTTCGAGTAGACAAGAAAAGAGCTACCGCAAGTTAAGTGAACTGAAAACCTGGAGAGGGCATCCACATTTAACAAAACAATACCTGAGCATAAATGTAAACACTATGGATATACAACAACACGGTGAAGCTCACACTGTCTGCCCACAACCAGAACAACAAACACCATGTAATGTTGAACACACCACTCATGAACATATTTGTAACAATGAACATACGAGAGTATGTAACACTGCAGCTAAGTTACACCACCCTGCACAATGGTTTAAGAAGGACTTCTCAGTGTTCCATGGGAAGTCACAGGAAAACCCAATCACTTTCCTCAAACAGTTCAAAGACTACTGTGACTATTTTAATCTCAGTGAACAGGACATTATGAAATGTCTAGGCACCTCATGCAAAGCCACTGTATACTACTGGTGGGAAATCAACAAACCCAAGTTCAGTTATTATGCAGAGTTCAAGCAGGCATTCATCGCACATTTCTGGAGTATGCAGACCCAGATCAACCTCTGAACGTAACTCAAAGCTGAGAGGTACAAACCCAAGAGGGGGTGTTCAATCGAGGAATACCTCAGCATTATGTATGGGAAGACCCGAAACTTGGAACCGCCAATGTCTGATGGCAAATTTGTTGATCTAATCCTGGGACAGTTGCCCATGAATTACCAAAGGCAATGGGCAACCTCCACAATTACTTCTATGTATGAGTTCAGGGATCAATCAACTCATTAACTTCGACAATATTGAGCAAGGAAACAGAAAAACCTAACCCATCCAAAAACACTTAACTGTACCAGAATTGGCAAGGGAAGCCAAATCAGTATAATGGTCAAGGCCAGGGTCGAAATGTTCAATTGAATTTCCTAGGTGCTACGAATAGCAGTAGCAATAATGGTGGCAGAAACTTTCAAGGTGGGTACCGAGGAAGAGGAAGACCCTACAGAGGTCAAGGAAGCGGAAGAGACCAGGGTGAAAATGGTGAGCATAAGACTGAAGGGGATTCCTGGCAGCATCACACAGGGCAAGCTTAGAGGAAGTTAATGGTATGCAGTGTTTAAATGCAGTTTTTATTTGGGAGGCCCTTTACTGTTATAGCGCCAANGCTTAGAGGAAGTTAATGGTATGCAGTGTTTAAATGCAGTTTTTATTTGGGAGGCCCTTTACTGTTATAGCGCCAAAGTAGCTGAAGAGTTTGCGTAGAATTGGATTGCTGCAACCCAGTGAAACCAGACAACTGGTGTTTATAATGCTGAGNGGTAGCTGAAGAGTTTGCGTAGAATTGGATTGCTGCAACCCAGTGAAACCAGACAACTGGTGTTTATAATGCTGAGCCCCAGGTGATGTGAGTAAACACGTACCTGCTTCGCCTAGACAGGACACCTGGGTACCACTCCTTCCAGTGTCAACAAGGCACAATTGTAAGTGGAGTACAACCACTATACGCACCATATGTACAAAGACATGGACATGTGCAGCAACTGCTCAGTAATTTTCAAACACCAATGTTTTTCCCTACCACACAACAGGGACAGTCACAAATCAGTCAGGGTAGGACTGATTGGAGGGGTAGTAAAAGTAATGTTCAACTCCAGGAAAGCCAGTGGAGTGGCAGCTTTCCCTTCATCAGGAGGCCACCACCAAATATGCAGCAAACCACCAGTGAACAGTCTAGAATGTCATTAAACTAGACCGGGTCAGCGGCGACAGTCTCCAGGCATTGACACCTGTGAGTGCGAGGAGACTAGTGAGGGAGTAGACAAGCACACAAGTTGTATTGTAAATTATATTGTGGAAAATAGTAATTTTGACATAGTACCATCACAAAAGGTCTTGACAGCATGGATGAGTGAGAGTGAAAGAGAATTTTTGTGTCAAGAGTCTGTGGAAACCTCAAACAGGAAAATCAAAATTTTATGTGCAGAAATTTTAGTTAATGTATTTTGAGTAGTGTTACCTGCATTGTTAGACAGCGGTGCAGAAGTCAGCTGCATTAGTGAGGAAGCTGTCAAAACTATTGAGAATGCTGGAGTACAGTTGTCAATTTTGCCTGTACCCAAAATTAAGATTTTAGGGGTAACATCTAAAGCTAGTACCATCATTAAAAGGCAGACTACTATTAAGTTAGCAAGTATTGGACATCCTAAAGTAGTATCAGTCCTTATAGTGAAAGGACTAGCTCAACCACTAATTTTGGGAACAGATTTTCTATCAGTACACTCAGTTAAATTGGATTTTGGAGGCTGGTTAGTGACACTACCAGACAGTGAAGTTGCCTCTACACTACCAACAAAATGGAAGTATAGTGACAAGTTTGTCAGTTTGTTGCAAAGAGAAGCTAACTTGTACCAGTTGTCTAGTAACCTTATTAAGTCATTTACTGCTGATAAGGATGACATTTTGATTGCAGTAGCAGCAGTTGAAGCTATTTCGCAGATGCAACAGAGACAACTTTTTGATTTGTAAATAGCCATTTAGCTATCCTTTCGGAAATGCCTGGACTAAATAAATTGCATCAATGTGATACCAGGGGAGCCATTTCATAAGAAATCTTATCCGATTCCTCAGAAGTATGCTACAGAGGCGGAAGATCTCCTACGCCAGATGCTAGATTGGGGTATAGTTAAGAGACAAGCAAGTCCATATTCAAACCCCATTGTTTGTGTAAGGAAACCTGATGGTACAGTAAGACATTGTTTGGATGCTCGAGCTGTTAACAAAATTACAGGGAAGGACCTACATAAACTAGCGAAATGCTAAGACTGTACAGAGGTGTAAAGTACCTAAGTACACTTGATTTGTCATGTGGTTTTTGGAAGATTCCACTTGAACATGATTCCAGGCAATACACAACTTTTCTTTTCAAAAACCAACAGTGTGTTTTTCAGTTCATCCCATTTGGCATATGTAATGTCATAGCAGAGTTTACAAGATGTTTGGCTCTAACTCTGGATAAGGGGACGTTCAAGTATTACGTAATGCAATTTTTGAAAGATTTTNTTTAATCGCGTTTGCGGTAATAATAAATAAAACAAGAGATTTTTAACTTGCAATACATGCGTATGTTGTTTATTTTGTTTATTCATATTGTTATTAAATAAACAATCACACATAATGTAATAAACATTTGCTTAAGTTTAAAATATGTTAAAATGGGCTCAAATTTGTCCTAATAAACTTTTACTACTAATCTGACATTTAATTACGCCATTTTTCTGACTTGGCCCTGTCCTTGCATACATTTTTGACTTCATCCACCATTGTTCTTCTCATGCATTCTCCTATTTTAACTTTTTTGACTAATAAACTCTTAAAATAAAAAAAAAAAACAAATTTATTTACCATTTTAACCTTTGGCAATGCAATTAGAAATGGAAACCTAACTGAAATAAAACATTTTAGTCAAAATAAAATTGTATTCTTAACAAAAAATTTAAAATAAAATCAGCCATAATTCAAAAGTTGGTAGGTATGTAAAAAAAAACAATTCAGTTGGAGTTACTGCTCCTCTGTCCACGGGTGTGCCAGCCACTCAGACTCTTTCATTACTGGCATCCGTAGAGCAGACGAAGAGGGTTCCGGAATTGTTAAACCACTTGCATCTACTTTGTCTTTGTCGAGCCAATCGGCATCCTCAGACGATGTTTCACAGCGGCGCACAATGCAGAGAAACTCATTTGCCCTTCTGGCAGCAAGTCGCTGTGGCCATACTCTACTTTCACGACGGTCTTGGGCAGTCTTGCCATGCACGTAACGACTGTGCATTTGCACACTCTTGTGGGATGTGAAATAGATCCCACAGGTTGCACATATTCTGTTCTTGAGGTTGGATTGTACTGATGGGCAAAAGAAATCGTAAGGCATCTGCTTAAACCCTTCTAGAGGAGGCGACAGATCAACGGACAACCTCACAAGAAGTGGTGAAAACTTGCATGATCCTTTGTCTAGCTGACTAGGTACCACGAGCTTGCTTGGGGTTTGAAGGATTGGACAGGGTGGCGGCAGGAAAGTGTCCTGAAAGACAGATTTCAATGCACTCCTCGAGCGGGAACAGCAGGATTCGTCCGCGCTTTTTATCACTTGCAAGAAATATTGCGATTCACAGACGTGAGCGCTATACCATGCCAGATTAGGTTCTGCTGGATCCTGCAAGCTATCTTCGGGCTTTCTATATTCCGCCGAAACATCGTAATTGTCAATTTTAATTTCCCTCCAGACCTCTGCAAGTGTCTCCTCAGCGTGCTGATAATTGCGTTTTTCCAAATCATCATCAATAGTAATTCCTTTGTTGTTGAGATGAGAACCAAAATGTTCATGAGGCAGGATGACGCCTGACAGTCGTTTGCTGAGGGGAGCCATGCGTTGCTCAACTCGGTTGTATGCGCTCCGCCCAGGAGCATTAGTCGCTATGAACAGGGCGTCCGGGTTGTATTTTTTGAAGTGTTGAATGGCAAAGTTCTTGACTTTCCGATAACGTGGGTTTTCGTCCGGCCCACCATCTACAAAGATGATTATCACTGGCTTCACGGTGTTCGATTCTGTCATCATTAAGGGTTTGAATGCAGTTACTGATAAAACTGATTCGAAATCATAAGCATGGGTGTTCACTGTGGAGGATGCGTGTTTCCCACTCCTTATGGATATATATGTCGGCCCGCTGTAACCAACAGCTTCTTCCTTACCGAAACCGTCAGGATCCACGATGATGCTGGCGTATACAGAAGAAATAAGTTTGTGCCGCTCTGCCATGACCCAGTCATGGTCAGGTACTCTGTATTCCATATGCATTAAAAGAGGGCTCTGACTTTTGACTGCCGGTAAACCTATTGGTACACAGGTACAAGAGAGAACAAATACTTGCTGCGGTCCCAGAAGCGACGCGAGAGATTCCAAGGACCTGATTGTAGCAGTGCAGAATTCCCCGTCCTCGTGCTTTTTGTGCATCTCGGTGTGTGGTCTTGCTAACTTTACGGGTATGGTGCGTACGTGCCTCCTCCCTTCTTGAGTGTTAGAAACGCGTGGGAGTAAATGAAGATATGTGCCGCTTCGAGAAATTTGGAATCCCATCAACAACAGCCTCTCATGCAGGTCAGACAGAGTGAGACAACTCCTAATCATCTCTGTTCGGTGGCGTTCATCAGCAGCGCTGCCATTAATGGCAATGTTAATTATGGTCTCCAGGAGAGCAGGTTGCGAGTCAACCAAAGGGGGCTGCCCAGGGCCAGATCGAGGTTTTACTGCAGCAGGATTGTTTTTCTGACGTTCAGCTTTCTCAAGTTTTTCTTTGGCTGGAAATTTTTTGCACGCTTGGCACTGTTTTTTTCTTTAAACATTTTTCTTCTTCTTTCAATTCTTTCCGTAGTTTTTTTATTTCTTCGTGAACATCATCTTTGGCTATACCAGTGTCCCTTGCTTCAGTAAGAACATTTATTCTCTGTTGAAGTAGGTAAATTTTCTTCATAAGAGTTTCTTGAGCCGGTTTGTTTGGAACATTTTTAGTCATGTCCGAAACAATCGAAGTCGTGTGTGGTTCCGTAGACGGGATGTCCACATTGTCCACAGTTTCCTCATCATTAGTCTCACTTCGCTCATCATGGGTATCGCTCATCTTTCGTTTGACGGCACTGCTCTCTCTTCCAGCGACTCAGACAATTGATTCCCTAAGAGATGAACACGCGGATACTACAGTATCGGAATCCTATAAACAAAGTGATAAATTAATATGGGTATTATTAAGACATGCGATATAGAACTTATACACATATATATGTATACTACATATATTATTTGTATAAACATCCAGACCTACACAAACTGTACTGAAAAAGTGTAGGTACATATGCACCTGTTTTTGTTGAAGAGTACGCGAAGTCGGTGGGACATTGGGCCTTGCCGACAATAGTGTTGCTGGCGTGCTTGTTGTTTTCATAGGTACCTAAAAATATATAATACTTATGACCAGTTCTTTTTATGAAAAATCTAGGTTTGGTTTATATATAATATACCTACCTATATGTAATATTATTACATTTTAGCAGTAAACTTACCTGTGTAAAATAACTAAGCATTGTTGCTTTCTTCTTCGTGGCCTTCACCTTGAACTCTCGTATAACATCATTTATATGTTCTATAAACTTTTCTTTATTTTTAAGTTTTTCTTTAGCCGTTTTCCAAATTTCGTTGGCATTTTTTTGGCACAGTTGCGCTGGCAAGTCAGCATGAGAGTCTTTATAGGCCAAAAACAGCTGATGATGCAAATCTCCCTCTTTTGAGGACATTACAGTATGAACTCACTTTAACAACACTGACACAATGTGCTTCTGCGTAAACACTAAACAAATACTAACAACGAAAACAAAATAAAAATGATGTAAAATGCAATTGAGGGATTCCCCGTAAAACATAAACGAAAAGGGTTGCCAACTTGGGAGATTTTAATTCCCTAGTTTTTTTATTAAAATAAAATAAACAATGTTACGTAACGCATTGTTTGATCCCCCCTCCCGCTCTTGTAACGCATCGTAACGTTTTACAAGACCCCCCTCCCCCCAAATTGCGTTATGTTATACTTGAACGCCCCCTAATGAGTGCCAACAGTTTGCACGCATATGTCGACGACATCCTGATTACTTCGTGGACATATTAGGAGCTCTTAGAACATTTGAATATTGTGTTGACTAAATTGCAGGAAGGCAGGAATGACTGTCAAGTTGAGAAAGTTATTGTTTTGTAGGGGAGTGTTACCATTTTTAGGCCATATTTTGACTCCTAAAGGAATCAAGACTGCTCCTGATAAGTTGAGAGCCATTACACAGTTTCCTTTACTTAAGACTGTGAAGTAACTAAGGACCTTAGGTGTCATTGGGTTTTACAGGAATTACTCCAATAAGATTGCTTGGATAGCAATACCACTGTTCCAGTTGCTAAAGAAGGATCAACCTTGGAGTTGGGGAACAGAGGAACAGGAGGCTTTCAACCAGTTGAAACAGTTTGAACATATGATTTACCACCCAGTTCAAGGTCAAGAGTACTACTTGTACACAGATGCTTCAGCATACACTATTGGTGTCAAGTTATCACAGCAAGACCAGGATGGCATTGAGAAGACTGTTGCAATGGCAAGTCGTACACTTGACAGTGCTGAGCGGAATTACACAGTGACAGAAAGACTCTAACAATTGTTTGGATTTTACAAAAGTATCGCGACCTACTTTCGGGAGAGAAAATTATTTTTCTAACAGATCATATGGCTTTGACTTATTTGAAAGCTGGTACGACATTTGGCAGTCTTGCCTTACCAGATGGTGTCTATTAATACAGTAGTATAATATTGAGATCGGACACATTAAAGGGAAGGAGAATGAAGCAGTTAATTATTTGAGTCCAGCTCCAGACTTCGAAGCTGACATCTCCATACCTACACAGAAGCCAAGGGAATTTCTAGTAGCAGCAAGTAAGGCTACAGCAGTTCTGAAGATCAGTCAAGAGGTAAACAACCTGTTTGAAGAACCTCAAGATACACCAAGAGGCAGATGAAGAATGCAAACAGATTGTACAGAAGCTAAGGGAAGCAGATCCTGCTGACAAGATTAACCTATTGTTTTGTATTTCTCCTGATGGTATTTTGTTTCATCATAGCTCAATGAATACCCAGTTTGAGGAGTATTGGAAACCAGTTGTTCCTAGAAAGTTTGTTTGGGAATATCATTTAATGTAAGGCCATGTTGGGTCTACTAAGGTGTATGAGGTCATTTGAAGGATTGTCTATTGGTCTGGTATGCAGAGGGATGTGACTAAAGTTGTAAGGTCATGTCTATCTATCATGTCAAAAGGCAAATGCTCTCAAGAAAATTTAAAGGGAGATTTAGTCAAGTTTACCTACTAAACCTTTAGAAATTGTAACAGTTGATTTGTGTGGACCACTGCCAAAGTCAAAGGCAGGTGTCAAATATATTTTTGTAGTGATGGATATTTTTACTAAATATACTAAGTTGTATGCAATTGTGAATGCCACAGCAAAAGTGTTGATATGTAAACTAAAGTTATTTACCGAGGAGATAAGCAAGCCTGAAGTTGTTTTGTCCGACAAGGGTGCCCAGTTTACCAGTGAGGTATGGCAACAGCAGCTGTTAGATACCGTCAAGGTAACCCTGTCGAGAGGAGGATGAGAACTATAGGTACTATGCTGAGAACCTATTGTCATCAAGCACAGCAAAATTGGAGAGACCACTTCTACTTTTAGTAGAAGTGGTTATGAACCACACAGTGCATTTCTCCACTAGTCTAACTCCCTACGAAGCACTCACATGCCAACGTTCGGAACCGCTGAATATGACACACCTACCTAGACTACCTGAAGTGCCAGACGAGAGTGTAGACAAAGACTGAGCTACAGAGAGAGGTAAATGACTTTGTGAATGCACGAGACTACAGCTCAACACAAAAAATAACGGTTAGATTTAAAGCTTCTAAAGTAAACGAGTTAGAAATAGGAACACTTGTATTAGTTAAGACTAATCCTGTTTGCTAGTTATGGGCAAATGTTACTCGCAAGTTGTTTTATTTGTATCAAGGGCCTTATGAAGTTTTTGAGTGTATTCAAGACAATTGTTATGGTTTAAGAGACTGCATAACCAAGGAATTTATTGGCCGTTTTAACATTACTGCACTGAAGTTTTACTACGAGTCTGTTGTAGAAGCTTGAAGATATGGGACAGACAAGAGACTGTGTGTAAGGTTATAGATCAAGTTAAGTATTGCAAGAGATATATGAATGCATGAATGCTATGTGTTGTATTCAAATATTTATTGAGGTCACAATGTGTTATGTAAAGTGTTATTATGTGTCTAGGTTAAGTTATTGTTGATTTAAGGGCTGCTATGTGATATTGATATGTTGTACTGCTATGAGAGCATACCATGTGTTGCCATTAGGCCACAGCAGATGTGTTATACCGGCTCATTTAAGTGCCCTAAATGTTTTGTAACCGCAGGAGTATTTTTCATGTCATAAATGTGTGTGAATAGCCCTATGAACTTCTGCCTACAAGACTTTACTTGACACACGTGTAATGTTGTTTGTTGTTTTGCTCCAACAATGATGCTCAAATGTATTCAGCAGAGTATGTTCATGTGCAAATTTTTACCTGTAATGGAATCATGAGGGAAAACGAAGCGAGGTTAACAGTTGAATAACCACGATTTACCTGCATTGAAGCTCATAAACAGATGAAGGGAGGAAGACAGCTTACCTTTTTTTTTGTTATTTAGAATAATCTATTGAAATATGTATAGAGGTGCTGAATATTCCATTGCTATAGTACTGGTTGGATTTCCACGAGAATTGGAGTAGACATCGTTGCAGTTGTCAAGTTGATATGTTGGTAGCACTGAGAGGCTTGTTTACATTTTTCACGTCGACACGAGGCACCTATTTAAAAATTTGATAATGAATTAAGATTTTGAACACTTATACTATGATATTTTTTGATGCATAATTATGTGGGGAACTTTATGATGAACTTCCCTTTGTTTGATTTATTGTATTATCGGCTGATAATAGAGAATAGGCATTAGGTCTACAAGATACTTCACGAACATTAAACAAGTTTCACGTGTTTCTTGCGTGTTTTGTACCTACATTTTAATATTTAACAAAATGGTACTAAGTCCTATCCGACGTAAGTTTAGGCTAAGAAAAAAGTGAACTTCACTGAAGAAAAGAAGAAACATCAAGATGGTGGAGCGAGGAACTTTCAACTCATGGATATTTTAATAATGGTTAACGTAATACATTTTCAAACACCCTTTAACACTTGTCTGCCATCTGAATTTTAAAATGAACTTTATTGAATTTGAAACTGATTTGAAAATGAAATTAGTAACACAAGCATTTAGAATTTTGAAAATTCCCAGTTGTAAGAAACTTTTTTGTGAACACTTTAAACACGAGTGGATCAATGAACTAATTTAGCGCAAACGTAATAATTTTGGTGATGAGCACTTTTAAAACACTTCTTGAAGATATTACCAGTGAATGTAGTGATGAGCGTAGCTTGGAGACTCGTAGCTAGCAGGGGTAAGCTTCAATGGAAGCATTCAACGATGCGGAGTTTTAGGCTAAACCACTCAATCTTCATCTTCAGGATCCCGGCGATGTTGATTGTGGTATGGTAATTACAGTTAGGGTGGTTTTTATCACCACCATTTTCACCAACCGACTCTGCTAGATGAGCGCAAGGCACCCCATGCTTATAAAAGCGACGGAGTTTGAATTTCCGGCTTCATCACGTGGCAGAAAGGTGCAGCAGATGACGCAGGAGGAGTTACGCAGGAGCAGATGCGCAATGGCAATGAAGCACACATGAGGCGTGCAGATTAAATGAACAGGACATTTCAAAGTGAAATGGGATAAGTAGGGAGAGTGTTACATGTTGTATATATCTAATGTTGTACATATTTTGAATAATTAAGAGTTTGGAATGGTGTTCTATTTATTTTGAAGGGATATTGTGTGAATAATGAAATGTTTATGTTTGAGTAATTTCTGTGATGATTTTATGGAGTAGGAGAAGCTTTTCAGTGTATATTTTGTTTATTTATGGTCAGTGTATATGTTATGTTCACGTGTGTGTTAATACTTTTCTAGAAAGACAGTTGGAACATCCGCTTGCTTGCCCGAGACATTCAATTGTACGTTCTAGGAGAGGGCAATAATCTATAGCGATTCATAATGTTTGTGTAAATGTTTTGTGTTTTAAAGTATTTTTCAATGTTTTGGAGTACAATGTAAATATTATTGTATTTTTGTGGGAAAGTGATGTTTGTATAGGTTTGCCACCTTTTTTAAAATATTTGTTTTGACAGATGTTGAAAAGTAAACAATGTTTGTTTACTAACACAGAAATGAGGAATGAACACAAAGTATCTTAAAACTAATTATTTTATGTAAAAAGGGTCTTTGTATAGATTTATTTCTGGTTTAAAGTGTGTTTTAAAGGGAGAGCAAGTGCTAGAAATGAGTACATGCACGGTGTAGTGGAAGCGTGTCATGTAAATAAAGCACTGGTGACGTAGGCAGCTATCAGGTGATTTTGACAGCTAAATGTCATTGACGTATTCACGTTATCCACATCTCAGACAACTCCAGGGCAAATGCTGGCTGTGATTGGATACGTGAATATTGTGCCAAAATCTGGGAAGTCTTTTGCTACCCCGCCTAGTTTCTTTCTTCTCAGACTAGGTTTAAATAAAACCAGTTGGTCTTAAATATGCTGCTACAGTAAAACCCTCTTATAAGGTTCCCGTTTAAAGGGTTTTCCCGCCTATAATGCAGGATTTTTCTAGCCCCGAATGTTTCTCCATAAGAACAATAACAAACATTCCTGGAAATAATGTTTTCATTTTCCCGCAAATAATGCAAATTGTGAAGGAAGGGCACTGATAAAGGAAAACTACAATGGAAAAGATGCTCAACTTACACTGCTCTTCAAACAAGTTTGTAGTTTTTATCCCAAGCTCCACCCTGCTGAGACATTGACGAGGGTCAGTCGGCCTGCAAAGGGGAGGAGTGAATGTTTTTACAGCCGCCCGGGCAGGTAGGCATGGCTGGAGCTGCTGTGGTTGTGCCGCCCGGTGGTGGGTGCCCCTCCCCCTCCCGGCCTGATACTGGCGGTGGTGGCCCGTGACGTGTTGTTCAGGTAGATGTCACGGTCCGCTTTCCTCGTCTCTTCTCTTTCTCCCCCCTCCCCTTTTTTTGTTAGGCTAACAAGACGTCATGTCCGACGCACACCAGTGGAAGGCTGTTTAATAGGTGACAGACCATAACATAACACAAATACAGTGTGGATTTTCTGTCTCGAAAAATTAATGTTTCTTTACCTTTCTAATTTTGACATGTGCAACGATGTCATAAATTATCACATGGGGGGAGGGGAATTGGGTTGCCGTATGTACCACACCACAGCTGATAGTCTTTTTGGAAGAACTTCACACTTTCTTTGTTAGCAGTGAAAGTGGCTCAACTCTCTTGCTCTGAGGCCCTAATGCCACCACCATCTGGCAAGTTTACTATCTAGCCTGACATTGACAAAGAGTCCTTGGAGAAGGAAAGGGAAGAAGCCAAATGTTGATAGGCATCCATTGACATCACTGTGCGGTGGTGGTGCCAAATGGGACTGAATATATGGAGTATGGTAGTTTTTATAAAGTTTATAGGTATCTAAATGTATAATGATTACTTTCTTACAGATTTTGATATTTCAGTTTTCCAGCAGTAAAAGATTAACATATGTTTTATTCCATTGCTCAGTGTCTAGTAGGCATACATTTTTTTGGCAGTAACAGGACAAACGAGTTGAATATACTTGAAAGCCTACTATATATATTTTTAAATCCTTCAGCTTCGATTGCTCTTCGAAATTCCTTCGCATGATGCAAACTTCGCTTCGACTTAGCTTCGCATTTAAAAAACGACCTTCGCACATGCCCAGTTAATATTTATGTAGTGAAAATTAATTCATCCTTGAAACAGTTTTAGTGACAAATTAAAATGAGTGCCTCTAAGAAAAGACAAACATTTTCATTAGCTGAAAAGTTAATCTTAATCAAACACGTGGACAGTAATCCCGGTGGAACACGTACAGAAATTCCTCGGAATTTGGAAATCCCAGTAACTACTACTCTGAACCGAGTCATTGATGCAACCAGGGGACAAACTTCCATGAAAGATTTTATGTTACGTATTTTGCTTGTAGACAATTTTGTGTGCTTTGGTACCAGGAGACAAATTGCCATGAACAATTGGGCTTGTTTTGCATGTACAGTAATCTTTTGCTCGTATACTAATTTTATGATTTTGCAACCAGGAGATAAAATTTCTTAAAAGATTATGTATTTTAAAAAAATATTTGTTTTGTTCATTATTCAAAGTTGTGTGTTTATTACGGTGCATAATTTTATATCTTTTGTTGTCCAGATTCTTGAATTTTTGTGTTTCCCTCTTATAGTGTCACTTTCTTGTGGACCCCTGAAGACCTTATAAGAGGGTTCTACTGTATAATAAAAATTTTATTTTGTGAGACAGTGTATTGAAAGCCAAAAATATTGTGGTGAAATATATTCTAAAACATACTAGAGCAGAGGGCAGGTGCAGGAGAGGCCCTATTATTATTAGATTGCTGAAATATGAGGAGATTAAGACTAGTCCATTTGCATCTTTACCTTATAATGGCTGTGGGGCAGGTATACCTGGCAAAGTACAAGCACCATACTTAGAGCATTTGCAAAGACTTTTAAGCATCTCATCTCAAAGTGACACAATTTTATTTTGTTTTGGACAGTCACTCAACATAAATATTTATTTAAATTTTTTATCAGATGATTAGAAAATTTTTCTGCCCAAGAGTACTCTGAGATGTATAGGAATCTCATTCTCACTGGCTGGCGCTTGAAACCAAGAGAAATTGAAAATAATTTATACTGATCTTGTGGATTGAACAGTGTTATTGTATGTTAAATGAAGATTCCAGTGCATTTCGTGTGTTTGGCAGACTTAGGAATTTAATATTTGCAAGTGTATTTTTAATGTTGAACAGCCTAATTTGTATAAACTTTCGCTTTATTAAAATTAATGAAGATATTTTCAGTGTTTTACTTGCAATGGTAGACACTAGGTGTCTAAAAGTGTATATGCATGTGTATGTCAAAGTCTTCTCTCATCTTTCTTTCCTCTCAAATAAAATTAATTTTAGTATGATTTCAGCAGTGATAATGGATGAATTGTTAATAAATAATTTTTTGTTAGGTAGGATTGTAGAAATAATATTATGTTGAGTGTGATTTGAATGTATATACCTAGTACAAAATAAAACAAACAACTATAACTACTAAACACTTAACTGAAATTATAATTCCTATCTAAATCAGACTTAGCGTGATTTTGTTATAATGTACAAAAAACTATGTTAATCAGTAATTCAAAAGCATAGTATGTTAGTTAGATTCAATATATGTGATGTGATTAACCCAAGTCCTTGACTTTTGATAGTAAATATATGAAGTGCAAATTCTTGTGCAGAAAATAGTGAACTTGAATATTTAATGCTACTTCCCCTTTTAATTTTTACATCCATATCTGCTGAAGCTGAAGAACAGGAGGCTCCTTCCAATGCAGTGGCATTGAGAAAAAAAAATAATTTTCGCTCACGTCCCTTTAAGATAGGTCGAGAAAGATGTCTGCAACATTTCCTGAAATAAATTTTCGGTTTCCTTTTTTGTATTAAAAAATGTATTATTCTGTTAGAAACTTTTCTCCATAATAACTTTTTATGCCTATGATATTTTAGTGAGTTTGGTACTATTTCCACGCACCCCTGTGCAACGTCAATAGAATTTTGAGAGCCTACATATTAGTTTAGAAAGTACTCGATAGGTATTGCATGTATCGCACGAGTTTCAGCTGTGAATTCATAGGAGCACTAAAGTCGCAGAGTATTTTTAATTGAAAGAAAAATTAAATATAATTTAATAACAAAAATATGCTAATGAATTATGTGTTTGTTGGTAATAAATTACGTTTAGAATTTACTACTTCACTGCATGTGAATGTCCTCTGGAAAGTACGCCAATAGTTGTTGTTTTGACTTTAGAGTAAATCATTCCATTTGAGTATGTTGTGGTTTTTTTGGCGGTTTAGTTATGATTAATTGATTTTGATTATAATTGCTTCCTGATTTGTGTTTATTTTACCTTGTATTTTATTCATGCACATGGAGGAAATACCACATAAATAGTGATGTGCCTAGTTTTTAGTCTACTTTCCTAACAAAAGAAAGGCTTATGAGATCACTTTCCTGTGCGAGTATATGTTTGTGCATGTGTGTGTCCCTCCTTTTCCATTTTTGAATGCGTGAACTGAATTTCACCAAACTCTGTACACATATACTACTTAGGAAGGATACCTGACGTTTATACTTTTCGACCAAGCCGGACACTTACTTTCAAAATGGTGACCATTTTAATATTTATGATGTCATCTCTTGGGAACCATTCAACTGATTTAAACTAAATTTTGTATGTTGACAGTGCATTGTGTAAACATTGAATTTAGAAATGCATATAGTTGTTGGTTAGCCATTTTTAAAGACAGCACCACATGAAAAAAGTTAATCTTTTACGTTATAACTCGAAAACTACTCAACCAATTCTCATCAAATTTGGCATGTAAGTGATACTATGGAAGACCATGTAAACTTGTAAAAGTCAAATTGATAAGGCACTTATTTTCCAATTAGCGACCATACAAATTAGTTTAGACCACACAAACTTCTTCTCTGCATAGTCCCATTGCACGACACTACGCATTACATCTTCTTCTGTCAGAAGCACCATCTATGACTAGTATAGGACAAGGTTCTGACACTGGAAGTCTGCTCACACACACCGAACCAAAATGGCCACACTCGTGGGGATTCCAGCTTACACTGTTCCTGCAGATGTGGGAAGCCTCACTAAAAGGTCCATCAGAGAAGCACGTCCAGTTGTGTAGCAGCCCTTTTGCACCAAACGTTCCCAGTTTGTCCACACTACTGAAGCAGCATGCCATGGGAGCTGGGGATCGTCCATCAAGGCACTCCACCAGTGCTTGTCAAAGGGGTCCCAGTGACGAAGTAGCGAGAGTCTTATCCAAACGTCCCGGTCAGACCCGGTTCCTAGACAGCATTTCAGGTAGTCCAGCACCACAAAAGGGGTGAGGGGGCAGGTAAGCACCACCACCCACATATCCCAACTACAGGAAGTCCTTTGGCTGTTAATATAGAGTTCAAGCCCTACATAGCACACATCATCTGTCCTGCAGCCACACTAACCGAGCTTTGTACACTGTCCTCAACAACTGTTTGGCCAATGGTGTCCATCAAATAATACACAAGTGTGTACTTCTCGTATGGTTTCAACCAACGAGTGTAGTGGAAAATGAGGCCTGATTATTCCCACCAATGCTAAAACCTAACGTTCCTTTATCTTTAGACAACAAAAATTTAAATTCCATCCTTAGTCAAGAAAAACAATAAAGCACTTACCAAAAACAATACAATCAAATTAACTAACCTATCACTGATCATGGTTAACGGCACTTCTAATTCTCCCTTAACTTGCGGCTCATGTTTTTTTTTCTACATTACTTTTCACTTTTTGGACTAAAAACAATTTTAACTGATCTGCCCACCACTCCGGTAAGGCCAAAACATCATTAACATCACCCTGTCCTTATAGGTTGGGGTCTAGGAATAGGATGCTTCCAAGAGCTTCCTATTATCTTCTTACAGGCCACTGCAGTGATCTGCAAGGAACCTCTACATTTTTTCCTCTTTTGTTGCTCTCTCAGCTTTCTCACCTATCCGGCGAGAGCAAAACAATTAAAAACTCTGGACTTAGCGACTAAATTATGGTCTAACTTTCTGATAGCTGCAATACTTAAAATTACAGAAACATTAGTTTACAAAGATCAACTACTATCTGAACTTGGATCTCATGAACCCTAATACAATTATAGTACCCTTCCATTGAGCTATACAACAAAAACCAACATTAAAAGTGAACAAGTCTATTATTCCCAATGAAAGAAAAATTATTCTTGTAATGATAAATATAAATGAATTTTCTGGCTATGTGCACTTTTTAAATATACTGAACTCTGCTCAATTACTGATTCTATAGCTGGGGTACTAGGTTTAAGTTTTTCATTAGATGTGTCTGTAGGTTTACCACCTTTCTTTTTGATCCGGAGGCTGTAACATCTCCAACACGAACAACACTGTCAACAAATTAATGATGATTGTGGAGCCAATTTTGATACCTAATACTCTTTCCAAGTTGGCAGCTTGTGCAGTTTCAAATGAGGTATGGCTGAATGCCAATCTTCCTGCACACGATCGTTAAAGGGCGGAAACACTGAGTTGATGAAGCATGAATAGGGAAATGTAGCTTTTTAAGCTTAGACCAAGTGACAGGAATACAATTAATTATATCAAACTTGAGTTTTTGTATTAAAGTCACAATTAAATATTTTACTAATTATTTGCTCTCCATTTAAATACAAATTGCAATCACAAGACATTGCAACTTCAATAGCTCCAGGATTTTTTCAGTTTCTTAACATTCTAAGATTCATTTTTACTCATTACACTGCAAATATAATTTACCTACAGCATTCATAATCATATACCTTTCTGGTCCAAGTTGAGTAATAATTGTGTACCTGTTTGGCAACTGAAGGAGCACACACCACCTAAATGTTCAGCTGTAGTACCCATAAAAACTGCTTTTGGACAAAGAGTTCCACCTGAATGTCTAGGGACAAAACAAAGTTGTTCTTCACAAGGTCTGCAATCTTGTAAGGCTCTACCTCTTATTCTAACTTCTTCCACATTTACGGCCAGAAATGTTCTCTCATGATGTACACAAATTGAATTATGCCACTCGAAAGGGATTGCAACAAAATCATACAACTTCCAATCAGTATCTTTTCAAACTGTTGGTACTTTCAATTTAACAAAAAGATTTTCTTCAAAATCTGACATAAACTTATTTGTAAATAATAATAAACTTTAACTTTTTCTGAAGTGATTGCTAATCTAGAACCATCTTTACCAATTACTTTAGACAAGTGTACTAATTTTAATTTTAGAACTTCTGGAGGGATTAATGCAGCTGGTAACTAATGATAACGACATTGATCCAAAATTTATATTCTAAACAAAGTGTAATTTTGTTTTGCCGTAAGGGTGTTACATTTTGAGCAGTGCGTTCGTTAACACGTTATTTAAAATAATGCAGCCTCGCCGTTGGGGGCCATATTGTAACATTCCCGCGGGCTAGTTAAGCAATATTTAAAATATTACAGCCTCACAGGTGGGCGCCATGTTGTTAACGTTCGTCACTTGTTACACTGCGGAATGTTTACATTGCCACGGCTTGCTCAGAGGTAGAAACACGAGACTCAGTTAATTGAACACTAGTTACTTAATAAAAAAGTTCCATATTAGTTTGATATATATTTATTTATTTAACATTCTGCAACACAGTTCACAGACGCACAGACGGAGTTTCAGTATGCAGAGTACGAACCTTTACCATTAAATATACTATTGCAGTTAACAGTGCCACAGTCGTTTACGTAATGATGTTCTTAAAAAACTGACCCGAAGAAACTTAAAATGCGGCTACCTCCCACACCGGCTGAGAATTGATATATTAAAGTCTAGTTGCCGATGTGGGGGTTCTAGTCCTGCTCGAACGCAGCCTAGGCTAGCATTGCATGATACTTCTCGACTGCGCTGACTTGCCCTCACGGGCGTCGTGAAGTAACTCTCCCTCACGACTGACTTGAAAGAGACTGCCCTTAGGGCGACAGACAGATGCCCTTTTTTTGCTGCCTATCACCCCCCTCTCCTGAGATAAGCGCCTGGCATCTGCCAGCAGCGTCATCTAAAACTGCACGTGTCCCGCTCTCAACACGTTATCGATACTGCGTTGTCAACAGAAACGAACCTCTCGTACAACAAAAACTTGTTGACGTTGCCTGATCCACAGAAACGAACTAATCTAATTAATGCTGACGCTTCCCAAAAACTACGATGTTCGAAACGAAACACAACCTGACTTCTGATAAACGTAACCAGCAGACGTCCGCCCGATAAACAAACACGGGAAACGAGCCACCATGGCTTTAAACTTGAACCCAATAAAATTTACGAAGCTTTCCAAAGCTTCAATACACACAAAAGAATTTTACACCAGTGTCCCGAAAAATTATGAATATTGCGTCATTAGAAGGATTACAGAAAAAAGCTGAGATTGTAAAATCTGCAATAACTCCTGAATCATACCTGCACTGCATAACTATCCTCCAATGTTTCTCTCCAAAATTATACAAAAAATTTCGTAAGTGTTGTGTATTATGTTCATTGAGAATCTGGTTATGCAGTATGTTAGTTGTGTAGGTTGGCAACAACAGCAGCCAAATAAAAGCAAACACCAAAGTGCTGGCAGCTGGGCAGAGTCATGGCGACTGGCATGCATTGTGGTACATAATAGTTGGTAACGAGGTTTAAAATATTGCGTGTGGTCCATGGTCCACAAAAATAGTACAAATTGGAGCTATAGGAGAATTTGCCCCAGAGAAGGAGTTGTGGAACTTGTATCGCGAGCATCTACATTTCTATTGCATCGCGAACATCATCAAGGATGAAGAAGCTAAGCGGGCAGTGTTTTATACAGTATGTGAACCAGAGTTGTACCGTCTGGTGACTTCATTATTGTCACAGAAATCCACCGATGCGGTACCTCTGGCGGAAGTGTTCACAAAGGTTAACGAATTGCTTCCACCCAAAGTCCACTGAAATCGTTGAAAGTTCTTGAAGCGCTATCAAAAAGAAAGTGAAGCAATTGCTGTGTATATTGCAGAGCTGTGACGGCTAAGCACACACTGCAATTTTACAAATTTGTTACGAGACCGTCTTGTTTGTGGAGTTCGGGACAAAGCTATACAACAGGCTCTCCTCGTTAAGGATAAATTTACTTTGTAATGATGCAATATTCTTAATTTTTGGGACACGTGTTTAAATTTCTTTCGTTTTTCTTAAGCTTTGCCAAGCTTCATAATATTTTTATCGGGTATTCAAAATTAAAGCAGTGGTGGCTCGTTTCCCGTGATAGTTTGTTTATCTGGCATACGTTTGCTGTTTTACGGTTATCGAGCGGACGGTTACAGTTTCGTTTTGAACTTTGGAGTTTTGTTAAGCGTCAGCATTATTAAGATATTTTCCGGCTGCGTCGTACAAGTTTTGTTATACTAGAAGTTCTTTTATCTGTATGATGACGGCGTCAACAATTTTAGTTCCTCCGGCACAATTTTAGAGTGTACAACGAAGTTTCGTTAACGTGTCAGTTACGATAACGTGTTGAGAGCGGGACACGGCGCAGTTTTGGATGACGCTGCTGGCAGATGCCGGATGACGTGCCCTTATCGTAGAAGAAGGGGGTGATAGGCCTGCATAATAAATACTAGTGGTGTCTATCGCCTAAAAAAGAAAAAGTAACCAACCGTCGAAGAAGACGCATCGGGCGTGAAGAATTTCACCCACACCGGCAAGCACCCGTGACCGTAAAATCTTTTTTTCACATTTCTTTTTGGTTTAACTTAACCTAAATTCTATCAAATTATTTCCGCCGGTGTGGGGGGTCGTTAGGGTGCCAGGAGGGAACGAACATCCCTCCTGCCTTTGTAACTTTGTCTTGCGATGCAAGTTTTGAGAAATGAATAATCTGTAACGACGGTGGCGCTGTTCTGCACTGATATATTTATCGGTGAACAGTTTGTACTCTACATACTGGAACTTCGTATGTGAACTGTATCACTCAAATGATAAATAAAGTATAGAACAAAATACTCTGGAACTTCTTTCTTAATTAATCGGCCTCCATCTTACTGAATCTCGTGTTCTACCTTTAGTTAGCAGTGGCAACGTAACATCTGCAGTGTAAATAGCGGCCGAACGTTACAACTTTACAAGAGGTCGTGGACATCACGATGGCAACGGAAGCAACAAGAAGGAACATGGCGGACATGCGATGCAATACATTAGTGGAGGAAAATGTGCACAAAACAAATAATGCCGTTGTGAGAAATGTGAAAGGGGGATGATCGGTAAAGTCTGTAATGACACAATATATTAATTATCGGGATTCAAAATTAAAGCAGTGGGAGTTCATTTATTGTGGTTGTTATGTGTATCGGGCGTACATTTGCAGTTTCAGGAAATCTTAGCTTTATTATGTTGTCAGCATTAGAAGATAGAAGCTTTCCGAACTGCAGGTAGGCAGTTTTTATTCTAGAAGGTTTGTTTATCTTTTACTGACGACGCAGTTCAGCTGACGTGGGAAGTTGGCCCACACCATGCCCTTGGTTACGATATGATACTCTGGGGGAGAGGAGGGGCAACAGGCATGAGCCACAAATATTCGGTGTACCTATCGCCCAGTAACGGTAAAGGACCAGCACTCGCTAAGGCTACCTCAGGTGTGTCAAATAACGCCCACACCGGCAAACCTTAACCTACTCGTTTATTTCTCCACCGGTGTGGGAGGTCGCTGCCTCTATTTTTCTTCTGGCAATTAAAGTTTTCAAGACGTAGATAACTAATTAAACTGCTGTGGCGCTGTTATCTCTTTGCTATTTGTCTGTGAAACCTGTTCATATCCTGTATACTTTAAGATTATTTGTGAACTGCATCATTTGATTTCAAATAAAAGTACAGAGTAAATAAACCGGAACTTGACTGTATTTGTTTGGCGCCTTTAAAGTTTCATGTTACTACCAATTGAGCTAACCGAGTTGTAATTTACATTCGTCAATACTGACAGTGGAACGTTACAAACATGATGACCCTAGCATTGGGCAATGTTACAAGCATGACGGCCCACATGTGGGGCATCATTACAAGTTGAACTGTGTATAAGTTGACAGGCAAAGGAAGGAAATAAGGGAAGGGAATCAGCTATGTTGGAGGTGCAATGGTAACCATGCAATCAATAAATTCTGGCATGCANAAATGCTGGCATGCAAATAAAGTGTGCCGTTTTTGCAAAAATAAAGGACACCTTGAGTGGGCATGCATAACCAAAAAAAATAGCAGTCAGGTTTGAGCGCGAGAGACTTGAAGTGAACTGGTGCCACACAGGAAGTGCAGCATTTTGAGGTGGATGTTGCAGACGGTGCAGGTTCAGAATATACTTTGTACAGTATGCAAGAGCAAGCACATAGGAAGTCATGGTGCATCAAAGTGCTTTTTAATGGACAACCAATGAGCATGGAAGTTGACACTGGGGCAAGCCATTCCATTATCAGCTGGCACACATGCCCAGTGAACCATCTTTTAAAAAGGGGAACATGGTATTGGGTACATGGTTCAGTGAACATTGAGAAGTGTTGGGGGTCAAGGAAGTTGCAATTACGCTGGCGTTAGTTGTGGTGGAAGGACAAGGGCCAAACTTGTTGGGACGTGACTGGTTTGAGCCACTTGGAATTATATTGATTGGGTTAAACAAAGTTCAGGAAGACCTGGTAGACTGAATTGTTAGTGAGTTCCCAGCAATGTTCAAAGAGGGTGAAGACCTGGTAGACTGAATTGTTAGCGAGTTCCCAGCAGTGTTCAAAGAGAGTGAACTGGGAAAATATGTGGGTCCATAGGTCACCATTTAAGTCCCACAAGACTGCATCCCTGTGTTTAAAAAGGGCTGGCCAGTACCCTTTGCATTGAGACACAAGGTAAGTCAGAAAATAGAGAGATTGGTACAGCGGGGGGTTTATGAACGTGTAAATTTTTCGGAATGGGTAACACCTGTAGTGCTTATATTAAAGAAGGATGGCGCAATTCGGCTGTGTGGGAATTATAAGGGAACAGTGTATGTGCCATGGTGTGTATCTACTGCCCACAGTTAACGAGGTGTTAGCAGTACTGGAGGGAGGACAACTATTCATCAAGCTTGATTTGGAAGAAGCGTATTTGCAGGTGGCAGTAGATGAGGCAACACCCCAACGGCTTACAGTTGAAACTATGAAAGGGCTTTTCAAGGTCAAGAGGTTGCCATTCTGGGTTAGTAGTGGTCAAGCAATATTCCAAAAGTTAATGGATGCTCTGCTTGCTGGCATCCAGGAATGGTAGTATTGCTTGATGATATACTGATATCGGGAGGAGAGAGTGAAGAGCACTGGAGTCAGGTGCATCAAGTTCTAGAAAGACTGCAACGTGCAGGACTCTGACTGAAGATAGCAAAATGTGTATTTGAAGTGGATTCTGTGGTGTTCCTGAGAGACAGAATCGACAAGATAGGTATCCATCCCTTGTCCAGTAAGGTGGACGCTGTGCATGATGCACTGGAACAGAAATACGAAAAGGAACTCCAGGCCTTTCTCAGACTTTTGAACTTTTATGAGGTTCCTCTATAACAAGGCAGAAGTGTTGGAGCGCTGCACCAATTGTTAGACTCAAATGCTCCATGGCGTTGGACAGAAACACACAGCATGGCATTTCAAGATGCCAAGCAGCTGCTGCAGCCAGAGCAGGCACTTACGCATAATGACCTCAATAAGCCCTTAATTTTGATGTGCGATGCCTCAGAGTTTGGGGTACGAGCGATACTGGCCCATGACCTGGGATGATGCATACCTGCCAACCTTTCCGATTTTTCCGGAAGTCTCCCAGAAAAAGCTGCCATATATTGTTTTCCGGAAATATGTACATTCTTCTGGTTTTTAGTTGATTGAATAAAAAAAATTTTTGCTATTATTTTACGTTAAAACACTGAAATCGTAGTGTTGTTACGATATAGATCAATACTGATTTTGCCTGCATCCAAGCAATCATGTTACGATAGGGCGACAATCAATTTTCGCATATCTATTGTTTTTTGGAGTTGCATTTTTCCGTCTGTAGAGTTTTTGATAGCTACCGGATTTGTTTGTGAATATGAATACGTGTGGACATTGACAATTTGAAGTCTAGTTGAAACATGTGTGAAAGGATTTTAATACTGTGTGCGATAAAAGCTGTATGTAACTATGTATGGACTGTGATTACAATGTGGTGTATATTATGTCTCTTGGTGGCCATTTTTTTGTGAGATCTTTATAGGTTAATTATTACATACTATGCAAAGTTTAAAACTAAAGATGAGTAGAAAAAATCAGTATTACAACCAGACATTCCGGGAATCATACAGTGTAGAGTTTCCATGTATTATAAAATCAGACAAGGATGATAGGTTTGCCTTTTGTAGTATATGCCGATGCGACATAAACATTGCACATGGTGGGAAAACAGATATAAGTGGTCGCGAGATGGCGTTGCTCCATAACAACAATTGCGTTAGGGACACGTGGATGTGATTTCAAGAGCGGCGCATTGTTTGTTAAAGGTTAGTAAACAAAATGTTGTTTTCCTAAGGTCAAACTTACGCAAGCCAACTATTTTAGGGTGTACAACTACCACAGTGGTATGTTATTCAATTTGAGCTATATGTATAATGAATAATGATCAAGTTTAAAACAAGTAGGCGGCACGATGAAAGTACACAGTGAGACACCTAGTAGTGGTACACAATGAGACGCGTCTCACGGTGTACCACCAGGTTACTATATTTTATAAACTACGTATAAAATTTTAATTGTAATATTTTACTGGCATGTAAAATATATTTTAAAAAATATATATATATAAAATACATAACCTGCATATGAGTAGGTGTGTTCCCATGGCATTTTAAAATTTTCTTAAGCACTTGGCTTGAATGCATGAACTTAAACAAATTGTTAGGTTAGTGTGGTTTTTGATTGGGGCCGATGATTCATTAACCTTAATTAATAGGGGAAAAGTCCATATAATAATGAAGTATTTTTTGTCTGCTCGACCGGACTAAATGGATTTTACTCCTACCCCTGCTGAGTGCTGATTAATAAATACTCTCCTTATTCCAAATCCCGGAGTAAAAATTTATTAAAGTTGGCTTATTATAATTTACAGGTCAACCATGGTGAGGCCCAGAGATGTTCCACGAAAAATTGGAAAGTCGGATGAAAAGCAAATGGCAGCAGCGGTTCATTTAGTGCTTAATGAACATCCTTCTATAAGAGAAGCCGCTAGAGCAACAAATGTACCTTTTCAAACCCTGCATCAATATGTTAAGAAGCAGAAATCAGAACCGGAAGCGAGCATCAAAATGCAGCCAAATTATGCAGTTCGTAAAATATTCACAGAAGAACAGGAATGTGATCTTAGTGAATATATTGACACATGCAGCAAAATGTGTTACTGATTGTCGTCAACCTCCCTACGACAACTAGTGTTTGAAATGGCAGAGATAAATAAAATAGAGACACCACCATCTTGGAAAGCTAGGAAATGCTCTGGATTAGAATGGATGTGAGGTATCTTACATCGAAACCCGCAACTAAGTATTAGACAACCGGGGGATGCAGCTTATCACAATTAACGTCATTCAATGCACATAATGTAAAAATGTTTTATGACAATCTATCCAGTATTTTCAACCGCCTTCCTTAGGTAGCTATTGCTGTTTGGATTTTTAACTTAGATGAAACAGGAACAACCACAGTTCAAAAGCCTAAGAAGATTATCGCTAGGAAAGGAGTTAAACAAGTCAATCAGTGCACAAGTGGTGAGAGAGGAGTGTTGGTTACCACAACAGCAGCTATTTGTGCCGCAGGAACATTTTTACCTCCTGTTATGGTCTTCCCCCAAAAGAACTTTAAAACACACATGCTAAATGGAGCACCACCCGGTTCACTTGGCCTGGCAAGTTCTACTGGTTGGATGAATGCTGAGTTGTTTCCTAAAGTTATGGAACATATTATTAAGCATTCCCATAGCTCAAAGGAGAATCCAGCACTGTTGATATTAGACAATCATGAAAGCCATATGTCAATAGAAGTCCTGGAAATGGCCAAAGAATCAGGCGTAACATTGCTAACACTGCCACCCCATTGCAGCAACAAGTTACAACCATTGGATGTTGCTGTGTTTGGCCCTTTAAAGGCATATTATAATGCAGCTGTTGACTCTTTGATGATGAGGAATCGAGGAATCCCCATGATCATTTACCAAGTTTCTCAGTGTGTAGGAGTGGCTCATATGAGGGCAATGACACCCGCAAACATTATGGTGGGTTTTGAGAAGTGTGGGATTTATCCGTTCAATTCACATACTTTTGCAGATTATGATTTCCTAACATCAGCAGTAACAGATCGACCGGAAGTGCAGGAGTCTACACCTAGCTGCAGCGGAGTGCAAGTTACGTCTGAATCTGCCCTCGACATTCCACAGGGCGTTTCTGCAAACAACCTTTCGTCGGGTTTTTCTGTTAATCGGCAGAAATCTGCAAGTGCTCCTCCACAAGTAGGTCTACTAATGTCATCCAACAGCAAGGAACAACCCTATGTTTCACCAAAAGATTTTCATGGATACCCGAAAGCTGCTCCCAAAAAGAGTTGGGGTGGCGGGCATCAGAAAGGTAGAAGTTTAATCTTGACTAATATACCTGTGAAAACTTTGATTGCAGAGAAAGCAAAATTGAAACAGCAACTACAGCTAGAAAAGGTAACTGCTAAGGCAGCTAGAAGTATATTTGCTAAGAAGCCTAAAACAGGTCTTACGGTGCAGGATGATTCTTCCGATGGAGGAGATGATCTATATGAAGAAGATGACAGACAGATGATTCTAAACGATTCATCTGATGGTGGTGAATCATTTGAGTTCCAGGACCTGGAACGGGAGCCAGTTGTTGATGACTTATGTTCTGGTACGATTCCCCAAAAGTGTGTTCTATGTTGCCAAAATACTAGCTAACAAGGATGAAGAGGGTGATTTTGAAGTGACTTTTCTCCGCAAGAGTGTGAAAACAATTGGTTTCATAATGCCCAATGTTCCAGATAATGCTTCCGCTAATGCATTAGACATTGCGATGCTCCTTCCACCTCCTGAAGAAATTAAAACAAAACAATTATCAGGGTACATCCGTTTCCCCGTTAACTTTGGTAATCTCGATGTACGTTGAGGCAGTTTTTTGCGGCCATTGTTTGGGCAAATACATACTTTTTGAGTTTAAGGCAATGAAAGACAATGATATAACATGATTTAGTGAAGTTATTGATGTATTGGGGTATGTGAAATGATTATATGACATGATTTATGAAAATAAATGTTTAGTCTCACTGTGTACATGTAGTACACAGTGAGACTATTTTTTTTTACCCCTTTAAGCAGTTGTATTGTTGTTAAAAAAAAGTTTTTGATAAACATTTGATGCTTTATTCTATAGTCCATTAGTGGTATTTGTAATTGTACTATTCATTTTTATTCCAAGAAATTAAGATAAGACGTTACAGGTCTAAAATGAAATTTTGTCTCACTGTGTTCTACCCTCCCCTACACGTTAAAAGCGCAAACCATGCCACCAACATAAAGTGCCAGGAAGAAAATCAGAAGATTTCTAAGTTCTTTGCAAAACCTGGAAATGCCGATTCGAACGTTACACGAGCAGAATGCTTATTTACTTATTTTTTGGTAAAGCACAACATTCCCCTAACTGCCGCAGATCATGCAGGTTTGCTACTAAAAAAAAATGTTCCCGGACTTGTAAATTGCAGAGAAGTATGGATGTTGTAGTACAAAAACCTTAGCAATTGTAAAGGAAATGGCTTTTGACGCAAAATCTAGTGTAGTACAATGTTTGCAGAATGCACCGTTTTCTGTTTCAACTGTGCACCGTTTTCTGTTTCAACTGATGGAAGCAATGACACCAATTCAAAGTTGTATCCCATTGTAGTGACGTTTTACGATGATACACAGGAGAAAATTGTGAACTCTGTTCTTTCTACCTGTGCCCTGGACGGAATATAGGTAATTTAGTGGTTGCACAGCTTGAATGCAATAACATTCCTGTTGAACACTGTGTCCCTTTTTGTTCAGATAATGCAGGTGCGGTGGTTGGCCATAAAAATGGTGTTACAGCAGTGTTGAAAGAGAAACACCCTGGGCTTATTGTGATTGGTTGCATTTGTCACGTGATAAATTTATCTGCAGAAAAGATCTGCTTTGCCAGTAAAAGTTGATGACATTCTTGTGGACATTTTTTATTATTTGGGAAAAAGTTTAAAGAGAGAAGAAAGGTTACAAAAATTTCAAGAGCTCCATGATACTCAAGCATGTCTGTTCAAAATGGCTTTATCTTGGAAGAAGTTTGTTGAGGGTTTTTGAACAGTGGGAACCATTGCTTAGTTTCTATAAGGGAGACTTTGATCTTCGAGTCTCACCTCTTACAAAATTCCCAAACTACAATCATCATCCTGTTCAACCTCTGATGGAATGTCAGAGGTCTTTCTTTGTACCAATGTCCACTGCATTTCTACTCAAACTGTCCACTTGGACGTGGCTTTTGCCACTCGTGTACTTGATCTCAAAATGATTCACCAACATTTTCAGTGTCCAACAAGTTATTCTACCACTGCTGTGCGTATTTATTTTCAATTTGTCTAGGTAGCACAAGGTATGGTGGTCAGTGACCACTGATAATGGCCTCAGATAAATATGTGGTCGATACTGATCTAAAGCATACACTAAAACAAGACATTCCAAATGAGTAATAGGGTATATGGATTCTGCAGGTGTACGTGTGACTTATATGGGCAATTGAATGCAGCTTTCTTTCGCGTTTTTGCATTTAAATTGCCTCTATGCCATGTGTGCTTGCGTCTGTGTGAATCTCAATTGGGTCCCCTTCTTGAAAGTGAAACTAACGTGGGGGATGAGGTCAATTTCAATTTTAGTGCCAGAAAAGCATTTTCCTTGGCCTCATCCCCGAAAAAAGCTGATTCTTTTTCAAAAGACTAGACAAAGGTTTTGGAATTTGGCTAAAATTTTCACAATGAATTGTGTAGGCGGCCAGACCTAAAAGGCTACATGCCCCTCAAGTCTAGGGGTCTTGGAAACTCTCTCACTGCCCTAATCTTAAAAGGGTGGGGTCTGATTCCTTCACTGTTCACTAAGTGCCACAGCACTTCTGTCTCCTTGTACCCAAAATAACACTTAGCTGGTTTTAAAGTAAGATTTGCTTTTTCGAACCTTTTCAGTACTTCCTCCAGCATATCTTTATGCTGTTCAAAAGTACAGCCTGCAACCAAGATATCATCCATATACATCAAACATGAACCCCATTTTAAACCTGCGAGGGTTTTCAGGGTGGCAACCGACTGGGAAATCGAGAAAAAGTTTGGGAAAAGTCAGGAAATTTTGCAAATGTTCAAGAAAAAATTTAATCTCTCTTGAAATTTGCACCTGAGCAATTAAACATAACTGTCACAGGATATAGAATGGTCAGTAGTAATTTTGAAACGTTGATTTTAAGGCTGGGTTTATAAACTAGGCACGAATCTAAAGCACACAAGAAACGCAAAGAGGCAAACAGTCGAACAAGCATATTTCAATGATTCAGTTTATAAATTACGCAGGAGACAAAAACGCAACGCAAAAGTTTTTCAACTTTTAACTTCTTGTGTTTTTGCTTGTGTTTTGTGCCTTCTAAATTAGCAGTGATTGATTGCATAATTGTACAGAAGGCTGTGATTATCAGTTAATATTATATTATTTGCTTGTACTATGAATTACCTACATTTATGTGTTGAATCATAAATAAAGATTATAATTACGTATTTAAATATTTTAATATCTCCATCTTGCTGAGAAAATTTAATTGTGTTCTTAGAAATTCGTTATTCAGGCATTTCAAAACTATATACCAGTAACTTAACAAAGCCCAAAATTTAAAAAAAAATACATACACTAAACAAATATGTTTGAAAAAAGAAATAAAACGTGTTCATTAAAACGCATTTTGGAAATAAATTTTTGTACTTGTTTTTTATTTTGATTTTACAATGTTGGCGACGTCTTGCATCATGCGATGTTTATAAACAATCGTAATTTTCTTGTGTTGTGTCGTTGCGTTCTTACGTATATTGCTTAGTTTATAAACCCAGCCTAAGTGGTGTTGGATGAATGTCAATTATTGGAGATATTTAGGTCTGATGCATACATTTGAACATTGAAATAATGCTATGTAGAATTTGTATGTTGTATATTAATTTTATTATTTATAGATGAATAATATAAGCAGTTAACTAATTAGTAGTATTTTTGCATTTATTATATAGGTAAAAATATCCAAATATTTTATTAATTTTTAAAAGTATTTATTGAAAATTTAAAAAGATTTTATTCGTAACATTAGTGAGCTAAGCAATATATTAGTATTGGGTTTGGTGAGGGAAAAAATATTTTTTGTTCTGGAAAACAGGGAAAAGTCAGGGCAGTTTTTTTTATCGATGTGGTAGCTACCCGGGTTTTGTCCATATACCTCTGTAAAATTTATGGCGCTGTTTTTAAACCAAATGGAAGTGTCAGAAAACAAAAGGTTTCCACAGGTGATATGAATTAAGTTTTCAGTTTTCTTTTGGTCGCACCTTGCGACCTTTGACTGATGATAGCCTGAATTAATATCTAAGTGGCTAAAGAACTTAGAGCCAGTTAAATAACTTAAAAAGTCATTTATTCTAGGCATAAGGTATTTTTCATCTTTCAGAACAGAGTTCACCTTGTGGTAGTCTACACACATTCTATGATCACCATCCTTTTTCCTTACTAGTACTACTGACCTAACAATCCCATTCTTGATATGTTCCTCAACATTGTCACAAAGGACTTCTCATTCCCCAGGTGAAACTCTATAAGGCACAGATGTTATCGGAGGGCTATCTCCTGCGTCTAATGTTACAACTTCCTCGTGGGTTCAGCCAATTTGATTTTGATTCCAGCTAAAACAATGCTTATATTTAAACAGAAAATGTCTTAGTTTGATTCTCTGTTCTGGCAGCAGATTAGGATTAATGTCTAATTTACTCTGATCAAAATCACCTTTATTCTTGGCTAGCTCCACTGACAGAATTTACTTGAGCTGGAGTTGTAAGTTCCTCACACTGACATACTGTGCCTAATTTTGTTCCCTTGTGCAGTGACCTGATGATCGGCTACATTTGTAATCCACAAGTTTTGTTTGTTTCACCCTACACAAAATACTACAGGGTACTAACACTGAGTGCTTATCAAACACATGCTCGAAAGGTTCCAGCAATATTACCTCAGGTAAATTTGGGGCTTCGGAATCAAATTCAATTAAATTATGCATGTGAGGTTCCAACCTAACATCATCCTTAACTATGGGTTCCACTGACATGGAGCTCGGTTTCTTCCCATCCTCAATTTTTTTTGTTTTCTCGTTCCGTGAACTGGTAGCAACATCACTGCCGCCCCTTCACCTGGATGATTTAATCATAAGCTATGCTGCCCGTTATAATTTAAAGTGATTTGAGCCTGAAATTTGTAAAAAGTCGCACCCAATAAGAACTCCATTTACTGTTGCTGACACTACACCTACTAGATGAGTACACAAAAATGTACTCATTTTGAATTTTAAATCAATGGTACACAAAATAGTCTGGTTTTGTCCATTTACTCCTGAAAATATCCTAGACTCAGCTTCCTTCCAATACTCTCACGGTACCAACCTTTTGGCATGTTTTGGGGTGGTCACAGGGTCCTGGTGATGAAATTAATGTCCGGAGAGCGCCAGCTAACAAGTAAAGGGAATCCGCTCGGGTTAGCATAAGGCTCTTGAGATGGGCCGTGCTCGAAAAGTCTGGGCTAATGGACTCTGCGCCCCATGTCTTAACAAGGTCGCGCGTGATAAACGTCTGCGGCTGAATATGCAACGTAACTTACACACTCCCGAACTGGAGTATTGTGGCTCCCCAGCACGGCGTTCCAATGCATTGACATAAACACTTCAAATTTCACACAAAAATACACTCAGACTTATTTGATGCAGAAAACGTGGCAGGTAGTTGACGGTTGCAGGGGCCATCGCCCTTACGATTCCCGTGAAGCGGGAATAAATGTACACAAATACATCGGTTCAGAAAATACGGATGAGATGGTACAACACTTAAGCAGGCATGCGGCCCCACACTGGCCTAAGCTGTAACACAAAGGCGTCAACGGATGCGACAAAAGAATTAAGTTGTGCGTTATGCCGAAGGGACCGTGAGTCTGCTCCGGAAGGGAGGCATAGTCGGGGGTGCACAACGAAGTTAACAAAAAAGTTCCAGTATACTTACAAGTCTATTGAATCTATGTGGTTAGAGTACAAAAGTTTCCTCACCCCCAAGCTGCGTGATGCAACCCCCACCCGAAAAACAGAATATCCCTTGACAAAAAAGCGAAATTAATGAAATGGAACATATAACCCTTGAAAAATGCATTACACTTAGCAAAATGTGACTTGCGGTTTACATTGGCGTACACAAAGATGATAAAAACTACGTGGCAATAATTTTATAGCATTAAAAATATTTTCAAAAAGAGTTTTTGCTGTTACCTGAAAAAAGAATACATTCATAAAACACTTTTAAACAAAAAAAAATGATTATGTATTATTAAAAAGTCTTTTAATTAATATTTAAATTTAAATTTAGTTGCCAGGAGAATTTTGGCGTGGTTCAGTTAAGAGTTTAATTGTTCCACTGCGGGAATCAAGGACACGTGTCCCCAATTTATTATGCACGGCACTGTTTAGAAATATAATTAATTGTTGCTCTGTTCCTTTACTAAGCATTGCCCTATGCACTAGTTAGTTTTTCATAAAGTTACAGGATTACTTAGTTCTCGGCGACCACGTGGTCTGCACTTTGCACCAGTGGTATTTTGTTACCCGTGCAGGAATTTTGTCACATCCGTTTTCTGGCTTGTCATTAATTACGATTGTAATTACGAAGGAATGATCATCTTATTTTATGTGATTTGCACAAAGTTACACCTTGTAGCATATAAAGTTGTTGCAGTGACTTGGGTAGCACAAAGTTGGGCGTGTGGCCTCCGGTCGGGTGGCGTACGGCTGGTACCTTGAGTAGATAGTTCCTACCGGCTTCGCTAGGTGCTGTGCGCAGGTCGACAAGGGCTCTGGGGGAAGCAGCGGTCAGAGTCACTTTCATCAATCAGAGACTATCGATAAATATCAGGGTGGGTTTTCCAAACAATACAATAACACATGAGTCCAGACTCTACTGTGAGAGAAACTTTTGAATTTTCTGGGCTTACCATTCCTCCGACAAGGGTTCACCCTTAATCGTTTCCCGATTTACGAGATCTTGACTGCCCTTTCATCCATGGGTTGATTTTGCAGTACCTTCTAATGTGACCTGCTCTCTTGTTGGCAAAACAGATGGGCTTACCATCAGGGGTCCTATGGAGTCTTCACCACCTCCATTGGTTTCACCTTGGCTTCAAGAGGACTCAGTGTTCCTATTTGATTACATTTTTCAAGTGCCAAGGGTTCTGCCATATCCTGCATTTACTTGCTCAGCCACTCCAGCACCTGTCACAAATGAGCTACTTCATTATGGCCACCAGCTTCCTCGTTATTGGTTACCTGTGATATCCGTTTATTATCCTTCACCTTAGGTCGCTCTACTTTCATTGCTTGCCTATGTTGGGCATAATAACTACCTGCCTGTATGTTGCGCAAATTTTGTATCAGCTGTTGTACCGTCTTGTTTTCTAGAATTAACACTTTCTCTTTTTCTCTACAAAAATGGGTCACAACCCCCTCAATATGTACACAATTTTATTCTCTTCAGACATTTCACTATCTAACTTATTACAAATATTTGAAATGTCATAAACTCTATTGACACGTCAGAACCTTGCATTCTAATGTTCAAGCATATTTCTAAATCCTCTGCTTCCCCAACCCTTGCAAAAGCTCCTTTTAATGCTGTGGTCAATTCAGTTCGTATACACATACTATCATACCATTTATCTGCACCACTTCGTAAAAAGCTCGGCAAAAAGGTTGCACATGTCTTATCATCCCAACCATTTACAACTGCAGCTCTTTTAAAATTCTTTAGATACTCGGAAACATTCTCTGAACTCCTACCATAAAAGAAACCAGGATCAATTAAAAAAATGTGAGGTTGCCATACCTACACTTTCCTGACTTTCTTCTAGTTCATTTAGGGGTACTGTATCCATATCCTGATTAATCACTGGCTGTAGGTTAGGATCTACTAACTTATCTAATACTTCAGTCTCCAGCTTATTAGGTTTGGTTATTTCAGATTTTGAACTAGTCTCTGAAACGTCACTGCCTAATTCTAGAATTAATTCTGTTCCACCTTTCTTTTTAGAGCGGCTACAAAGTTTCCTTTCAGGCAACATCTCACCCACACCATTTTAATGCACTCCTAACCTCACCGACCAAAAGTTACGGAAAATTTTTTTATTGATCTTGCTTAATTACTATATCTTTTAAACCCAGTGCGACTTCATTTACACACTAACAACAATAATACCCAAAACAGACCAAAAATAATAAATAAATAAATATTACTAATAATAAAATTACCAATTACCTTAAATTAAATAATAAATAACTTGAATCACTACAATAATTATTGACTAACTAAACTACAGTCACATCCAGTCCTTGGCACCACCACAACGGCTATTAGTAGTATCGGTAAGTGCAAGCCAAGTTCCCAAGTGAATAATAATAAAAATTTATTGCTCACTTGTTTACGAGACCAACATCCACACAATACTACCAGGTGCCTCAAACAAACTGTTGCGCCGCGACTTCACGGCCTATAATTTCTTCAAAAACACACTTACATGATTACCACAAAATGAACAAGGTACTTACTACCTCCACCACTTTTCCCCTAAAATGGCGGACCAGCACAAAGCCCGAAAAACTCAACTCAACAAAAAGTGNGGGGGGGGGGGTCCTTCTAAAACAAAGCATGACATAATCAAATAAAAAGTGTTGAGATCTCTGCCACTGTGTTCTTTCGTTCAGTGAAAATGAAATGTGCCAGTTCAATCAAGGGGAAAAAAATAACTGTAACCAAACAAATGGCCATTTAAATAGAAAAAAAAAAATCTTACAATTTCTTTTCAAATTTCTAAATCAACACAGAAACAAAGAATAGGAAAGAAAAGTTATGTTATCTTTGCGTAGTCAAGTAAAATTCTCAACTTCAAAACAAATTTAAAATGCCACTCCTTCAGAAAAGTAAAATAAAAGCAAATAATTTCAAAATCTGTTTTCAAAAAAATATACATATAAAAACTAGAATTATTCCAAAAACATGAAACAATTTACATGGTCAAACTAAAATGAGCAATGGAAAAAAATGTTAAATGTTCATCACTATGTTGAAGTCCTTCATACTCTGCTACTGCAATGCTATGACCTAGCCTATACCTGTTAGTTTAACAGCACTACTGCCTCCTATCGCCCAACCATTCTTACTCTCAGACTATCAGACACCGACTGCCCTAAATATTCTAGTCATTTTCCCGTTTTCACTACGATAGGGAAAATACTCCTAATATAAAGAAAAAAAATTTATCAATCAATACTTATCCAGTACATCTCAAAGATCACTTCTTGTGGTCCCTCCAAACCGCATTGCCTCTCTCTGCTTCCTGACAACTCTCCTCCTCTCTCCTTCTTCAGCGCTTGTCCATGCTCTTCACTTCGCACACCATCTCGCCAGTCAATCACAGAGCGCTGTCCTTCCGGTCACCTTTATCGATCTCCGTACAAGCACCGCTAATCTCTTCTGTTCTCCTATGGTCGCCCAGACTTCTCGGTTCACTTCAACACAACAGTCGTCCCTTACCCCTCTGCATCCACCAAGCTCACAGCTTTCAAAGCACATCACAAACACATTTTCTTGCAACTCGAATGCACGACGGAAATCAATCGGCACATCCATTACAGCCGGGGGGAAGGATGGACTCTCTGTGTGAGGTTCAGGGATTTGGATGGAAGTTTTAAGAAAAGAAAAAAATTGCAAACATAAAAACTGTGTCGAAAAACAGCGACTAACCAACGGCAAACATTTTGTGCTGACCAAACATACCTTCACGAGTACAGACAAGAGAAAAAATACAAATATAGCTTCCCACCAAAAATCAGTAACTCCCCTTGCCTGAACAACTAAAGCTCGAAATCCGAACAAAAAAAGAGAAGTCAACCTATCCAACAGATATCTTGACAAAAAAATACGGAATACTGCTATTAAAGCCTAACCCTAACAAGAGGAAAATTTTTTAAAAACCTGGCTTTTTTCCATTTTTTTTACATTGTAACAATATAATATTACAACTTTACCTTTGGGGTGCTCTGATTTCTACCAGATGTCCAAAAATAAGCATATTTTAAAAAAAATTCTATATCCACATATTACATCAAATTTTCAAAACTTTCACTGTTCGTGGGAAAAAGAATCCTTATTTCATTGGGGTCATTATTAGAATTGGAATGGATTTTGACCCACCCCACTCCCTACAAGCAAAAATTGCATAAATGTTTTATTAAGGCCATTTTTGCACATCTTTGGTGGCAAAATTGCACATATTTGTTAAATACAGCTGGTTTTGGTTCCTATGAATTTACTCAAAAGATCTACACGGTTGTAAAATCAAATTTGACTTATTTTAATTGACCAACTTCAAAAACCTCAGAAATTATGCCCTGTGTCCAGTTGTTTCTAAAGTGAAAATAACATTTTGTTTTATGAAATTATTTAATATTTTGACGTCTTCCGACAGAAATTAGACGGACATGTAGGTCTTCCCCTTCTCAACACAAAAAAAAAGCCTAAACACAGCATCCTGTGGGACTTTTAGTGAGCGGGATCTCAATTTTCACTGACTTCTTACAGGAAAATCAAAGAATTTACTATTTAAATGTTAACTTATTATCAAAAGTCCATTACCTTGTCCTACGCGGAAAAAGGTAGATGTCCAAATGCAGTTGCAATTTCCCTTCGCTGTTGCTATGAACAAGCAGTATAAAATGGAACAAAGTGACCTTGTCAAGGTGTCATGAGGGGAAGGCAGCTGGCTTGCCCGCCCTCCCTCCAGCGGGCGAGCTGCACACATCCTCCTGATTGATAGTACTGTCCTGGCGCCTTGCCTAGTGACCACCGAACATGGACTACGTGCCTTATAAATGTGCTTGTAGACTGGTGGGTGATGTAACATGTGGTATTTTTTAATATCTCACACTAAAAAGATGCACTTTATCATCTCAATGTATTGTGTTGTCTTAAAAAATAAGTGCTAATTGATGTCAATTATTATACGCTCTTTGTATTTCTGGTTTAGAAGACAATTGTTTAATAATTAAGCACACAAGTGGACACATACAGCAGTTTTAAGAACTAAATATGAAAACTTACGGTATAAGAAAAACACCATCAACGTGACAGATGTGACAGCTAGTCTTTCACTTGTAAACACACAGATTTGCCCATAGTTTCTTTTGCTCTTTTGGAGATGGTAACAGTATAATTGATAAAACATTTAAAGGTTTTTTGCAACTATGTAAAATGATATAAGAACATGTTATGTAATTTTACGTGCATCAGAATTTACTATTTTAGTCTGTCCCATGGACATGCACAATTTAATGACATTTTTGATTGTACATAGCTCAGTTTACATGTGTTACTGTGTGGTCATCTAGGTGCATGGTCCACCTTTGCTATGAAGATCATATAAGAAAGTAGCACCATTGTTTTTCTCATATTGTAGACTACTTCCTAACAACTTTATCTTTTACATAATAGGGTGCATTGGCCGAGTGTCTTTTTTCCCCTTCTGTTTACTAAATGGGACCACTACCCATGAGGGTTCCTCTTGGGTGTGGGTGCTGACAATGGTAATTTTTCTTGCTCCACAACATGTCACAACTTGCTGTGCTATTAAAGTCACAATTAAATTACATAACAAGGATGAACACCCATTACAATATTGTGATTATTCTGATATAAAAGTGTACAGTGTTTATTTACTAAAAATGGCTGCAGTTAATGATTTTAACGTGAAGCTCTTGACAAAGGCTGTGTAGCAAGGCAACTGTGGTGACTCTCTGATGCTTGATGCACGATTAGCAGCATTTTGCCTCTGACAGGTGTGAAATTGCAGTGATCCTGTTTGTCGCAGGCTTGAGCAAGGAGGCGGTGATGCAGCTGAACCTGCCAAATGGTATTCCCTTTGTATACGAGCTGGATGCACACATGAAGCCTGTAGGAGCACTGCGTTACCTGGCTGACCAGAAGATTGTAGAAGAGGCCATCGCCAGAGTGGCGACTGTGCCACTCACAGCTGATGAACCAGTCCAGCTGTGAAAGGGTAGGGCAGGGAGGTTCATATTCTCTTCAAGCGAAGAGATGTCTGCTGTTGCCCCACTTCTTTCTCATCAGTACCTGCATTATCTGTTTGTTGTATCACTAAGTGTTTGCTAATCCTCTATTCTATAATAATTATTTTTATGTCACTCTTTGGTGTAATATAAGTTATCAGTGTGAGCAGTAACGAGGGCAAATAGTGGCTAGGCAGAGGCATGCCAGATACAGCACACAAGCAGTTACCAACTCTAATCAAAATATCCATGAACCAAGAAAATGCTGGAAGTAAAGTACCAAAGCTTGCCTTGCAGCATAACATTTTTGTGGCAGAACAAGACAGTGCAGATGCAATTGTCCAACACTTGTTCCTTTGTACTTTCAGATACTCATTGTATCTAGCTATCTGTTTGTTTTAGTGTGTGTTAGATTCATTGAACGCTTTGCATTAACAAATCCCAGACCTTATGCGAATTGGCAGATTTTGTAAATAGAATGTTTAAGAGACCCATTTATGTAACTTGTGTAAAAATTACAACATATTTGATCATGTGATATCTTATATTTTGTGAAACAAAGTAATAAAATAACTGATTGACCAAATATTAATTTATGAAATCATCACAATGTTTGTTTAATCTTTATATCTCTCTCTCTCTCTCTCTCTCTCTCTCTCTCTATGTGTGTGTGTGTGTGTGTGTGTGTGTGTGCGCATGGGTGCGTGTGTGTGCATGCATGTTGTGTACGTGCTGCGTGCACTTACATAACCAAGTTACTTTGAAATGGCAATGTTCAGTGATCATAATAAATGTTTCAAAACATAAAGAATAGTCAACTCTGTTTTTTTGTATGTTAAAAGATGGACCGTTTGAATCCTCGAACCGTCGCATACCATTGAATACTTAGTATAATCCATTCACGGTATCTTCGATACTTTTGAAAAGAACCTTTGAAAAATCACCCTAGGAGTTACATGTTCAATTGGTTATAAAAAAATTGTATATGGAAAAAGGTTTTGTCTTGCTTTTAGCACTGAAGCACTATATAAATTGGTTGTTTTAAGTTTTAAGTATATTTTTTCAATAAATTATAATAATTTGTTAAAAGTCCGTACGAATTAACAACGGATTTTGAAGGGACATGTTGGTTATAGCTGAAAAGAAATAGTTCGTAGGTTAAATATTAATATGTATAAATTTAATGCCGTAATTGTAAAGTTAATATTGCTAAACTATATATTTACATTTTTACGTAGCACCCATGGGTAAAGATTTCACTGTTATTAATTGAAATTAAATAAATTTCAGTGTCTGTCCGTTTGGGCACTA
>NQII01000250.1:322006-333853 GCA_002778355.1 Clitarchus hookeri | reverse complement strand
GATGTAATTTTGGTATTAGCGTTGTTATTTCTGCAGTTTATCTTTGTAAGTTTTAAATAAACGTGCAAAATATAGAAAGGCATTTGAATATTTCCGTTACGTAATTCTCTTCGCAATCCTTAACAGAAAAAAATATTTTTAAAAAATGAGAAGGAATCGATTTTTGTTCAATAACTGATAATCGATTATTTTTGAAAGCTTTTTGTGGAGCGTAAGAGATAGCAGCACATTAGCGTTGGCTTACACGTCTTTCTCTTACATCGTCTTTACGCCGCGCGTAGTGTTTTGATGTTGTGGCAGTGAAGTGAGACAGTTTCTTGATGGAAAAGCGATGTACCTACACTACAGGTTTCAAAATGAAAGTGATTTTGTTCGCTGAAGAGTTTGGAAATCGAGCCGCGGGCCGTGAATTCGTAGTAANCTGAATTGTGGTTATAAAACTAACGTAACACATTCTTTCTACTTATAAGATAATTCTAGGTTAAGATGTAATTTAGTATTAGCGCTGTTATTTCTGCAGTTTATCTTTGTAAGTTTTAAATAAACGTGCAAAATATAGAAAGGCATTTGAATATTTCCGTTACGTTATTCCCTTCGCAAAGAATGCAAAGGAATCGAATTTTGGTCGCCGCCAACTGATAATCGATTATTTTCGAAAGCTTTTTGTGGAGACCAAGAGATGGCAGCACATTAGCGTTGGTTCTTCAGTGCCAAATGTTAGCCGTGACTCGTCTTTCCGCCGCATAGTGTTGTTTTTATGTTGCAGTGAAGAAGCGCGACAGTTCTTGATGGAACAGAGATGTACCTACACCGCAGGTTTCAAAATGAAAGTGATTTTGTTCGCTGAAGAGTTTGGAAATCGAGCCGCGGGCCGTGAATTCGTAGTAAATGAAACGTTAGTGCGGGGCTGGAGGAATTTTTCTCACTTATAAGTCGCACCCCAAGTTTTCAATAAATTTTTTTTTAAATAAAATGTGCCACTTATATGCGATAAAATACGGTACCATTTATCACAGTGAAATCTTTAACCTGAGTGCTACTTCCAAAAGTTTATTATGTAAAATTTAACTTTTTCCTTACACCAAATATGTAAATAAATCTTAATATAATAAGTAAACTTTAATTAAATTATATAATTAACAGTTCTGATATATACTTCAATCTACCTTTTTGTATGTGTTACAATATTTTGCTAAATTGATTAGCATTTTTTAGACATTTGNTTTATTATGTAAAATTTAACTTTTTCCTTACACCAAATATGTAAATAAATTTTAATATAATAAGTAAACTTTAATTAAATTATATAATTAACAGTTCTGATATATACTTCAATCTACCTTTTTGTATGTATTACAATATTTTGCTAAATTGATTAGCATTTTTTAGACATTTGGAGAATTTTATTAAAGTATATGACAGTTAAGATTACATGGCATTGTTTCTCTTCAAAAATAAATTTTGGTAGTTCCCAGATGGACAGTTTCCACATGGCACTGTTTGTTTACAAAAATTTGATAGTTCCCACATGGCACTGTTTGTTTACAAAACATTTGACAGGTGTCACATGGCAATGTTTTGTTTACATACTCCGGAAGGATACATAATCGGCTCCCTGAAAGTAGATCTTTAGCAGGGCTTCAGAAAATCTTGAAGTTACCGTGAATNCATAATCGGCTCCCTGAAAGTAGATCTTTAGCAGGGCTTCAGAAAATCTTGAAGTTACCGTGAATACATTATATTCAAAAGTTTCAAGATTCAAGTAAAAAGATTTGAGGAAAAATATTCTAGAGAAAATCAGAACATAACCTCATTACAAAAAAAGTATACAATTTGTCCTAAGTTTCCTGCTAGTGTAATGTACACAATAATTTTTTTTTCCTACCTTGTCAGAAAACTCTGTACACTGTCCATACAACTTCACTCGCACGTCCAAAATTATTCACACACGCACAACAAAAATAGTACCAAAGCTTGTGGAGAGCAAAAATTATGTAAAGATTGTTACCAGTACCTGTGATATTGCATATCCTGCTGTGAATTAACATAATCTTGAAACGTGCGAATGTGTTGTATAAATATGCTGTAATCATGCACTTAAGTTAAAGCTACGGTATGGTATACATTCCTTCACTATCATAAAATTTATTTTAGGTGTTGAAAAATTACTCTTCATCACTATACTCTGTCAATTGCAGACTAAAATAGACAAAGTTATTAACTGTAAACATAATTGGTTTTGAATATGCTGCCACAGCCATTTTATTTTGTTTTCCAAGGTCTGCCAATAGCATAACAAAAACTAGTTTCTGTAGTATGGTTTCCAAAAGTCATTAAACCAAAGATGCTTATCTCTTACAAATTTTCGAAAATAAAATTTTCTTGGCCGAATTCAAAACTAGTAAAATAAACTAAATGAAATTTATAGCGTTTGTAATTAGTATTAACATTGAGAAGAGAGGATGTTTAATGTGTTCACAGCAGGTATTTTATTAGCGTTTATTAATCGTTTTCCAAAGTCGAAGTTGGTAGCATAGAAAAAAAATTCTTGCAAATAAAAGTATTGATTTCTACATGATTTCTACATGAAGAATTCTTTTTCTGTATCCGTAATTTTTGTTTGTTTGCGTCACATGTGCGATCTTTGTAAACGGTGGTGTTTGTGGAAGTTTCTATATTCGTTTGTGCAAACAGCAAGTACCATAATCCACATGTAAATTTGGTAGGGTTGTAAAAAGAGTAAAAGTCGCGGTAAAAATGTTGAGTGAAGTGTGGGAACATTTTTCTATAAGTGCAACAGACCCAAAATATGCTGTTAGTAAATGATGTATAAAAATTTCACATGATGGCAAAAGCCATTCGACGAGTGCATTAATAAAACATTTAAAGTTACATCCACAGCCACATTTGAATTCAAAAGGTTGATTCAAAGAACTATTTTGAATTCTGATTTGAGATTCGGCTTTGCAAAAAATGGGATTCGACCCATCCCTTGTTAAAAGTGAAGTGCACTAACACTAGCACTCACAGTTGGTACTTGCAGATTGAAATGTACGGTATAACATCATGATAATGGAACCTCTATGTATTGAACCCAGATGAATTGAAATTCCACATCCATGGAACATATTTTGTTGTCCCATTTTGTATTTATCTGCATTTCGAGCCCACATTTATTGAAAATCAACATGTATTGAAATTTTTTGTCAGTTCCCTGAGAAACGATGGATAGAGAATCCACTGTAATGCTTCTGCACATATAACTAGTGTAATTTTAAATGGGAACAAGAGAGTAGTTGGATGATGATATTTTTAGAGCTAAATCTAAAAAAAATGGAAGTCACACCACAGTATTCTTATACTATATGGCTATTTTGGTATGTTAAACTTTGCAATTCTGGTGTAACACAAATTTTAGTAGGAATTATATTATCCCCCATGGACCACAAAATTTTGTGAATTGATTTTAGTACATGTTAAACTTCAAACACATGACATGCAAGAAAATAAAAGAGATAGATATTGTGCTTATGGTTCGAGGCAAAACTGTATACTCACTTGGACAGGAGCCAATGAACAGACTGATGAGGTTTGAGTAGGCAAATGATTATGAAGTCTAGCATACAGGCCACTAATCCTCCCTTATTGATGCACCTATTTCTGCATTTTCTCTTCCCACTAAATGTTTGGTAGGAAATAGCTGGCAATACACATTAATGAACAATCACATTATGACCACTTACCTAATACGGTGTAAGATCATGTTTATCCCACAGAACCGAGGCCACTCGAGAGGGGCATTGATTCACAGAGGAGGCAGAAGGTATCCTGGGGTATCTGATACTACAAGCGCAACAGCAGGCCCTCCAGTTGGCGTGCAGTATGGGGTGGTGGTGATTTAGCACAAATCTGCTTCTCCAAGACAAACCACAAATGTTCCATTGGGTTTGTATCCAGGCTATTTTGGGGCCAGGGCATTCATGAAAATTCACTATAATATTCCTCAAACCAGTCCTTTACAGATTGTAAAGGACTGTTGGAAGTGGCAGTTGCCAGCACTGAACACTGTTGACATAAACTGATGAACTTGGTCCTCAATAACATTCTGATTCTGCACAGCTGTCAGGGATTGATGAACTGGAATAATGGCCACAATGTTTCCCATGAAAGCATCGCCCAGACCATCACATCTCTTTCAGTCTGTCTCCACCCAACAGTGCTCCAAGGTGCTATACTCTGGGATGGTAATTGGCGACATGCGCTCAGCCATCAATGTGATTTACCAGGAATTAGGATTCATCAGCCCAGATGATTAACCATTCACAGTCCAGTGTCAATAATTTTGTGCCGACCTCGTGCACTGCTGTCTATGACGTGCAGCCAGCATAGGCGTACGAGCAGGTCTTAGACTCCGCAATCCCATCTGCAGCGGTATTCAATGATACATGTGCTGTGAAACATTGTCCTGGTCACCACTGTTGTATCTCTGTGCACGTTCTCTAACTGTGGCCCTGTGGGTGCTCCGAACAATGTGTGACAGGTTACGCTGCCATCTGGCTTCAATGCACTATGGTTGACAAAAGGATGGACGACGTGTCGTTCGCCCATTGACAGTAGCACGAGAGCAACAAATAGAAGTGAGCCGATATGGTTTTTGAGCCTTTTCAGATATTGCAGATACCAATACTGCCTTGGCAAGGAAAAAATAACATTATTGCAAGTTTTAAAAATTAAAAACTTTATTTTTAAAACATTTAGCTAAAGAAAATTCTAATTGTCTTTGTTTTTATTGTTTTAGTGATAGGCCTAACTATTAAGATAAATAGAAATCTAGAAACCACATATTAAGCTGAAGCATATTTTCAAGACAAAAATAATATCCACAAACATGTCATTATGCAATGAAACTCTTAAAAAACCATAAAATGATGAGACATATCATCAGAAACAGTATACAATATAAATGCTAGATGAAAAACACTTAACAGCTACAGGAAAAAACAAAAGCAAACAAATCACTAATTTNAAGCATATTTTCAAGACAAAAATAATATCCACAAACATGTCATTATGCAATGAAACTCTTAAAAAACCATAAAATGAAGAGACATATCATCAGAAACAGTATACAATATAAATGCTAGATGAAAAACACTTAACAGCTACAGGAAAAAACAAAAGCAAACAAATCACTAATTTTTCAATAAAACGTAAATTTTTGTTTAGGAAAACTATTTGCTTCAGTTTCTCTGGATTTATGGAACTTCTTTTGTTGTTAAAAACCAGGCATGTTGTACTAAAGGCAACAGACCCACATGGTGCAGACAGATATACACACTTCAGTCACATGTCTTAGAGATGTGTGCTGAGCAGACTTCCGGTACTGTAGTGTGTTGCTGGAAGTGTCGGACAAATTCTCACTGAAATACATCTGAAGTTCTTGCTCAGGACCTACACTACTCGACGTTGCACTAGTTTAAGTCTTATTCTTATGAATTAACAATGCATATAATGATGTGACAGAGTCAGCTTCCCTATTACTGTCTGTAGCTATTTCCATTTTTGTTTCACATTTAATAACATGTCCAACTTTACACATTTCAGTTAAGAGAAACTGTGGCTGTGTAAGCAGCCTCTGAAGAGGAAAACACTATGTCCTTTACTCTAGGGTCTAGCAGTGTGCTAAGTGTTTAAAACTGGTTTGATTCTACTTCGATGTACCAAATTTTAAGAAGTGGACCAAGTCAGCTCTCATTGTGATCAACCCATCCCCTTCAGTTTAAAGTCTGTGTATTAAGCCATTAATCATTGGTATCATTTCTGAAATACCTATGCACAATTTGTTAGTTTATGTATTATCTTTTATAAAAAAAATAGCTCTCATTCAAGTAACAGATGAGGGTAGGCCAATTTTAGTCGGGATCTTAGACTATATGCTCACATCGTTCATTCCAGGCATTATTCTAGACTGATCATCTCTTTCATAAAAGTTTTCCCCTAAATCAACAATTTCAGGTTTCAGTTTTTTTTCCTCTCCTAGGATTTGCTTCAGTTAAGAGTCCATCTTCCTTAACAAATCTCTGAGCTTGTCACACTAAATGTTTCTACGTGTCCACATCAGTGAAGCAGGAATAGTTAGTAGCTGAATTTGCTTTTTCTTTGTAACATATTTCAAGTTATCTTTTATAATCTGTACAAGTTTGTCCTTATATGCTGTTTTTTCTTTCACATGTCCCACTGTTTTGTCACCACTGAGGTAATGTGGAGAACAACCTGCCTCAGTTAGAGATGAATCTAGCTTTTCCATTGTTTCTCTCTTCTCCAAATCAATCACATTTAGAGACAAACCAGTAGAGTCCCATCACTTTTAAACACAATACCTCTACACTGAAAGCACAGTTTTTGCCCTGGTTTCACTTTAAAACCTATCAGCAGTAGCTCTTGGTAGTCACCATGCGTAATGGATTTTCACACTATTATTGTGTTTTTGGAGGGGATCACAGCATGTCTTTTGCAAAAATTCAGACTTTCTCAAGAAAACACTTGTATGGTGTAGACATAGAGTTTAAAAGTTTTCAGTCGCTTCTGGTCCACAATTCAAAAGAAATTTATCCTCTTAAGTTAAATCTGCTACATTTATAATGTCGGTCATTGAGACATAGCCAAATTTGTGGCACACTGTCGAAGTCAACTGTCCAACACTACACTCGGTGTAAACCATTTTGTCTCACTCAATTTAAAATCAACAAACAAGTGCACTACCACTGTGACAGAATTATATTTCATCTGCAAACATCTATAACATTAACAAGAGATGCCTTATGATTCACAGACTGTCAAACATGCTATAATCTTATCTGTGAACTGGCTAAAATCACTCTCTTTCCCGCATCAGCAGAAGCTCAGAGGAGTTAGCAGAAGCCCTAATTCAGCCTTTCTTTAACTTAATATCTCTTACATATGTGCTCACTTGCTTTCTCTCTCTTCCCACCAAAATGCATGCATACATACATACGTACAACAAAATGTGAGTACATAAATAATGATAGGTTTAGTAGCCATTTAATTAAAATTTTATAAAGAAAATATTTTACTAAGAANATTTTTTTTTTTTTTTTTTTTTGGGGTATTATATACCTTCCTGCGACAATTCAGTTTTGGGGGAAAAAATTTTTTTCACTAAAATTTATTTAAATATGTTTTACTTAATTTTTTATGAATTGACACTGCTGTGGGTGGAAGTTCATATTTTTTTTTCTGAAATCCTTACACATACTTTACAGAATAAAACTGTAAAATTTCACAGAGATTGCATGCTTTATAAGCAAAATGTGACACAGGCTAGACCAAAAAAATTAGGAATTCCACACATCTTCATGGAGAATTTAACTGTACACAGTTCTTTCAAAATCTGAGAACTTGGGTAGCCTGGTAGAACTGATGAGGGATGGGCCCATATAGTAATTTTGAACCTAACAATTAATCATTTATACAAGTTAAAGTGGTTTATATGTCACTTCTCTCTGCAAGTGCCTTAAATTTTAAAATATGTTTGGAATTGATACATGTTTTGATTTATAGACAATTCATAAGTGGTCTAAGTAGCACTGTGTTTCATAGACCAGTCTGTTCTGTCAAACGTGTTAAAACTAAACCGGGCTACGTGACATGTTGTATACCTGAGATTAGTTTAATATTTGACACCATTACTAAATGGAAATCATTAATTAATACAATAAACATATTTGTCATGTGTTACCTAAGCGGGGTGCCATTGTGAGACAGGATTTTTCACTGTTATTTACATTTCCATCCATTTCAAAGAGGCTAATTATAATGTTCAGTGGTTCAATTGGTACCACTGAATATCTGAAACATCCCACTGAAATAGGGGAACATTTATATGTGGTTATTTGTCTTACAAAGTCAACCCCGCTTATGATACTATAACCACACTTACTGGTACTGATATTATGAATTTGAAGGTTTAAATGTTGGCAACACGAATGTGCCAGCATTGTCATAATCAATGTAAGCTGTCAGTCTCACCATAAGTTAATTTAAAAATCTCTGTCAGTAGCGTTACAGTTTATTTTGAAAGCAAAAATATTAAAGGTTTATTTAAAACTGTTTTGTAATGGTTTAGCGGTGTAAAAAAATGGCATCAACGTCAGGCGAANCAGTCTCACCATAAGTTAATTTAAAAATCTCTGTCAGTAGCGTTACAGTTTATTTTGAAAGCAAAAATATTAAAGGTTTATTTAAAACTGTTTTGTAATGGTTTAGCGGTGCAAAAAAATACTTATAAACAGAAGGGTCTTTCCTGCCACCGGAACTACAAAGAAAGTAACTGAATCTGATACTAGTTTAACTGATGATGCGTACCTACCTCCAACAGAGTGCATTTCTAGTGAAGATGAAGGTATGCACCTACATTATGTGAAATAATATATACTTGAGAGCTAGGTTGGTAATTATCCAGTTTAGGGGCTTTTCTGTAAAAAAAAAAAAAAAAAACCCCAAAAAGTGGTATATTTCCACTGTACTAATTACACAGAACATGAATACACTAGTATCATTAAGGTATGACTAATTTCGTAATATGCGCCCACCTAACCTAACAGAACCTAACCCCACGATGAGTGAATCACTATTTTACATTTTTAAACTAACCTAGGAATGTAGGGTTTTACACTAACCTAGGCTTTGAGGGTTTTAAACTAACCTAGGATTTGAGGGTTTTAAACAAACTTCGGATTTTGGGGTTTTACACTGAACTACGCATTTAGCATTTTAGGGATTTAAAGGAACCGTAAAACACACCAAAAGAATATTAATTAACTCACCTAGGCGGCTGGTAGAATTTCTCTGTCAACGGCCAATTCAACCTTACCTCACTCAACGAAACATCATCTTCCACTAACATGCCACATACGCGAATATAACATCTGAAGCACTCATTCATAGCCCAATATTACGCACTGAAGCACTCGTTAATAGGCTAATATAACGCACAAAAGCACTCTTTCTTGCTTTCTCCATTTTAAATCCGCCGGATTAGGACGACACAACTACTGAAGTACTTCAAAATTTTCCGTTAACAATGCATCATGATGACGTAAATTACCCAGAAGCCAATATGGTGACGACAGGAATCATGGCACCCGCAGTAAACAAAGCAGCGGATTACTGGTATTTTGAACTTTGTTCTACTTATTTTAACATGACCCCCTCTGAAATATGAACAAGGTGAGCTGTGCAGAACCCATTAATGCTACTTTTGTTGTTCTAGGACGTTTAGTTCAGAAAAGCCGCTAAACTGAATAATTACTGTTAGGTTAAATGGTGCACTATTGCTATACCAACTAACATGGTATTGTAAGCTGTATTATTTTGTACTGAAATGGGTAAGCTTGTCGACAAAAGCCTTTCTATTTATATTTACAGATACAATAGAATCAATGTGTGCACATATAACATAGAATGGAAATTCTAGTAGTGGAAATATGGGAGAAGTTGAAGTTGCTGCAGACGAGACACACGAACATTCAAGAGGACGGAAGAGGCAGAGGTGAGAACATGCTTGGGGAAGGAATATAAGAAAAACGGAAAAGAGCAGCAGGTGAAGAATATACCAACACAAAGAGGAAATGTTTGCACCCACAGTCTGCAGATGTTGACGTAAGTGCAAAGAACACGTACCACCACTCATTCAAAAAGATATTCATAATGGATTCTACAAAATGGGAAGCTGAGATTCCCAAGCTGTCTGGTTATTTGGTGCAGTTACCATCAAAGCTCCAAAACGACCTCGGAAAAGCATGAGAAATCAGTTACCTAGTTTAAAGAAACACTCCCGTCAGTTCATTCTTAACAGTAACCCTGTTTGCGAATAGCTTCTTTCAGGGTGTTTTGCAAATCAGCAACCATCGCTTAGATTATACACATTCGAACCCCGGGTCAGAAAAGACGTAAAATTCCCAGAAATACACCAGACTTATCCGTTGGTGTAAGCAGGTGTAAGTTTGCATACTGAGTTCAGTGAAACGACGTTCGTGCAGTATATTGGTCAAGTTTTGGCAAGATGTACGAAGATTAAAATGAGCGTACTGTTAGAAAGCAGTGTATGTATTAGCCGCGTCATATTAAACTAAAAATACAGAATATAATTTCAAAGATTTTATTACCTGGAATAAAATTGTTTAACAACAAAGTAATCCTAAATTTTTTTTAAGAAATGTTATTTGCGGAAACAACGTAATTGGTGATATTTGTATAGTAATGTAGGTTTAGAAGGCCATGTTTGCACTTACTTAAATACAGGTGATGGGGATACAAACAAATCTTTCTGAATATTTACTGCTATTTTGAGGTCTGCAAAAATAAACTGTTCAAGAAAAGGAGGATACTTTGGATGCAAGATGTTAAGCTGTTAACTCGACAGGACACACACACTGGAATACAGTATCTGCTCTGCTCATTTTCTATCATGCAAGTTAAATTTAATATTTATAATGTCAGTTGTTTGCAGACTTTGTTCCAAAACTGTTATTTTATTCTCATTACTTATTTGATTTGAGTGGCAGGGTAGGAGTTTCTATGTACATTTTGTACCATAAAAATTATGTTATGTGCGTATTATCAGTACGTGAAGTTGGCAAGGAGAGAGGTAGCTGCGCACGCAGTCTGCTGCATCTTGCAGCAGTTCTAAAAACATTGGTCTCAGTATAATCAGTTGCACATTTGCCTATGCACGCTGAATATGTTTGTAACAGTTTATACACAGTCTGGCTGTTACTATCAGCTGCCACCAGCTGAGTCAAGCTGGCAGTCCAAGCACAGGCATCTAGGAAGGTGAGCCCCAGCAGAATTTGCACTTACAGTATGTGAACAGTGGTAACAAGCACAATTCTATTACATAATGTAATGTAGGTTAGTGATTCACTACCTCCTTGCCAAACAAAGTGACATAGAGGTGACAGTCTGTTTAGGAGGGCCCATGTTCATTTCCTGGTCGAGCAATTCTGAGTTTGGTTTACCTTGGTTTCTTTCAAATCACTCCAGGCAGAGCCAGGTAGTTTGTTCATACAGGCCACGGTTGATTCCATCTTCATTGTCTTACGCCACTACTTCTGTTTGTTGAGGAAAATTTAAACCATAAATACTGAACTCTTCCCCGCCTTATATTTATTAGGTGTAACAAAAGAATTGCAGCAAAGATAATTTTGATTTATTATTTGCTGGACATTGCAGAAATAAAATTGGTTAACATTGTAGGTCTATATTACAAAATGAAAAGAAAATTTTCAGCCTACATTTTTTTTAATAGATATTTCTCAAAACCAGAATTTAACTGAGCAAAACAAATTTTATCTCCATATGTATAAAGCCATTACCCACTTAAATTATGTTGTGAAATATTTATTATATATTTTAAGGCCTTCAGTGTAAATTGTGTGTATAATGTATTCACTGTAAATTCAAGATTTTCTGAAGCCCTGCTAAAAATCTACTTTCAGGGACCCGATTATGTATCCTTCCGCAGTATGTAAACAAAACATTGCCATGTGACGCCTGTCAAANAATCTACTTTCAGGGACCCGATTATGTATCCTTCCGCAGTATGTAAACAAAACATTGCCATGTGACGCCTGTCAAACGTTTTGCAAACAAAAACAAGGCCATGTGGGAACTCTCAAATATTTTGTAAGCAAACAGTGCCATGTGGGAACTGTCAAATATTTTATTAACAGTGTCCATGTGGGAACTACCAACATTTATTTTTGAAGAGAAACAATGCCATGTAATCTTAACTGTCATATACTTTAATAAAATTCTCCAAATGTC
>NQII01000250.1:261588-314925 GCA_002778355.1 Clitarchus hookeri | reverse complement strand
TTTTTTTTTTTTTTTTTTTACAGAAAAGCCCCTAAACTAGATAATTACCCTAACAACAAGTGAACTAAATGTACAGAGGAATGAATCAGCATCTTTTGTGAGATTTTTAATGCTCAGCAAAGATGGTGGCATCGACTTGAATGCACAATGCATTTTTTTGTTGTTTGTACAGAATGTATCTCTGCAACTTCTGTACGCATTGTGTAGATAGGTAAAATAATTTCTAAGAATCACTGCTGTTTAGAAGGAAATATCCAAGAGGTAAGAAAAACTGTATATTTGCCTTTTGTAAGGCTTACCTTATTGACAGTTATAAGGGGTTTGTAATACATCTCGAGGAAGGTTAGTGTTATATACCTATGTATACACACAAGCACATACATATAGTACAAGGCATTTTTTACATGTTGAGAACAGCAAATCAAAAGTAGTTAAATTACAAGCAGAAATCCCCAACTGGTTTGGCCATTCCAATACAATTTACCTCTACTTGGCAACGAGCGTTTGTGGAGTTTAGAATCATTACCATAGAAGGTAATCATGTCCTGTGTGTGTTATTAGCAGTATATCACCAAAGAGGTATCTGCCAGCTACATGGGTAAGTAACATCAGGTTGTTCGGTTAATCAGTTTTTTCCACTTATGGAACATGCATGCCAGTAAGCTCTCATTCTAACAAATGTCTTACAATTATTGCACCTTTGTTTCTCTAACTGCTTTCCATCTTCACAAATTGTTACTTCTCAAGTATGATCACACAATGTCCTTTCTCCCACAAATTCCTGGTCTAATCTTAGAAATCATTTTTACTGTAAGCAAAGTTAATTTTCCAAGTACATTAACGTAGTGCATATCACGGTAATGGACTAATAACATTTAGGTTATGTTATATTTTTATTCTATTGTTATATGATGTCAGGTGTGACCACTTGGAATTATAAACAATCAATTTCCCAAATAAACATGGTAATTACCAGACTTCCCTGTGTGTGTGTTAGAATAATTCTCTTATGAATTACATTCTTAAAATGCTGATTTATCATTTTCAAACACAAATCTGTATACAAGTAACAAATATAAGAATAAACAATGGCATACTGATTAATTTAATTTGTAATAAGTAAAAGCAAACTTTAATTTAAAACCGAATATTATTAACATTTTATTACATGGCTACATAATTGTATATTTGCTGCTAAAAATCAGTATTTTCCTGTAAAAATCAAATTTTTTCCACTGGCATGGAATTTACTGAAAATTATTAGCATTTTGTGAACCCTGGTATAATGGGCTGTACATAGTCGTACGTTAGCATGGGGATTCAGTGTAATGAATTGTACTGCATCATATAGCATGTTAGTATGAAAATTGCAGTGTTTCCTAACTTCAGAAGTTAGCTGTGTCAAATGCAGAAGCCCTAACTAATCACATGTTGGAATAAGGCCAATAAGAAGTCAAACAATTAAATCTTATTCCAGCAAAACTGAATAACAGTAGTTCATTTATATTAGTACTTACCGTACTCTGTGCATCCACCCCCAGTGAATCGCCTTTTGTGAAGTTAGGTTGGATCTTCAGTCAAATGATCAGATATAAATTATATTTCGCATAAATTGGACATGTTTTACCCTAAAACTTCAGTGGGTAATTATTAAGTTTAGTGACTTTTCTGAACGAAACGTCCTAGACCAACAAAAGTTGCATTAATGGGTTCTGCACAGCTTACTTTGTTCATATTCAAGAGGGCGTAATGTTAAAATAAGTAAAACATATTTTTTTNGACTTTTCTGAACGAAACGTCCTAGACCAACAAAAGTTGCATTAATGGGTTCTGCACAGCTTACCTTGTTCATATTCGGGCGTAATGTTAAAATAAGTAAAACATATTTTTTTAAAAATTTAACAAAATTGTGAAATGTACGAGCAGTTCTGCGGGTGTGTTTACGTCGTTTGCCATTATTAATGGCCGCACATTGCTGATCCCACGCTACCTAGCGGCCACGGATGTCATTACGGGCATTTTAAAGGTCAATTTTTAAGCAGGTCAGTAGTAGCCATTCTGTCTTTGCCGGCGTTAGTTGTGCCGTCCCAATCCGACGAATTTAAAAATGGAGAAAGCAATAACGAGTGCTTCTGTGCGTTATATTCGCCTATGAACGAGTGTTACTGTGTAATATTCAGCTATGAACGAGTGTTTCAGTGCGTTATATTCGCGTATGTGTCTACATAGTGGAACATGGTGTTTCATCGAGTGAGGTAAGGTTGAATTGGCTGTTGACAGAGGAATTGTACCAGCTGCCTTCTAGGTGAATTAATTCATAATTTTTTAGGTGTTTTTTACGGTTCCTTTAAATCCCTAAAATCCTAAATTCATAGTTTAGTGTAAAACCCTACAATCCTAGGATAGTTTAAAACCATACAATCCTAGGTTAGTTTAAAACCCTAAAATCCTAGGCAAGTGTATAATCCTACAATCCTAGGTTAGTCTAAAAATGTAAAATACTAATTCACCCATCGTGGGGTTAGGTTAGGTGGGCACATATTACGAAATTAGACTTATGTTAATGCCCCTCGTATATTCGTGTTCTGCATCATTAGTAGAGTGGAAATATACCATTTTCCGTGATTTTTTTTTTTTGCAGAAAAGTTACTAAACTTAATAATTACCCTTCTGTGAACTTCATAGCCTTCCCCACTAAGTATTGCATTTGATAGTATGTACTGAGAATATTGTGATGCCCCATACAATATATACTCCACATAGTTAGTAATGTTGATACATATCATTTTTTGGAATTTTTTTCAGTTTTTCTGAAAAGCTGATTCTTAATAATTACCGCCTGAAATTAGAAATTGGTAACTCCGGCCTATTCATGATATTTTACCTCCTTCACCTCTATTTCACATCCCAGAGNGCCTGAAATTAGAAATTGGTAACTCCGGCCTATTCATGATATTTTACCTCCTTCACCTCTATTTCACATCCCAGAGGCGCAGAAATTGTAGTTAGACATGCCAGAAAAATTATTTGGTTGCTACATTACAAAACTACTGATAAAACCACAAAGTTACGGGTAAGGTGCCAAAGGTACATCCCATGCAAACAAACCTATCTGCTATAGACCCAGGACGAGCAAGACATGACAGCCAGACACCAACATCAGAGCAGAACAAAATTTAACATGTTTTATTCACTGTTCACAATACAATACTGTCCAACAAGTTGTGCCGGTCTGTTAGCAAATACTAAAATGGCAAATCACTAATATAATATCCAATATTTAGACCATAAAACTCACGATAAAGCCAATTATTATTTGCTTTTGATAAAATTTGAATGCAGACAGAAATGCACTGAAAAAACCAAAAGATAATTTTAGTGCCAAATTAGTTAATTATTTATTACAGTATGAAAATATGCACTATGTTGTTCTGTAATGGTGTATATGCATTCTCTGTGCACTTCATCATGCTGTAGGGGCTAAGATTTTGACATGCTGCCCTTGCTTTGTACCATAGTGGCTGTTGCACTATTTTAATTTTTCTTGTATTGGGTCTGTCAATGTCCTGCTCGTCATGATAGTGTGACTCTAGCACAAGGAACTATTCAGAAACAGAGATAGTTACACATACTGTACCCAAGTTATAGATGCACAAACCATAGGCCTAACTCAATTCTGAATAATTATTATAATTGCCATTACAGTGCTAGCTGCCTTTACTTTATAACAAAGTAAAGTAAAACAAATGTTACAATATATCCCTTCATTACCCACTAGTTCCGCCAAAGAAGTTTTTTTTTTTTGTTATAAAAGGACACACAATGCACAGAAAGCAAACAAAAAAAAAACAGAATCAAATCGTACGACGCATTTAAACAACTCTTCGGACTTCGAAGAACCTTTTCAAATAGTACACCTGTCCCATGGTCATGGCTACTAACACAAGCGCCTCGAAGAAAGACCACATAACCACACGGGAGTTTGTGCTCTCATTGATGCTCCTGTGTATTCGATCGCGAACTGCCATGTACTCCTGTTCGTGCTTCACGCCAGTCAACGTGGTCGAAAGTTCCTTGATCATATCTTGGAGTTTGTTGTGGTCGTCTTTACCGGCACCCCCTTCAACCCCTTCTTCGCTCGATGGAGCATCACCCACATCCATGTTGAACATCACAACTTTAGGCGTCATCGTTGACATCTTGTTGCTAAAACAGTATGTGTAAACACCTTCCATGTGAGCTGCGAAGGTGTACTTCCCACTTGTTTCACGTTCTCCTTGATATATGACTTTACCGTCAGGGCCTATTATTTTCACATCTATGTCCAAAAATCCTCCTTCCGCAATCTCAAACATTAGACCCATTTTAGTTCCCGATTTAACTTTATCAAAAAAACATTCCTCGGCATGTGCGTCGACAGTAATAAAGTAGGTATGGACACTGCCACATAACGCTACAATAATAATAGGTATAAGTACGTATTTCTGACACATTATTACAATCGGACAAACGAATACCTAACAAATTAAAAAAAAACTTAAATTTTTGTAACGTGACAACAAATAAATGAGAAAATAATGACCACGTTAACAGGAAGCAGTACCAATATTATTAAAATTTAAAAATATTTCTCTCCATAATTCTGAACAGTGTCCGAAAAGACATATAATTATAACGAAATAATAAAAGGGTTAAATTATATATTCGTTTTTATTTGTCAATCATTGATACAANAAAGACATATAATTATAACGAAATAATAAAAGGGTTAAATTATATATTCGTTTTTATTTGTCAATCATTGATACAACTTACGATAAAGTCGAAGTAATTAATAAAATTTACATATTTTCTAGTAAATATGTTAAATCATTACAACATGTGTATTGCAACTTCTTTAATCTCAAAGATAATTAAAATATTCAATAGTACGGTTTCTTTCAACTTTTCTAAAGCCCTGAAAAAGTTTACTTAAAGAATATTCCTCCACCTCATGCAAGCTGAGCTTAACCAGGTCTAAAAAATTGCATCAAATTGACAACGCATCACATTCATACGCACTCCCTGTAATACAATNCTGAGCTTAACCAGGTCTAAAAAATTGCATCAAATTGACAACGCATCACATTCATACGCACTCCCTGTAATACAATACATTATACTTACTACACTTAGATTTTAGCCCTTAGGTAAAGAAGCGAAACATTTTTCATAAGAATTATTACTTAACAGGCAGTATAAACACAAATGTTTTCTCTCTAATTTAATTAATTTTGATATTAAATGAACTATAGAAATTATAGATAAAATACAAGCAAAACATCATTTGAACCAGAATTAAGGTACTTTTACATTAATAGAAGTATAAAATGCTTATGACATTGGATATATTTAAATCCATGGAATAATAAGGAATATATTTTGAGAATATTCTGTGATGTGTCAAAGGCCTTCGACAAGCGTAAACCACAAATTACTACAAAAGTTAAATTTCTATGGTATTACATGTTTTCCAAATAAGTTAATTAAATCTTATTTAGAAAAAAGGAAACAAAAAATTGTAATTAATTATAAAATGGATTACTTCAAAAATATCTCATCAGGTACAGAATTTATCCATCACTGTATTTCCTAAGGATATATTCATGGACATTTATGTTATCTTATTTTCATTAACGACATACCATGTCTTTAAGAGCATGATTTAGTTCCTATACTTTTTGCAAATGACACAAGTATTTAATTAAGACCAAGACTCGAGAGCAACACTAACTAGAGCAAACTTTGTATTTCCTAAACTATACAACAAGTTCATAGCAAATAAATTAACAGTTAGTAATGAAAAAAACTGTATTACGTTTATACCTATAATTTGACGTGAATCAGACGTCCACATGTGCCCTCATAACCACTTATACCTCAGCAGTCAGTTACACCCCCTAGCCGACACCGAGCCGAAGTCTACACTTGGCTGAGAGNTCATAACCACTTATACCTCAGCAGTCAGTTACACCCCCTAGCCGACACCGAGCCGAAGTCTACACTTGGCTGAGAGAACGTCAGTATTGGTATGCGAGAGTGGAATACACCCGCCTTGTCATCACATACTACATGACTCAAGTGACTGTCGTTCTTTATTTGCCTCAAGAGGTAATTGGTAAGGGAAAATTTAAAGTGGTCAAATATTGTGTCCTCCCCGAAAGCCACAGCCTACAGGTGCTCAGGAAATTGGAGGGAATGTCGGTGCAGCTCGCGCCGCGATGGCCATTGTCCTTCCAACCTGTGTAACGTCGACTGGCCTGCTGGTCGGAATAATAGTGCTATGTGCTAGTAAGGCTAAATAGTGGAGAATAAAATCCCAAAAAAGTACACAGTGTTCAAAATAACATACCCAAATTAATTAGAGTAATATTTTATTAAAACCTCAAACAAGCGTGCCTATCCACAGCCCTTTCAAGGATGGACTAGTCCAGCCCACCCAAGGTGGAAGAATTGGACTTGCCCATCAGCGAAAAAAACTGGAAACTTAATTTCACTTAAGAAATTTACCATAAAATGAAATAAATGCACAATTTACCATTATTCCAGTTATTACATTAATTGAAATAATTATCAATGTTTAAAAGGGTAGTTGTGTTCTCTTATCACAGCAGACTGCCTATAAAGCACTCATTATTTTTATTTTATATTTATAGTGCAGTGACAGTCCTAGTGACATCATAGTCACAAACATTATTTTCACTTAATGAATCACGGGGAAGTCACCAACATGTTATTAAACAGGGACACATGGGGGACTGCGCGGACAAGTGGTTACCAGAGGAGGGGCCATNTCATAACCACTTATACCTCAGCAGTCAGTTACACCCCCTAGCCGACACCGAGCCGAAGTCTACACTTGGCTGAGAGTACGTCAGTATTGGTATGCGAGAGTGGAATACACCCGCCTTGTCATCACATACTACATGACTCAAGTGACTGTCGTTCTTTATTTGCCTCAAGAGGTAATTGGTAGGGGAAAATTTAAAGTGGTCAAATATTGTGTCCTCCCCGAAAGCCACAGCCTACAGGTGCTCAGGAAATTGGAGGGAATGTCGGTGCAGCTCGCGCCGCGATGGCCATTGTCCTTCCAACCTGCGTAACGTCGACTGGCCTGCTGGTCGGAATAATAGTGCTATGTGCTAGTAAGGCTAAATAGTGGAGAATAAAATCCCAAAAAAGTACACAGTGTTCAAAATAACATACCCAAATTAATTAGAGTAATATTTTATTAAAACCTCAAACAAGCGTGCCTATCCACAGCCCTTTCAAGGATGGACTAGTCCAGCCCACCCAAGGTGGAAGAATTGGACTTGCCCATCAGCGAAAAAAACTGGAAACTTAATTTCACTTAAGAAATTTACCATAAAATGAAATAAATGCACAATTTATCATTATTCCAGTTATTACATTAATTGAAATAATTATCAATGTTTAAAAGGGTAGTTGTGTTCTCTTATCACAGCAGACTGCCTATGAAGCACTCATTATTTTAATTTTATGTTTCTAGTGCAGTGACAGTCCTAGTGACATCATAGTCACAAACATTATTTTCACTTAATGAATCACGGAGAAGTCACCAACATGTTATTAAACAGGGACACATGGGGGACTGCGCGGACAAGTGGTTACCAGAGGAGGGGCCATNAGAAGTCACCAACATGTTATTAAACAGGGACACATGGGGGACTGCGCGGACAAGTGGTTACCAGAGGAGGGGCCATTCGACTTGAAAAACGTGTCCACTAGCTACTTGTGCTTATTCTGACTGCAGCAGTCACAACAACTAAACTAGCTACACCGAGCCGCACCAACCACATCAGGCCAAGAGTGCGTAGTGCAGGTTGACAAAAACGTAACTTGCACCTTCTTGCCGACAAGGATTACATAACTCAAGAGACCACCCTACTCATTTATAACAAGAGGTAACTCTTTAAATAAATGGGTAGATGATCCGAAACTGTGTTTACCCCAAAGTCACAGCCATTGGGCGCACTGGCAATTGTTCGTTGCATTGCAGCAGCTCTCCCCACGACCTACGATGCAACGCACCACCAAGTGGCGTCGAATTGTCTTGTTGGCCGAAGCTGAAGTTATAAGAGCCTCAAAGTGTCGCCAGTAGTGTGCAACATTTTTACAAATACTTTAAACACAGTCACTGCTTTCACAAATACATTCAGGGGTGTGTTTTATTGTATTAAGGGCAATCGAGCATGGAATTCCATACCCCTTTGCCCAGGTGGACTCGTCCATCTCTTCAGGAAACAGCCACCTGGCAACACTGTGTCCAGTGAAATTCAGATACGTCACAGGTAGTNGGACTCGTCCATCTCTTCAGGAAACAGCCACCTGGCAACACTGTGTCCAGTGAAATTCAGATACGTCACAGGTAGTGGAATTCAAACACTTTTTATGAGAAACGTAATATTGTATTCAAAAAAGGTTAATTATATTTTCAAAAAGGGAGATTGCCTATAAAAGGCCTTCAAACTTGTAACATGTCATTTAGTGCGGTGACAGGCCCCATCAGCTTCACAACTTCTATCTTAACAGACATTTTTAATAAAAGGGGGTGGGGTGTCACCAATGTGTTCATTTAATTTATACAATTTTTCACCATTGCAATTATATCACATTGTGATATGATTCATTATGATTCATTATGATTCATTATTCGCAGTTTGACTTTGGTTGTCGTCATTCATGACGGAAACCGAGGTCACTCGGCCAGTCCGTCTTAGCACTCGGACCAGACCGGTGGCATTGGTCTCCCGCTCCACGAACCCCCTCAGTACCATCATTTATGCTGTAATCACTTCACTGCAATATTAAATTAATTAACCGGAACATTAATTTTATTTCTTCTAAGTACCGACGGGAGAGCCTCCTGTACTCTCACCATAGAACTTAATGCTCTCGCGTATCAACATAATATCTCGTTTATTTAATGCTAAGGTCACACCGTAAGGCCGTAAGTGTTGGGTCCATTTTCATGCATTGTTCACCAGTGAGCAAGCACAGTGAATAAACCGCTTTACAAAGTTAAACATGTGTCGATTAATTGTAGGTTGCTATACCCTTTGTAGCATCCCCCACAATTTCATAGTATATTTCAGACATATGAGACGTCCCACAGTCTCGCCATAAGGTAAAAATAGTGCAACAGTAAGTACATGACAACATCATTAACAAACTGATGGAGATATCCTGGGCCATCGACCGAACGACCATCATTAACTCTCCAGTGGGTTATGGCGCCGGGCAGTCCAACACCCAACCAGCCCTGGGTAACCTCGACCATGGCATACGTTAGCATACATTGTGATTAGAAATATTAACAAACATGTGAAACAAATACTTCACAATATGTGTCAAGGTTTTTGTTGCTTTAGTTGCGAGAAACACTAGGGGCAGACAATATAAGTAACCTAAATGGAATTCTTAACAAACTCTAAATGCAGTGGCGAGGTATTGTTATTTGTTACTTTAATTTTATTACTTAATTATTGTAATTTTTTATTTTTAGCTACAAGAAATGGGCTGATGCTGAGATCCCAAACTACCTACAAATTGGCATAAAAGGCTTGAAAACTAACTGGAATAAACCAGTTTTTTTTTTTAACTTGAATGGGATGCTGGGTGCGAAGTCAGTGATGATGCTGGTAATAAACAAGAATAAGGGTTATTCCGAAAAAACCAAAAAAGTTCCCCTACATTGCTTATACAGAAGACAAATTTACTAGGGGTATCACAATATTCGCAGTACATACAACTTAAATGCTATACTGCAGAGGGCTGAGACTATAAAGGAAAATTGTGTGGTAAAACATATAAAATGTATGTAAATTGCATGTCATTCGGGTTCCTTAACTATGTTAAATGTAAGAAGTCCTAACCTAACGCAACCAGACCTAACAATAAGTGATTACAGAGGGAGAGTGTTCTAAAATGAGATAGTGTGTTAGAAAAAGTATAATAAGTAAACTTGCATTGGTTCATTTCCCCTTTGTGAGTCACCTATTGTGAAGTTAGGTCTCATTTGGTTTGGTTTTCTGCATTTTACATGGCTGGCGGCAGCAGCAAGTAAGCCCTGCAATTCCCACTGTATAATGCAATATTAATTTTTTATTGTATTATACCCTAACTTGTATATTTATATTTTAAACCCATCAAAATAATATACATTGTACCCGAATATCTGTAGACTGGGCTTAAATACTTACATTATGTGAAGACTTTAATTTTATATATTATATAGCCATTTTATCTTAGGGGAATTATTTTGATCCAGCTTCCCTTATTACATGGCAAAGTAATATTCCCATGTGAATTTTGTTTTTCAAGTTATAGTTCTCTCTAAATAGAACATGGTTTAAAATCCTTTGCAATAAAAAAAAGGGTGTCCTATTGGTAAACATGTGTGTCATGTAGCTGTATATATTTTGGTATAGCCAGGCATGTTCAGCATTCGAACATATCGGTGGGTAGGTGTGGATTACAGAGTAAAGTTGATATGAGAAAGATATGCTAATTGTTTTTGGAAAAGTATGTTTCTTGCAAAATTGTATATAGAAATGTTCAATTAACTACACTTTATTTCCATGCAAAAACTACAGTATAAATAATGTTACTCACCTATGATAGTGGTGAATATGGCTCATTTGTGGTCTATTGCTGATAACAGTCTGGTAGATCATATTAATGTCTATTCAATTTGTCTAAATTCCGCAAACACTTATATTTCCGCACAATAATTATATTTTAACAATTCACGTGAAAACAATTGCAAATAAACACTCGTACCTATTTCCGCACAATAATGCGATTTAGCACATCAAATGGAAATAATCGCAAAGAAATACACGTAATAGCACTTGTAAAACACAATATTAATATTGACGGCGATACATGGAAATTCACACAGTACACTGCATGNGGACTCGTCCATCTCTTCAGGAAACAGCCACCTGGCAACACTGTGTCCAGTGAAATTCAGATACGTCACAGGTAGTAGAATTCAAACACTTTTTATGAGAAATGTAATATTGTATTCAAAAAAGGTTAATTATATTTTCAAAAAGGGAGATTGCCTATAAAAGGCCTTCAAACTTGTAACATGTCATTTAGTGCGGTGACAGGCCCCATCAGCTTCACAACTTCTATCTTAACAGACATTTTTAATAAAAGGGGGTGGGGTGTCACCAATGTGTTCATTTAATTTATACAATTTTTCACCATTGCAATTATATCACATTGTGATATGATTCATTATGATTCATTATGATTCATTATTCGCAGTTTGACTTTGGTTGTCGTCATTCATGACGGAAACCGAGGTCACTCGGCCAGTCCGTCTTAGCACTCGGACCAGACCGGTGGCATTGGTCTCCCGCTCCACGAACCCCCTCCGTACCATCATTTATGCTGTAATCACTTCACTGCAATATTAAATTAATTAACCGGAACATTAATTTTATTTCTTCTAAGTACCGACGGGAGAGCCTCCTGTACTCTCACCATAGAACTTAATGCTCTCGTGTATCAACATAATATCTCGTTTATTTAATGCTAAGGTCACACCGTAAGGCCGTAAGTGTTGGGTCCATTTTCATGCATTGTTCACCAGTAAGCAAGCACAGTGAATAAACCGCTTTACAAAGTTAAACATGTGTCGATTAATTGTAGGTTGCTATACCCTTTGTAGCATCCCCACAATTTCATAGTATATTTCAGACATATGAGACGTCCCACAGTCTCGCCATAAGGTAAAAATAGTGCAACAGTAAGTACATGACAACATCATTAACAAACTGATGGAGATATCCTGGGCCATCGACCTAACGACCATCATTAACTCTCCAGTGGGTTATGGCGCCGGGCAGTCCAACACCCAACCAGCCCTGGGTAACCTCGACCATGGCATATGTTAGCATACATTGTGATTAGAAATATTAACAAACATGTGAAACAAATACTTCACAATATGTGTCAAGGTTTTTGTTGCTTTAGTTGCGAGAAACACTAGGGGCAGACAATATAAGTAACCTAAATGGAATTCTTAACAAACTCTAAATGCAGTGGCGAGGTATTGTTATTTGTTACTTTAATTTTATTACTTAATTATTGTAATTTTTTATTTTTAGCTACAAGAAATGGGCTGATGCTGAGATCCCAAACTACCTACAAATTGGCATAAAAGGCTTGAAAACTAACTGGAATAAACCAGTTTTTTTTAACTTGAATGGGATGCTGGGTGCGAAGTCAGTGATGATGCTGGTAATAAACAAGAATAAGGGTTATTCCGAAAAAACCAAAAAAGTTCCCCTACATTGCTTATACAGAAGACAAATTTACTAGGGGTATCACAATATTCACAGTACATACAACTTAAATGCTATACTGCAGAGGGCTGAGACTATAAAGGAAAATTGTGTGGTAAAACATATAAAATGTATGTAAATTGCATGTCATTCGGGTTCCTTAACTATGTTAAATGTAAGAAGTCCTAACCTAACGCAACCAGACCTAACAATAAGTGATTACAGAGGGAGAGTGTTCTAACATGAGATAGTGTGTTAGAAAAAGTATAATAAGTAAACTTGCATTGGTTCATTTCCCCTTTGTGAGTCACCTATTGTGAAGTTAGGTCTCATTTGGTTTTGTTTTCTGCATTTTACATGGCTGGCGGCAGCAGCAAGTAAGCCCTGCAATTCCCACTGTATAATGCAATATTAATTTTTTATTGTATTATACCCTAACTTGTATATTTATATTTTAAACCCATCAAAATAATATACATTGTACCCGAATATCTGTAGACTGGGCTTAAATACTTACATTATGTGAAGAATTTAATTTTATATATTATATAGCCATTTTATCTTAGGGGAATTATTTTGATCCAGCTTCCCCTATTACATGGCAAAGTAATATTCCCATGTGAATTTTGTTTTTCAAGTTATAGTTCTCTCTAAATAGAACATGGTTTAAAATCCTTTGCAATAAAAAAAAGGGTGTCCTATTGGTAAACATGTGTGTCATGTAGCTGTATATATTTTGGTATAGCCAGGCATGTTCAGCATTCGAACATATCGGTGGGTAGGTGTGGATTACAGAGTAAAGTTGATATGAGAAAGGTATGCTAATTGTTTTTGGAAAAGTATGTTTCTTGCAAAATTGTATATAGAAATGTTCAATTAACTACACTTTATTTCCATGCAAAAACTACAGTATAAATAATGTTACTCACCTATGATAGTGGTGAATATGGCTCATTTGTGGTCTATTGCTGATAACAGTCTGGTAGATCATATTAATATCTATTCAATTTGTCTAAATTCCGCAAACACTTATATTTCCGCACAATAATTATATTTTAACAATTCACGTGAAAACAATTGCAAATAAACACTCGTACCTATTTCCGCACAATAATGCGATTTAGCACATCAAATGGAAATAATCGCAAAGAAAGACACGTAATAGCACTTGTAAAACACAATATTAATATTGACGGCGATACATGGAAATTCACACAGTACACTGCATGTCACAACTTGACATGAAATAGGTAAAAATTAAACCGGAAGACCAAAATCGTTGCACATTTGTTTCCTGTCTCTGTCCATTGTTGTCGAAGAAATGTATCATCATGTAAAGTGTAACATTGCGATACACATCATCAAGACATAAACAAGAGTTAGGATCGCTTTGTGTATGATATACTGTGTGTTTATATTGGTGTTTTCTATTACTTATATATTATGTAGTACAATCATATGTTGAATATAAAGAAGGCAAGCCTTGAAATATTCAACAGAATTAAATTATATTCTGACAATGTTTGATTACCATGGTTTACAGCTGNCACATCATCAAGACATAAACAAGAGTTAGGATCGCTTTGTGTATGATATACTGTGTGTTTATATTGGTGTTTTCTACTACTTATATATTATGTAGTACAATCATATGTTGAATATAGAGAAGGCAAGCCTTGAAATATTCAACAGAATTAAATTATATTCTGACAATGTTTGATTACCATGGTTTACAGCTGNAAGAAGGCAAGCCTTGAAATATTCAACAGAATTAAATTATATTCTGACAATGTTTGATTACCATGGTTTACAGCTGTATATACTTAGTGTATCACCAAAAACATAGGCTGTGAAAAACATTTAGTAAAATAAGTTTCGTTTCCTGAAGTGTTCTCTCATTAAAAACGATTCAGAGACCCGTAAGAAATATACTAGAAAAATTTTACGTGTTTTACAGCATTAACACCCCTATCTTCATCGCCTTCCTCACCAAACCATTCCATTGTTTATACTGCAAAATATGTGAAGCCACAAAAAAATTTATATTAAGTGTGATTAGTATTCACACTATATATCGCTTACAGGTAGGTATCATTTTTTCGGTTTTTGGAAAAGCAGCTGTTTGCATGTTCATACCACAGCAAGGTTAGATAAGTAATCTAAAGCGAATGGTTTACAATAAAATCTGAAAGTAAGCAAATTGTAGCTACATTCTACAACCGAAATGCACGTGAATGTCAAACACAACATCAGTGTGTTTGCATAAGCAACCTGGAAATAATGGGCGAATATGTATTATTACAATGCTGACATGTTAATTATGAATGAAAACGTAATTTGACAGGATCTTTTTGAGTTGTACGTATACAATTAGGCACAGTGAAAGAAGTCTGTTTGCATCATGTAAGAAACCGTTGATGTATGTCAAATAATGTATATTGTACATTGCAATGTACATTATTATTATTATTTGTGCACTATCCAATTGAGCACATACTTGCCATATGTTTGCTAAAACTGGGGCTACAATTGATTTAGCACAGAGAATAGCACACAGACAGTTCTGTGTAAGTTTAGTTAAGTGATAACTGAAACAGAGTCATGTATTGTTTATATGTTGTCTGCCCTTCAAATTACTGTATGTAATAACTATTTTCAAGTAATATACGTTTTGTTACACTTTGCAGCGTACCACTACCTAGCTGAANAATTACTGTATGTAATAACTATTTTCAAGTAATATACGTTTTGTTACACTTTGCAGCGTACCACTACCTAGCTGAATAAATGCTGGGACAATGAGAAAACAAAGCAGAAGAAAACCCTTGCTCTTGCCACAAGACAGCGAATGGCCACTGGGAGAGGACCTTTTGTAAACGATCCTGTCACANGAAGAAAACCCTTGCTCTTGCCACAAGACAGCGAATGGCCACTGGGAGAAGACCTTTTGTAAACGATCCTGTCACAGATCCAGAGCTGGAAATAGCGTTGGGTGGTGTACTGCATTGCATGGATGATGCGGTAGACTGTGACACAATAGTTTCTGCAGAAGGTGATGCTTGTGTAGAAACTATTATGCCACAGTCTAGCGAGGAAGGCTGCATCTCTAATGCCTATTGTGATGAATTTACTTCTGGCAAATCGCTGGTAGTGAGTTCACTAGAAGAGGCCTCTCGGAGCATTATTCCACCAACACCTGTATCTGGTTCAGGTACTAGGCAAAGCTCTAGACATATACCAACCATAGATGTGGAGTTGGAATGTAGGGTTTCAAACCTTGAGCGTTCAGACAGGCGTGCACGAAAAGTCCTAGCAATGCAACAGGCTGAAAACAGGCTTCGAATGAGGGCAAACAAGGCATTGGCAGAGGTTGAAGAGCAGCGTCTTGCCAATGAACAAGCAGAGGCAGCTCGGGCAGTGCGACGTGAGGAATGGGCAATTCGATGNTTGAAGAGCAGCGTCTTGCCAATGAACAAGCAGAGGCAGCTCGGGCAGTGCGACGTGAGGAATGGGCAATTCGATGCGGATTGCGAGCAGAAGAGCGAAGGGAAGAGCTTCATGCGCAGCAGATGCGACATGCTGAGGAACTGCACGAGCTGCGCAAGAAACTCCTCACAGAAGCAAATGATGATGTATTGTAAAAACAACTTGTGAAGTTGTTTTTATTATTCAACATTGTATGCATGCTTGTGACATGGTAATTGGCCTCCTGGGGAACTCTCCATGTAAAAAAAAGAGTAACGCATTGCGTGCTCTACCACCAGTGGTAGATCTCTAAGGTGATGTGGAAACTGGCACAGAATGGATAACCATAATCAGGTAAGTGCTATCTTGTTTAATTGTAAGTTATTAAATGTGCATGACAGGAAATTCACAAGCTCTTTGAACGCTATACATATATATTTATTTTACTTTATAATTCTATAGATCCCATATGAGCCATCAAAGCTCAGGTGACATGAAGCAGGCTAATATAGTACACTATACACACATAACATAGTTAACGATAAATCAAACCATACACAAATTAAATACAAGATTTTCCAACATAATAATCCAATTAATAAAACATTACAAAAACAATTGTGTGTANCCATACACAAATTAAATACAAGATTTTCCAACATAATAATCCAATTAATAAAACATTACAAAAACAATTGTGTGTAACCAATTGTAACCCTAATTGAATGCAACATAAATGTACGTGCGGCATTCTCTACTGGGGCATTCTCATTATATCCTTTTGTATATGTTTATTCATTCCATGNCTCATTATATCCTTTTGTATATGTTTATTCATTCCATGTTAATATACTACTTTTTTCCTATTCCATTTGTTTTGAGTGTTACATTTAGGCTATAATTGTACTATTATCGGTACTATATTTTTGTTTTAGTTGCCCATTTGTCCACCTTGTGTACATGGCGTGGCCTTGGGAAGCATTTCTATATATGTGTATAACTAGTAGATATCCCTTTATATACGAGTACTTTCACTCAATGTCTACTGTCGTGTTTATTGAATATTGTATTTATAAACTGTTTACTGTGTTACACCATTTGTTGGTTTCTTTCCCTTTACCTGGTTTTCATAGTTTCAATTTTCATCGTTTCAGGTGTTCTTATTTTGTGCAGGTGGCCACAATCTACTCGCCTTCCTGTGCTTTCGAGTTTTAGTCTCGTATCATTGTTGTGCGCTGTGCTTGTTCCCGATTTATTTCATTTCTTTTCCCTGTATTTATTCCTCTTGGTTTCTGTTTGCGCCGCACCTTCGCCCGTTTTTGTACTATATTACTATTCCTTTATGCTACCTTTGTCCGCTTTCCGTTTTACTTTCTTATTATAACTTCACACTTACAACTATGGTTGTGCGGGCACCATAGCCCCATAGGACACAACATCTTCACTATATAGTTTCTAGGGTTTCCCCTTTCCTTCCGTTTATAGACATTTTACCTTCACTTACATTTATATTTACACCTATGGTTGTGCGGGCACCGCAGTCCAGCAAGTCACAACATCTACATCAATACGATTTCCACAATTTTAGGATTCTTTCCCTTTTGCTACTGTTTATAGGGTTCCACATACCCACACACATTACATTGTTCGTCTCCATCCCCTTTTCCGAGTATATAATTTCATTTTAATTCAATTTACACTCATTTCTATGGTAGTGTGGGCACCTTAGTCCCGCAGGGCACAACGCCCACATTTTACAAATTACTTAAGCTTCTTTCTTTTATTGCAGATCACTACATTACCTTTCCCATTTTATTCTCCTTAAGCAATGTCTTTTTTCATAACTAGTTGGCTTTATTCCATATTCTGTTCTCATAAGGTTTTGTAACCCTGGTTTCTTCCCTAGGCTAGTATCCCAGTACTTTTCCTTCTCCCTGTTATAGTTGTTTTAATTATGTTCGTTGCTTTGGGGTTTTTGGATAGTTTCCCCCCGCTGCAGTGTTACTCATCATTGTTTATTTCTGTTACAGTTCACTTGTATATCCAGAACGTCCGTTTCTGTGGAAGAACGAAGTTTTCGTTGGCACACATCTACTCTGTATTGGCTGTTCCTATTGTTTTCAAATGATTGTAACCTGTCTCATTGATATCAATAAATAACCTATGAAATCAAAAATCAAACCAATCAATCGAAATGTTTTTTTAATGCCAAAATACGCATACATAGTTCTTTATTTAGTATTTAGTACATCTATACACACACATTCACAAACTATTACTACATTTACGTCAAATTAACATATTCGTATAATCTATTTAAAATAAAACAGATGAATACACACATTTTAAATGCACTACACCAATATAAATACATATATACTCTGCTGCAGTTATGCTTCCTTTTTGTGTGTTCAATCACAAACACAATCTGTTCCTGGAAGTTATATTTTAATATATTTTTTCAAGGCTGCTGTATTATTTATGTGGGTAATTGATGATGGTACACAATTTAAAAGAAGAGTACTTATATGCCTACTCTTGTAACGTTCGGCCGCTTACACTGCCGAATGTTACGTTGCCACAACTAGCTCAAGGAGAACACGAGACTCAGTACAATTGACGCCGATTAATTATGAAATAAAGTTCCAGAGTATTTGTTATATATATTTATTTATTCTTTTAGCGACACAGTTCACAAACGAAGTTCCAGTATGCAGAGTACGAACCTCTCACAGATAAATATAAAAGTACAGGCCAGCGCCACAGTCGTTTACAGATTTTTAATGTTTCAAAACTTGCATTGAAATAAATATAAAATGTGTCAACCTCCCACACCGGCAGAGAAAAAGTCTAGTGGCCGATGTGGGGGTTATTCTCACACACGACGCGACCTAGACTAGCATTGTATGATGCTTCTGACGACTGCACTGACCTGCCCTCACGGGCGACTGACCCGAAGTAACTGTTTCCGACGACTGACCTGAAGAAGTGAAGTACCTGGAGGGTGACAGACAGATGCGACTTTTGTCCTACCTCTCGCTCCCCTCTCCTGAGATAAGAGCCTGGCCACGCACGCTCTCAACACGTTATTGTAACTACGACGCAGGAACTAATCCTGCGCTGTCAACATAAACTGACTTCTCGTACAACAAAACTGTGCCAGAGGAACTAAATCTTGTCGACGTCGCCTGAAAGTATCTAATAATGATGACCCTAACAAAAACTCCAGCGTTCGAAACGAAAACTGTAACTGTCCGCCTGATAACCGTAAAACGGCAAACGTCTGCTCGATAACCTACAATAGCACACGTCTGCTCGATAACAAACTATCATGGGAAACGAGCCACCACGGCTTTAAACCTTAAACCCGATAAAAATATNACCCGAAGTAACTGTTTCCGACGACTGACCTGAAGAAGTGAAGTACCTGGAGGGTGACAGACAGATGCGACTTTTGCCCTACCTCTCGCTCCCCTCTCCTGAGATAAGAGCCTGGCCACGCACGCTCTCAACACGTTATTGTAACTACGACGCAGGAACTAATACTGCGCCGTCAACATAAACTGACTTCTCGTACAACAAAACTGTGCCGGAGGAACTAAAACTTGTCGACGTCGCCTGAAAGTATCTAATAATGATGACCCTAACAAAAACTCCAGCGTTCGAAACGAAAACTGTAACTGTCCGCCTGATAACCGTAAAACGGCAAACGTCTGCTCGATAACCTACAATAGAACACGTCTGCTCGATAACAAACTATCATGGGAAACGAGCCACCACGGCTTTAAACCTTAAACCCGATAAAAATATTACGAAGGTTTCCAAAGCTTCATACACAAGAAAGAATTTTACACCCGTGTCCCGAAAAATTAAGAATATTGCGTCATTGCACTCTTTACAAACTGTGTTGTGTTATTTTATTTTATTTGAATTTATAGGAAGTGTTCTACAATTTCATTTTACAATTCACAACTTACAATATGTTTTCTTGGTTACATGTAACATTGCCAATACTGTTATTAAATTAACTACGTCAAGCTGATGTGACATACCATAACATGTTACAGTAAAAATTGTTCATTTCAGTTATTTCTTATTCATCTATAAAGTAAAATATGATACATATTATTAGGACATCAACAAGAATTTAAAACATTTTAAATGAGTACAATAGATACAGGTAATTACAGTACATTATATATAACAGTATAAGCAAAGTACAATGCATCTAATATGAATACTATTAACTCATTCAATATAAATATATAAGGTGATGCTTAAAATACACATTTAATTCATTTGTTCAATGCATCTCTTCATGCTGTAGTGACACAAGTACCTTAAACCTCACATGGTATTAAGTGAATACAGTAACTGTTGAGAAACTACAGGGAAATTGGTAACTATTCAGAATATCGGCTTTAATGAAAATAAAAGAACAAATCATGGAAAGTGGTATATGCCCACTCTAATAATGTCACAGAATGCCAATTTTTCTAGGGGCATTAATGTATTACCATTGTACATCACTAGTACGAATTTCGTAATATGTGCCCACCTAACCTAATTTTACCTAACCCCGCGATGAGAGAATCACTATTTTACATTTTCAGTCTAACCTAGGATTGTAGGGTGTTAATCTAACCGACGATTGTTGGGTTTATTTAGAACGTTCTACTTATTTATCATTACGCCCTCATCAATATTAAAAAGGTAAGCTGTGCGGAACACATTTATGTTACTTTTGTGGGTCTACGATTTTGCCTTCTAAAATGCCCCTCTTCTGAATAATTAACTAGAAATAATTAAATTACAATAACACAACACAAATCCTATCTCTATAAAGTGAGAATGTACAATATGGAATAATAATATACAACAATAGAACACAGTAACACACAACAGTCATATTATAACCTAGGATTATTTAGTGCATGAATGGTTGTTAGCACTCAGGTAAGGTAGGGTGGTTACATTATCACAGTTTTATATTACCCTAGCATATGTGGATGTTGTATTTTATCATATAAATGAGAGTGATCGTGTTTAAGTGCTATGGCTGTCGTGTAACAGTTCGTGTGTATTACAAACAATACCCGAGACTAGCGGTGACACAGTGCACCTTCTTCAGTAACCTGCAAAAATAACACACAGGATTCTTGAACACACTGCTTTCAAACAACTACCTTTAAACAGCTATTTCAAACTTCTGTAGTGCATGTATTCCAGTGCTATATGTACATATATATATAAATCCCTATTATTACATGCTGAATGTTGTTCGTTTTAATGAAGGTCTGGTTTTAAAAGAAAGTAATTCCGAAAGGTTGTATGTACATAAATGAAACAACCGAAATGGATATAAAACGTGTTTATTTTACATGGTCAAGGCATATAAAGTAATACAAAAGCAATCACTTAAAAAGTGTACAAATTACAACTACTATTTATTACTAAACAACTACACTGCATTTGTAAATGATACATTTGATCACGATAGAACTGTATGTGCTGTGCCTGATGTCAACATATCACAATGCGTGGAATTATTAGTCACTCAATCTTCATATGTACTATCATCTATAACAAGATGATTGTGTTCACATGATATACGATACTGCAACAGTTCTTTGAAAACATATACATAGATTATTCTAAAATAAAGTAATAAACTACTACAACAAATTAACGTATGATCAATAGTTGTGAAGGTTATCCTTCAAAAGATTTCTGGATGAATTATATAATAATGTTAATTAATTATTTCAGGACAATTCTAGTGGCTACATTGCATTGTTCAAAAGGATGCTATATACGATTGTTTTGAAGCATATTGTATATAACACACCTAAATGGTATGTTATTAATATTGTATTAGTAAATGGTATTCATANAATAAACTACTACAACAAATTAACCTATGATCAATAGTTGTGAAGGTTATCCTTCAAAAGATTTCTGGATGAATTATATCATAATGTTAATTAATTATTTCAGGACAATTCTAGTGGCTACATTGCATTGTTCAAAAGGATGCTATATAGGATTGTTTTGAAGCATATTGTATATAACACACCTAAATGGTATGTTATTAATATTGTATTAGTAAATGGTATTCATATATTACATGCATTATACTTTGTTTGTATTGTTGTTATGTATTTTAAACACATATATGTATGATGTACTCATTATGTATTTAAAATGCTTTACTTGTTGATATTTTCTGATATGTTCTTATATAGATGTTTTATATAGGCAAATAAGAAATACATAACATAAATGATTTGTACTGTAACATTTTATGGTATGTCATGCCGGTTTGACACATTTACTTTTATTATAACAATATTGACAATGTGACATCCAATCAAATGTAAATGTTGAAAGTTTATTCTGTGCATAGAATTCCAACAGCTTGTTAATTTACTTCATGCACATTTAATAGCTCAAAAAGAAACAAAAAAGCACTTACCTGATTGTGGTTATCCCTTCTGTGCCAGTTTCCACATCACCTTAGAGATCCACCACAGGTGGTAAACATCTGGAGGTACAGCAGGCNTATGGTTATCCCTTCTGTGCCAGTTTCCACATCACCTTAGAGATCCACCACAGGTGGTAAACATCTGGAGGTACAGCAGGCAATGCGTTACTCTTTTTTTACATGGAGATTTCCCCAGGAGGCCTATAACCATGTCACAAGTATGGGTACAATGTTGAATCATAAAAACAACTTCACAAGTTGTTTTTACAATAAAGAATCATTTGCTTACATGTGAAAATNCGTACAATGTTGAATCATAAAAACAACTTCACAAGTTGTTTTTACAATAAAGAATCATTTGCTTACATGTGAAAATGAGCGTTAACAGCTGGAGGATAGTGGTTCTCAATTAAAGTATCGCTGAATGAATGTAACACTGACTTCAGCTCCACGATTATTCCGTGGTGCAGCATTCTCCACAGCAGGAACGGGAGGCATGAAATGATCCTCGNCACGATTATTCCGTGGTGCAGCATTCTCCACAGCAGGAACGGGAGGCATGAAATGATCCTCGTCAGCTGGAGGAGGCGGTATTGGCCTGGTGTAGCAAGGCAGTGGACCTCATGAAGTGATCCACACTGCAATGTATAAGTGGCGCCAGGGTCAATTTGAATTCTGATTTTACTGATGATGCTATTACTTCCTAAAAGTCTGTGACTCTCATATGTGTATGAAAATGTCTGATGATATTGACTTTATGCATGTCAAATGCTGTTTGTGTTTCATAATAACCCTGTGCCTCTAAAACGGCATGTCTTCGAGCCTGTAATGTTCGAAAAGTTGAGTTGTATTGTCTGAGGAAAGCACTTTGGAATTCGGTTCATTGTAAGCTATAGTGGGCAATGGACCGCCACCATGAACGTGCCTCCCCTGACAATTAGCCTCCTATGCACCTAGGACACTCTGGTTCACCAACACTGTACCTGCCCAATCGTCCTGTGCAGTCGCTCAGGAATGTCTGCGGGTCCACATTGGTGTTTCCCACAAAAGTAGGCAGCAATTGGAATCGGGCTGGGTCGTTACCCATCCCTGTCCTTGGTGCCTTCATTGCTTGTGTAGTCCTCACCACATGGTGTGGCAGACACGCTGTGACGTGGTCCTGCACATTAAATCTGTTTCTCGCATCGTCTGTTGCAAAAATGAATTAAAAGTGAAATAAACTGTTCTGTTTGCTATGATTTTAATAATTATTCTGTTTGCTGTAAATTTGCTAAAAATTGTTCTGTTTGCTGTGAGAGTGTACATTGTCACGCGCGTCTGTTCATGAGACCGATGTTGCATCGGACCACTTGCGGTTGTTGCATTCAGTGCACAATGGCACTCCATAACTGTCAGAGGTACTGATACAGACATTATCGATTTGTCCCCTATTATTTCTTTTAATGTCGTGCGCGAGTCGTCTCATGTTTGTTAATTCCTTGAATGGATTCAGATCTANCGTCCCCTATTATTTCTTTTAATGTCGTGCGCGAGTCGTCTCATGTTTGTTAATTCCTTGAATGGATTCAGATCTATTATTGGTCGCACGCACTTGAGGCATAAAGATTGTAATTTTTTCGTTGCTCGTGCACCAATTCAATTTGTAAGCACCCAGCCTCGTTTCTGTCACATGGCTCGGCGCTGTTGTCATGGTGACGGGTATTCCTATGATGCGGATGCAAGACTGACTTTCTACAGGCTCTTGGTGAATGAGGGGGGAGTGACCTGTTACTGCTTAGAGCGATTGGGGTATTGGGTGGTATTCGCTTCCTTCCCAGCAATGGCAGCGCTAGATCATGCTTGCTTTGTTTAATGCACAAAAATTGCAGTTTGCCACGAAACTGAATTTTTCACTTTTGGGTCAAAAAATTTAGTTTGAATTAATTTTGCAGCCTAGGGCTGCTGAGCAATTTTCGCTTCTTGCCTGTCATTGACTTTGGTGAAAACTTACTATATTTATTATGTTAAATATTTTGTGTTGATATAAATATTGATAGCAAGTCTTGCATGCTTTGTGAAATTATAATGCAATCACTTGTTGATACAATTATTACATGATTTTTTTTATGGTGATTACTTTAAACGAATTGCTTTGTTAATGTTATTAAAACAATAAGAACACTTAAAAATTACGTGTTGTGCCAAGTTTGAACAAAGTTTAACACTGAATATGCATCTTTTTACTATTTATGTTTTACGTGTTTTGTAAGACTTATGGCACACTGGTAATATTGATATTGTCCACATTCTTGCATATTTGGTTAGTTAGTTAGGTTTACACATAAAAAATGTCTGAAAAGTTTTACATTTTCCACTACGTGTAAAATATAAACTTCACACTCGTGATTTGGCCTTGAAAATTCCATGTAAGTTGTCTGTCAACAAAGCCACGTGCATAATGAGTGTTTATAATGATGTGTTGCATGATCTACATAAAGGTAATTATAAGTCCTTTTAGAGTTNGCCACGTGCATAATGAGTGTTTATAATGATGTGTTGCATGATCTACATAAAGGTAATTATAAGTCCTTTTAGAGTTTGTCATGATACATTTACATTCATAACACTCTAAAATGATGTTTATTGAAACTTGCATGAAACAACTAGCATGGAAACGTGATTTTTTGCGCAGTTTCTGAGCTGGTTAAAATTATGTTAGCATGTCTTTCTCTGTCAAAAAGAGGGAACATTAACCATGTCATGATGGTAATATTGTTTTGGGAGATGATGATTTCTACGCACTTTACTCACGTTTTGTTCTGCCATCTCTTAGTTGTTAAAGCCATTTATGACGTAGGAAAATAATGGCTTCGTGAAATGCTCGCCCCTAGTTTTGGAAAGCCATCTTTGCCATAGGAAAAGAATAGCTTGGTGAAATGTTGGCCCGTAGTTGGGACAGCCATTTTTGCCGTAGGAAAAAGAATGGCTCGGTGAAATGCTCGCCCCATGTTGGGCACCAACTTTGATGTGGTCGAGGTTACCCAGGACTGGTTGAGGGTTGGATTTCCCGGCGCCATTACCCAGTGGAAAGTTGATGATGANACCCAGTGGAAAGTTGATGATGTGTGTTGCCCGGTCGATGACCCAGGATATATCCATCAGTTTGTTAATGATGTTGTTTTGTACTTAATGTTGCACTATTTTTACCTTATGACGAGACTGTAGGACATCTCGTATGTCTGAAATATACCATGAAATTGTGGGGGGTGCTACAAAGTGTGTAGCAACCTGAAATTAATCGAAACGTGTTTAACTTTGTAAAGCGGTTTATTCACTGTGCTTACTTACAGGTGAACAATGCATAAAAATGGACCCAACACTTACGGCCTTACAGTGTGACCTTAGCGTCAAATAANCTTACTTACAGGTGAACAATGCATAAAAATGGACCCAACACTTACGGCCTTACAGTGTGACCTTAGCGTCAAATAAATGAGATATTATGTTGATACGCGACAGGGTTAAGCTCTCTGGTGAGAGTGTGGGTGGCTCTCCCCTCGGCACTTAGAAGAAATAAAAGAAATGTTCTGGTTAATTAATTTAATATTGCAGTGAAGTGTTTACAGCATGAATGATGGTACTGCGAGTGTTCGCGGAGCGGGCGACCAATGTAACCGGTATGGTCCAATGAACTGGCCTAGTGACCTCGATTTCCATCACGAATATCGAGAACCGAAGTCAAACGGCGAATAATGAAACATAACTTGAACACTATGTGATATGATTGAAATGGTGAAAATTGTATAAATTAGATGAACACTTTGGTAACAAACCCGTTTATTACCAAATGTATTTGAAGATTGAAGTTGTGATGTTGACATGTGGTCTTATTACTTTATGATTTCTGGTTTATGATTTATAATCCTTTGAACATGAGAATTTGGATTACGTGTGGACAAAGACCGATTTTTGAAGACTTGTTGCAAAACATTTGTGACATCTTTCCCAGACCTTTTAATATTACTTTACACTATTCTGTATTTCAAATAAAGTGTCTTAGATCATATCAACATACTATATCTAGTTTATGTTTCATAAGCCCCTGAACATGCGGCATTGTATCACATGTATGAAGAACGTCCGATTTTTAGTAGAATTACAGCAAATAATTGGTGACAGTTTCCCCACACTCTTAATATTACTTGATATTACTCTGTCTTACGAACAAATTGTGGTAAGTCACATTATTTACAGAGTATAGTTTATATTTTACAAGCCTCTGAGCATGTGACTTCGGATTACCTGTGTGGGCATTCCTAATGCAACCCTTGTAGACAGCCGCACCACGAATTACTCATAGTCTTTGTGTTTTACTTGCACTGAATTTAAGCAGCTATTATGCAGCACATGACACACTTTGTGCCGTTAAGTAGGATGTCACTAGATAATGACTTTGCTGGTCTTTTGAAGCTGGGATTCGGAGCTAACTTTATTCCAGTAACTTCAATTCAGTGTAATATTAGTATATACTCGCTTCGTAATGCTTACATGACGTGAACCACGCGTCCACGAGCTCCTTCTGCCAACTCTGACCACCGCAGTCACAACAACTACATTAGCTACACACTTAAAATTGTAGACTTTATTAGACATACATCATCAAGCAACTATTTCAGCATTGATTAGATGTTGTCCATATTATTAGACAAGAATTACATAACTAACAAACATTGATTATACTAATTAATAAAAAAGTCATGCAACCCATGGTGCAAATATTGTAACCAGTTTTTCTTATGTTGCAGGTGACAGGTGGTGATAATTGTGGCAAGGAACTGCTGTACAGTACCACAGCAGTACCAGCTTACACACTGGTTTAAACATGTAACCACCGTGATACACTATGAAAAGGGCACATCCCGGGAAGGCAGCTACAATTAAATAAACCATTAAATGTCTGTATCATAAATTCAAGAAAACTGGGAATGTGTCAAATGCCTCCCCGAAGAGGCAGACCAACTGTTTTCAATGAAGACAAATTGGAGAATTTCAGTGCAGTAGTAGTCCTTGTACAGGTTGTCTAGCCAGAGTAGTTTGTCATATGGTACAGGACATACCACTGTGAGGAAAATATTACAAATGTTTCCGTACGAAATAAGAGTTGTGCATGAGTTAGTGCCAGGTGCTTTCCTCAAGCATGTTGTGTATTTATTGACAGTGGTTCATGAAACACATGATATCTGTGGAGAGTACTTGGACGACTGGTATTGGTCAGACGATGCTTGGTTTCACCTGGACGGGAATGCTAAAGCACCAGGCCTTATCTGGCCAATACCAGTGTTTCCATGAACCACTGACAATATGCAACATGCTTGAGGAAATCACCTGGCACTAACATCAGCACAACTAGGATTTTGTACAGAAATATTTGTAAGCATTTCCTCACTGCAGTACATTCTGCACCGTACAACAAACCTCTCTGAGTTAACAACTTGCTAACGGATTTCTGCGGACTTGTGATCATCCGTAAATTTGTCTTCGGTGAAAACAGTCAATCTCCGACTTCGTGGGCAACCGACACCCTCTCAGTTTTCTGGAATTTATCGTTCAGATGTTTAATGGTTGTTTTATTCGGACATACCTTCCCAGTGTGTGCCCCTGCAAAGTGTGTCGCGGTGGTTTCGTATCTCAAACTCCTTATATACTCTACCAGGATGAGAATTATTATTTCCTTCAGTGTGTAAACCATGCTGCTGTGGTACTGTACACTGGTTCCTTGTCTCAATTATGACCACCTGTCACCTGTAACATACGATCAACTGGTTACAATATTTGCGCCACGGGTTGTGTGACTTTTTTATTACTCTGTATTTGTGATAGCTTGAATGCCACAATACATTTTTGTCGGTAAACAAATATCACAAAAGTGAATTGTCTTACCTTTCTTCCCTTTCTTTTGAATTCTTCAGAAAATGAAAAAAATTTCACCACCTTTGAATTTGATGCACTTCTCATTGATGCACATATTCCCCATCCAAATAAATTTTTTTCCCCATTTCTGCATAACCTATAACCCATTTCAACCCTTTCCAAGTTGTGCTACATCATATTTTATGGACTTGTTATGTACACAAATATTCAGAGCAAACAAGAGCAAATAGCAAGAAAAATTGATTAGGAGGTTAAGGCCTACCCCTACAAAACAAACATGGAAGCACAAAAAAAACTAAACCGAAGAACTTGGGAACCATCATATAGATCGGGTGTCTTAGACACTAGGGCTCCAAGTAGTTACTCATGACAAACAAAGTCCTGCCCATTCGGCCCATTTGAGTTACATCCCAATGGGTCTGTCGCTGATCCCGAGCCACAGCAGATACTCGTTACTCTGTGCAACGGTCTCGGCTCAGACGAAAAGGTAAACAAGTGCTCTGCGATCGTGACCCTGTTGGAACACATGTGCCAAATAATTGCCACATGGATCAACCCGAATAAAACAATCAATGAAAAGGTTTCAGCAACTATCGACGTATCAGTACTGATGGTCAAGACCTTTGACCATGCTGAACCAAAATATGTGACACCTTGTGGGGAAAGACCATGTGTCCTGAGCTGACCTGCTGCCCAGAACACTCTTCACACTCCACCGCCGTACCAATGAGGCAATAGGCATGTAACGTGCCACAATAGTTAAGGGGCATGAGTTGACCATCCCAGGTGAATACAACTGTCCGCCAGAAGATGGAGCCAGTGAACCAGATAGCAGCACCGCCAAGCAACTTCAGAGGATACAGGAACTGGAAGCAGCCTATGTACACCAAGCTACCTATATCAACAAATGGGTACTCCTCCCTGTACTACCACCAAATCTACTAGCATCATGGGAAGAAGGCCTTCATCAGGGAGCTCCTGCTGTCCTCGGAGTGCGAAAACATTTGTGCTGGCCTTGGTGCCAAGTGGAATGGTCGGCATGTAGTCACAAAGGCTTAAGGGACCACCACATATCAGGTACGAATCAATCGCCAACATACCATCAGTGTCCACATGGATGACCTCAGGCGAGCTGCACATAAGGAAATTCAAGCATAGTCAGCAGACTCTGAGCAACAACAACCACCATATGACGAACCGTGAACACGAGCCGTAGAATCGCCAGGCAGCAACACAATGCTGGACTTGTTCTACCCCATGGGTATCGGCATCCTAATGCCCTCAAAGATGGTGGGTAAAGGACAAGACCCAGTATCATATACCACAGAGGCCGAAATAACACCAGCAGAAGCTACAACAATATCTGCACGCATCATGATGTCCAGCACCATTATGCCTGATGTCGAAGCGTCCATTTCAGTGGACCCTGCCGAGCCTCGTTCGGATGAGGAGACACCTGAGGGGAGCACCCCCAGACAGGGTGATCTCCATGCGCCCATCATGCTAACAATATAAACCACTGAGTCCAGCGCGGCAGGTACACTACGGGCGACCAGTCAGACATCCGAGGGGGAACAACTCAACAGGGACTCCTGCGCGACCCTCCTCGATGTCGCAAGCCAAACTGGCTTCCCCAAAACCAGTAGCAGCGATGACTAGAGTAGGAACAAGAGAAATATGTATTCATGTGGTCCCAAGCAACCTCATCCAGTCAACCGAGCCCAGTGTGTATTCTGTCGTGACTGTACATCCCACAGTTCTACCAGGCACCAGCACACCCATCAACAGTATCCACTGTCACCACTCAACACAGCATCAGCAGAGAAACCCTCGCAGGGGCGCATCAACCTGCATCCACACAGGGTCTGGCCATCAAAATCCAACATACAGTGCCTGATGTAATGACTACTCAACGGAATATGACTTGCTGCACAAACTGTCTCCACTGCAAAGGGGGTTGGGCGGGGGGTCATTTGATGTGCGCCCAAACTCAAGGTCTCCATGACCATTCGCTGTGCCGCAGTACAACAGTATCCCAGGCCGAGCACCATCCCGATGACAAGAACATTGGGCGTGGCCATCAGCAACAGCATCTCGACTGTGTTTGGGAAAGCACCTGCTTCGCCAAACACCATGCGAGGCAGTGTAATATGGATTTTTGGCAGTGTTTAATTGACGCGTGGTGTGGCCTTACAACTTCGCATTTAGCGAACTTCATACCATCATAACTGTCCACCCTACAACGGGCATGCACTGAGGTACTGGGCTGACCGCGACTGCCCACAGCTAACAGCCTAATACCCTGTTATTCAAACATCTTCAATTGAGACATAGAGTATCGGGCCACCTGCCCACCTGGGTGATTTGTCCACGACCCACAACAGCAAAACAGCAAAACAGCCAGTAAGAAATCAACAAGATGTCTCTGGTGAGTGTTTCCCACCCAGAACTTTGCACAAGTACTGTGCATCCACAACATATCTACCTTTCTCCACCTCTGACCACATGTCAAATTACTGTCTAAATGCAGTCCCAAAAATGTAGTAGAGGGCAAACCATATATATCTTTATCACAAATTTTTTTACAATTATTCATATTTATACAATTAATGATGTGCAGGAACTCCATAGATGCTGATGTGGGTCACCACCTTATCTGGATTACCCAGGTTTAGGCGAAAACTGGTGAAATTACCCAGCACCATAGCTCAGTGAGCATGAATTAGTGAGGTGCGTGCAGTCAATGGCCCGGGGATCCCCCAAGTCCTTTGTCGAATTGGAGGTCTTGCAGATACTGAACTTACAAATAATTGCACATACCTTGTGGTTTCACTTATTACACTGGCGAGATTTTAGGTCACCTCGGATGCCTTACTTACATTTTTCTGCATTAGGATGCAGTGCCAGAAATATCCTGAGGGGTGAAGTAAATGAAACGTTCCTGGTGATTTAAGATGTTTACTTACTGCTTTTATAAATATGCATTGAAGTTAATATGTTTCAAGTTGATGCAGTTCCAGCACTGTGGTCTGCCAGTGACTAATACTGCAAAAGTGGCCTAAGCCATGTAAATAATTGAAAATATGCATGGCATGTTAAACCTTGGTTAAAAATCAGGGAGGCAGATCGTCGTCCCCTCGGTACTGAATACACAAATGTTCTAGTTGATTAACATTACTAGTGATGATGGTGGTTACAGCAAAAGTTGAGAATGCCAAAGGGACTGCGTGGAGCGAAAGTCCTGTGCTGCCGGCTAGGCTGAGTGCCAAATTCAGACTAAAATCATGTCATCGGCCTCCACCGATGTCGTGCTAAGCACAAACAAAATTGAACACTGAATATACGACTTTTGCTTATTATAGTTTTACGTGTTTCGTAATACATACATGGTGCACTGTAAAATTGATTTTGCCCAAATTCTTTGTGTATTTTGCATGATAAACAAATATACATATCACAAGTCTCTGAAAAGTTTTATATTTAACATGTCCCACAAAATATAAACAATACACTTCTGATTTTACATTGCAATTGCCACATGGGTTGTTTGTAAATACAACCACGTGCGTACAGCATGTTGTTATTGATCTGTGTTTTAGCATGTGTTGCACTACGTACATAAATACACTTAGTTGTCCTTTCAGAGTTGGACATTACACAATTACACTACATAATGCTCTAAAATATAATTTGTTGTTACTTGGGTGAAAAAAGACCTGGCGTGGAAACGTGATTTATCTCGCCGTTTCTAAACTTGTCAAGATACGTTCAAGTGTCCTCCTCTGAGCAAGAGAGGCCTATAGCGTACTGAACAAGCCACATGGTGCGTGAGTGTGGGAACATTCACTTTGATTTGAAGGTGATTATGTATTGTGGCATTGTGAATTCGCTGCTCTTGTACTCACGTCTGGTCTTCCTTCTGCTCTTGTGGGGCCCTGAAAGTCATTGGGGTCTTTGACGAAGGAAAAGAATGGCTTGGTGAAATGTTACCCCCTAGTTGGGAGCGCCATCTTTGACGTGGTCAAGGTGACCCAGGGCTGGTTGAGTCCGGTGCCATAACTCAGCAGAGAGTTTATGATGTGGGTCTTTCGGTCGACATCCTAGGGGGCCCTGGATGCCTCCGTCAGTTTGAGGATGAAGTTATCACGCACCTAATATTACACTACTTAAACACGTTGGCCTTGTAGCGAGACTGTAGGCCATCTCATACACCTGAAATATATTAGAAAAATTGTGGGTGGTACTATGTGGTACTATGTTTCCGGGGGACAATAAATCAAAACTCACTGAATTTTGTAAAATTGTTTACTCATTTACTTTATGACATGTTCATCCAGTAGTACTAACTAATTTACGAAACATCCAAATTTCATAACCTAACTCCATCTTCATTCTCTTAGTTGAATACAAAATCGGAGCCCAGAGCAATCGAAACAATGGTAGTTTGATTAATAACACTTTCATGTAAAGCAAAAGTCTTCCCACATAATATATCTCGAACATCAATTCGACTGAAATAATTAACAGCAATACCAGCATTGTTATATGAACGACGATAAAAGCAGACCTCCAAAATACTGCAACCAGGATTATCATTCATACCTTGAATAGCAAATATGTACAATAAAGACACAAGAACATAACTTTCTTGTTGTTGAGTAACTTGCTTAACAAACACATTATCATCTTTAGCAACACCAGTTTAATACTGGTGTAATAACTTCCAATATTACGAAAAACAGGTCTTGAACGATATTTCCTCTTATAATAACTTGCATGTCTCATATTGACAGTGAAAAACTAATTTCTTTCACAAGCATGTCTGAACTGGACCGGTGCAGGTGGTGCAGTTGGTGTGACCGTAGCAGTCAGAATGGGCACTAGGAGCTCGTGGACGCGTGGTTCACATCAGCACCTTTTCATAAGGCCAGTAAGCTTTACATGTAGCCATCATATTGCGCTATGTGAAGACATAAGTAAATTACAGGAGGTCACCTTTGTCAAATATGACATGCCACATTAATATAATACTATATTTCCAGAACCACATCCGTATTTGTGTGCAAGTTTTATATGTTACCGCATCACGCAATGCCACGATTGGGTCAGGTTCAGATGATGAAAATTTCGATCGATATATTTAGCAGGCACGACACCTGTCATAACTCAGTAACACAGTAACATAGTAACCGAAGTCGAGAAGCTCTCATCTAGAGGAGCAGCGAGCGACCATCGTAACTTGCACCGACAGCTCCTGTGACTTCAACCTTCTTTGATTTTCTGAAATTTGAAATGTATCAAATTTATATTTGCTGGTGAGGAGTCGTTAGGGCGCCTGGATATAGTACAGTTATTCTCTCCCGTCTTCTTAGGTTAATTATAATTGATGTCAGAAGTTTTTTCAAGTGAACATTTATAGGCTGTGATTCAATATCTTTCTATATTTTACTGCAACGAGAGATTAATGTTTTGTATGCCGATATTGTAGAAGAACGGATATAAATCTTCACATAACAGTTTCATCATTTAATTTATTAACTATTGGCAGTATGAACATTTATCAATTCAGAGTATCATGCTTTCAAACTGAGCTAGTTCGAGCTAATGTTTATTGCAATCTTCATTTGAGTTTCCACACAAGAAACTTTAAAAATGTCGCCCTCCCATGTGTTATGTAGTAGGGCACAAACTGGGCCATTGTTAATATGGTTGAGCTTAATGGATACTATTATTGAAGTAAAATGCCTTGAACACTAAAAGCACTTTATTATAAAAGATGGGACAAACATCGTCTTGGATGAACAACAGAACAAACATAAACAAGATAAGAATAGAAGAAAAAACTCGAAGGTTATTTTTACTGTGACAAAGAAGAAATCATAGAGATAGAAGAACTTAATAGTAGCACTATCATAAAGAATTTTACTTAACACTTAAAACTAGATACTTTAATACTTCCCCTTATTAAATAAAAATTCCCAAAAAAGCAAACTCTATATAAGTCCCATACTATCACACAAAATCCGCAAACGAGGGGCAGCTAGTGGCTTGGTCATGGTATCTGCAACTTGATGCTCTGAAGTAACTTTATCGACAACCAGTCTACTTTCTGCTACATGCTCTCGAATGAAGAAGTGCTTTCTTTGGATATGCTTGGTTGTTTCAAGAGATCTGGATAAAAATCCGACTGAATAGGCTAAATCAGGTCTAGAGCCTAACATCAAGTACCANGCTTGGTTGTTTCAAGAGATCTGGATAAAAATCCGACTGAATAGGCTAAATCAGGTCTAGAGCCTAACATCAAGTACATTAGTGAGCCTATTTCTAGGCGATATGGAAACTGGTGTGCTCTTTCTTTTGCTTTACCTGAAATCAAACTCTCTTGACTCTGAAGCATTGGTAAAGAAACGGATTTACAGCCGACAAAATTGAAACGTTCAAGTATTTTCTGTGCATAGAAGTTTTGACACACTCTTATATCACCATTCGACTGTCTCTCAATTTGTAGTCCTAAAAAATACGTCGCTTCTTCAGATGTAATTTTAAACTCAGCTTGAAGCTGATCTAAAAACTTCTCTAATTCTACTCTACTGGTAGAAGCTATTTTGCCATAATCTACATAAAGAGTGAGAATTATCTTGACACTACCTTCATCTCGAATGAACATACAAGGCTCCTCATCACTGTCCTTGAATTTGAGTGAAGTCAGAAACTTGCCAATACGCTTGTTCCAGCACCTTGGTGACTGCTTAAGTCCATATAAACTCTTCTTGAGCTTCCAAACCCTACCCGTGCCATTATCAAATCCCTCTGGCTGCTGCAAGTAATTATCTTCTTCCAGCTTTCCATAAAGAAAAGCTGTAGATACATCGAACTGAACTAAGTGCATCTTCTCTGTCACAACAACACCAAGCACCAAATGAATAGTTTGCAGCTTTGCTACAGTACTAAATGTTTTAGAGTAGTCAATACCCTGACGTGGTCAATCTTGGCTACGGTGAATTTCCCATCCCAAGTTAGGAAAGCCAACTTGACCCTCGGTGTGGCCAGAGTTGAGGATGTAATAATTATGGGCCCGGCGCCACATCTCTGCGGTGAGCTGATGAAATGAGTGTCGTTCGGTCGACGGCCTAGGAGACTCTGGTCAACACTCCATCACACACGATGGCGAGGCTGTAGGCCGCCTCACACGCCTTAATTAAGTACAAATAAAACACTTACGAACGATGATTGTGGAGGTATTTATTACCTGAGACTCCTTACTGCACACACAACTATAATACAAAACATGTGGCCTTAATGACCTGGAAACTGCGAGTGACCACGTGGTCTTTACAATCTGAAACGCAAATGCACTTAACAATTCTCCGATAAGAATAACGTCGCTCTCCCCTAGGCGTTATAACAAATAAAACCATGATTCAATTTGTGATGTCGATGCCAATGGATATGAGCTCAACTGATGATGTCCGCACCGAGGGCCTCTGCGGAGCGAGAGACTTACACGTCTGGATACGTTGAAGTGCTGACGAGAACTGGGGGACAGATTGTGCCGGCTTCCGCTACCTGAGCTCAGTAGACGCCAAGTGGTGAAACGATGAATCACAATATCCACAAAAAAATGATTATGAGATGAAAGTAACATGAATTAAATTAATATAAGACGACATTGCCAATCACTGCATACTTGGGAGGGCTATTAAAGTCGGGGTCATTACACATGTGAGGTGCTTTAGTTTCGACATGTTTTCTTACCATAAACTGTTGCTATGATTTATTATTGTTTAACGAAATGCTTATTCCAGGTACTTTATTTCTGTTTGCACTATTTGTTTACTCTATCCTAAATAATCAGGATAACTGTTCTTGTAAACACATTTACTTTCAGCTAAAATTTATTATGTTTTCTAATTTATGTAGGCGTATATGAATATTGAATATTGTATATTGTATATTTGTAGCACAGCTAATGTTGCAGGAAACCAGAATTACACATACGACCATACAGATTACAGACACAGCAAACCAACCAAGTATTTAGTTTCTAACGGGTAGGGCTACGCTAAGAACACAGATAACTCTGTGGAAGGAATTCAGTCAGTAAGTGACAAATTAAGTTAACAAAAAACTAACGATGTACACAACAAAGACAGACAAACACAGTGGTATTCTTGCAACTAAAAGATTCCTTCTGCAGAATTTTGTGTGTTCATGTACCTGTTGACTACTATTTCTTTTTAGTTTTGTGTGTTTGTATGCATAATTCTAATTTCCTGCAACATAACTCTACTACAACAGTGTATATCCAAAACAATTTATTATTTGTTTCATATGCCACTTCTGCAGACCTGGCGAAAAGTCGAAACTTTAGTTTATGTCGCTATTGTAAATGTTATCATCAGCTTGTGAAAGTACTTATCGGTGTCATAGAAATGAGTAGGTCTACTGCGAATGTTTTCAAATGCCACTTCCAAGAATACATGACTTCTCTATAATTATATTTTCTGTATTTTTGTCTGTATATCCCATCTCTTAAAAATACATGTATACTGTACATGTATATAGGTACATTGCCACCTATTTATTATATTTGACAACTTCCAGTATGTACTGGTACCAAAGAAATAAACAAATCAGTATAAATATAAAACAAATGCAGATTTGTAAAACACTGTCCCTCCCATTCAGCAATAAGTTCTATGATAAGCTGGTTGTATTGATTGTTACAATCATTTTTTTAATTTCAACTTTGTAATTGACTACCCAAATACATTTGAAGAAATGTTGTGCCTCTCCTCACTTCCTAAGCATTTGTTGTAATGGTGGAGGGGGGAGCTGCAGTGGACGTAGTGGTGGGACATTTGATTCACACCAAAGTGATCCATGTTTGTTTCCCTATGAAGTTACACACAGATATGCACATATAAGAACCGTGCTGAATGGTGCTGCGGGCTAGCATGTTTTCTACAATTTTTTCCTGTTTACACTGCCCTTGCATTTCAGCGCTGCTCCATATCCGCCATATTTCACCCTCATTGGCTCTCCAACACCTTGGTTGTTACAAACCACTTAAACCTCTTAACTCCCCCCCTAAGGTGATGTAAACCATGGTGGTGTATTGGCTAGAGTACTCACTCTTCTACGAAGTACACTTCATTCTCAATACCAATGATTCATCATCAATATTCATCATCAATAGTCCAATTAGTTGCCCTCAAAAGCAGAATTTCAAACTGACCCTACACTTTATTTATACAACTTAACATCTTGCCGACATCGGGTTCATTAGATAATAGTATACCAATAACAAACAATGAAAGGAATTCAAGGAAGGAATTGGTTATTGTCTTTAATAATGAGTCACCCAAAAAATTGCTGGTAGTGTGTTCCAATGGAAAATGCTAATCAGGAAAGCTACATTAGCTGTTTAAAATATGAGACTTGATTTGGTTGTTTATTCTTGTATTGTGATAAACAGCTGATTTCTTGTCACCGCAACTCTGTTGTCTTAGAGACAGAAAATTATAAGAGTGAAGATTGTAAAAGGTTTATAAGGTTGTATTGGTTTACGAGGTGATTTGCCATTACTGTCCAGCAAAAAGTAATTTTGTTACGAGGAAAGCTAAAAGTAATCCTTGGTTCAGTTGTTCACGTTTTTGTTTACCTTCATTCTACTAACTTTTACAGCCTTAAGATTCTAATAAATTAATTCCACTAACTCCTACACTGAAATAGCAAATCGGCAATTAAAAAAATATGTATCTGTATTTTTTATAAAAGTGTATGTCCCTCTAACCAGCCGCAACTTACAGGCTAGGGCTAAAATGCATGGCAGGTTAGTAATCGCTACTGTACTTGCAACAATTAAACACACTGCCATTGTTCATTTAAAAACTTACCTAGACAACATATCGATGGTGTTTTTGTAAAACAGTGCAACCTGCTAATTTGTTGAAAATAAGATTTTATGTCCGTTATGTTTAGTTTAATGTTTAGGTGAAATACTGTAAACCTCCATTCATTTCTATAGTAGATACACAGGTGATTGTCTTTGAAGTAACACTCAAAATGTAATTTCACATTGAGGTAAAACGTTGTATTCCACAGCCATGTTGGTTACATCTTGACGTTTGCGAGGTGACTCAGGGCTGGTGGAGTGTAGAATTGTCCGGCGCCATATCTCAGCAGAGAATAATGACGTGGGTCGTTCGGTTGACGGTCAGAGGGCCCTGAATGCCTCCGTCAGTTTGAATATGAAGTCACGCACTTAATACATGTACAGGAAGTGGACATGTCAATACTAAAAGAGACGGACCCAGCATTTACGGCCTGCTGGTGACCTTTGTATGAAAATGACCTAAGTCAGCATGGTGTTATGGAGATATGCAGTAGCGTTAAACTCTCTGGTGAGAGTGCAGGTGGTACTCCCCTTGGTACAGAACAGAAATCAAAGGTTCCAGTTAATTACATTACTATTGTAATGAAGTGAGATCAGCCTAACTTATATTACCGAGGGGGCTCGTGAAGCAGACGACCAACACTGCCGGGCTGACTCGTGTGCTGAATCATACTGGGTGAATGGCATCGCCTTCAGCGACAGGTTGCGTTAACTGACGTCAAACACTGAGTGTTAAAACAGGATATAAGCACTATGTAACATTATTGCCCCGAATGAAAAATTATATAAATTAAAGGAAACACATTGGTGACACTCCCATTGATTAAAAAATGCCTGTTAAGTTTGATGTTTTGAAATTGACGGAGAGTGTCACAACACTAAATGAAATGTTTATGTGATAGAGGCCTTTATAGGCGGACTCCCTTTATAAAAACACTACTACCCTCTTATAAATAGACATTGAATACACTTGTATGCTTTATTGTGAAAAGTCTCTGTATTTCATTTCCCCATGACATATTTGCATTTCACTTACTACAGTGTTGCCAGGTGGCTGTCTCTTTAAGGGATCGACGAGTCTACCTGGGCATAGGGGTGTGGTTTGCCACACTCGCTGGCCCTTAACGCAATAAAATCCAACCCTGACTGTAGATTTCAATAAGATGAAGTTGTGTGATATGTATAGAAAAATGCTGTGCACTATTGGTTGCACTTTGAGGCACTTAGCACTTTAGCTTCGGCCTACAGGACATTTGATGTCATTTGGTGGTGTGTTACATCGTAAGTCTCGGCGCAAGCTGCTATGATGTAACGACCAATCCCCTGTGCTCCCAATGGCTATGGCTTTGGGGTAAACAACGTTTCGGATCGCCTACTAATTTATTACAAGAGTTATCACTTTAAAAAAATAAAGTAGGACAGTCTCTTGAGTCACGTAGTACCTGTTGGCCAGAAGGTACAAGTTTCGTTCCTGTCAACCTGCATTATGCACTCTTGACCTGATGTTGTTGGTGCGGCCCGGTGCAGCTGGTGCAGTTGATTTGACTGCTGCGGTCAAAGTTGGCACAAGGATCTCGTGGACGCGTGGCTCACGTCAATCTATTTACATCTGCAAGTTAATTTCAAGAAATTTTTTAGTTATGGTTACATTATTCAACGTGAGTTATCTGATTTTAAACCTTAAATTTTACTTACATTTGTGCACACAGTGTGGGATATATCAGTTCTGATATCTATAGAATAATAATTATACTATGGACAGCAATTTTTCATTTTGTTTTAGTATTTGTTTACATTATGATATCTGATTTTGTCTCATGTAGTTAATTGCTGTACAATTCCACAATGCCAGAAAGAACATTAAGAATTTTGGACAGGCCTTCATTACTTGAATAGCGTAAACGAAACCATACCGAAGATACCCGAAGTCCGCCCGAAGTCAAGGTTCTACTGGTATTACAACTTTCGCATTTAAAACGAATATTATAGATATTTAAACAACAAATATAATATATTTACATAGTTTGAATATACGATTATGAATTATGCATTTTCTATTTTAGCATATTTTAATTTTGATTGTGGTAACACAGACTGCGTTGTGGAAGCAGCATTCACATGTGTTTTTATTCACATCACGCGTATTTTCATGAATATATACATACAACGGGTTGTAATGTAGTGTTTCGCCTTCTTGGTTACAATATATATTCGCTCTGATGAATTTGTAATATGAAATAACTATGTTTAACAGAAGCATCAATAATATTGTTTAGAAAACATAGGCCAATTACAATATATATATTTAAAAAACTAGCCCTTTGTAGATCGCCGTTCGTAGCACCTACCGAAGATGGATTACATATCTGTCATGTTAGGGTATTGGATAATGAATGAAACACATAGTTCGCTATATCCTTGTGCCAGAAGCGATTGCACACCCCTCACACACGCCCGAAGGAATTGTTTAGAAATAGCTTGGCGAACAGTTTGTCTGCGCCAGAGTAGCGCGACACTTCTGCTGGTTGCTTAAGTAACAGCATTGAAGGGTCTGTGTTCGGGTCCATTGTGTCCAAGGGGGGGTCATGAGTGGTCTCGTTAGCTTCGTCTCGATTTCGCAAATACATATCTGACATCCTCGTTCGTTTTGCTGGCACTCCCAAGGGACACAGCTGCGGAGAAGCGGAGCACGCACCATTTTCTTTCAAAACTTCTTTCCTGAAGATCCGATTCTCTTAATTTTTTCTTCTCTCTATACCTGCGGCTTCGTTCTGCCGAAGTTAATGGTGGTTGTCGGTTCTGAGGCGGATTTCGACGCTGATCCTTCCCCTTCTTTCATGGCATGATGCTGTTTCACGAGTTCAAAGTGCAGTTGTTTCAAAAGTTTTCAGCGTAGATTAGTAGTTTTTGCGTTAAAAGGAGGGCCCTTACAAGTCTTTTCGAATGAACTATCGCTCGCATCCATGGCATGTGCAGTTTCGGAGCAATGGCACGTGAAATAATAAAGGTTCTGCAAATTGCGCCTAAATTTGTCTCTAACTCGATGACGCACCACCAAAAGCGATAAGGCGAACGTAATAAAACAATGCATTTATAATGTGCGGGCAACCTTGCTCCATCGATCGGTACATGTGCACGGTCTGGCGTGCATACGAGGACTGAGTGGCGAGGTGAGGCGCGGTGCATGTTTTCGTGACTGCGAGTGCGGCGCACATTACCCCCGTGCGTAGGAGAAAGACATGTAATCCATGTAAAAAAAAAACAACTGAAAAGGTTTTTACAATAACATCAACATAACAAAGTGATCATGTATCTATTACTCTGTGTTCTAAAGTTGACAGTACCGTACAATCTACTTTGGCTTGCTTCGTCAAACAAATGAATCGAATAAGGATCTCTAATTATAGCCTTGAGTTATAACTCTCTACTTGTACACTCCTTGATTTTAGAGCTAGCAAAACATGTTTCTGCAGATTAAATAAATATAGTCATGCGCATAATGCGACAGTAAGATGAAAGGGGAAATATAAGACAGTCTTAACAAACGGCTGGTGCAACTGGAAAACGACATGGTTGTGGAAGTGAGTGTACTTGGTTATGACTTTCCTGAGCTCACGCAAATCCATGATACTGAAAGTGTTGTTACGACTACAGGGGCAGTACAACATAAAAAGTTGAACCTTGACGTGAATCCTGCATACACGAGCTCCTTGTGCTCACTATGACCACCACAGTCACAACTACCTACACCAGCTACGCCGGACCACACCAACCACATCACGCCAAGAGTGCGTAGTGTAGTTCGACAAGAACTGAACTTGTACCTTCTTGCCGACAAAGATTTTGTAACTCAAGAGACCGCCCTACACATATATTACAAGAGGTATCTCTTTTAATAAATAGGTAGTCAATCCGAAACAATTAGGTGTGTGTGTATTGTGTTAACAGCATTCGAACATGGCATATCACACCCCTTTGCCTAGGTGGACTTGTCCATCCCTTCAGGAGACAGTCACCCGGCAACACTGCAGCCAGTTAAATTAAGACACGTCACAGGTAGTGAAATACAAGCAATTTTTCAAGAAAACATAATAATGTATTTAATGTTTATTTATATTAGGTCAATTATATTTTCAAAAAGGGAGATTTGCCTATAAAGGCCTCCATCCTTGTAAGATTTTAGTTAGTGTGGTGATGCGCCCTGTCAACTTCACAACTTCTATCTTAACAGACATTTTTTAATAAAAGGGGGGGGGTGTGTCACCAATGTGTTCATTTAATTTATACAATTTTTCACTATTGCAATTATATCACATAGTGTTCAAGTTATGATTCATTATTCGCAGTTTGACTTTGGTTGTCGTCATTCGTGACGGAAACCGAGGTCACTCGGCCAGTTCGTCTCAGCACTCGGACCAGACCGGCAACATTGGTCACCCGCTCCGCGAGCCACCTCTGCACTATCATTTAGGCTGTAATGACTTCACTGCAATATTAACTTAATCAACCGGAACATTTGTTTTATCTTTTTACTGTACCAAGGTGAGAGCCATCCGCCCTCTCAAGAGAGAGCTTAACGCTATCGCATATCAACATAATACCACATTTATTTCACGCTAAGTTCACCGGCAGGCCGTAAGTGCTGGATCCATTTTCATGCATTCATGAACTGTAAGCAAGCCTAGTGAATGAACCGCATTGCAAAGTTAAACGTGTGTCGATTAATTGTAGGATACTACATCCTTTGTAGCATCACCCACAATTACATAGTATATTTCAGGCGTACGAGATGGCCTACAGTCTCATCATAAGGTACAAATAGTGCAACAGTAAGTACGTGACATCATCACCAACAAACTGATGGAGGCATCAAGGCCCGGGCAGGGCAGTCGACCGAAAGACCCGCATCGTTAACTCTCTGCTCTCTTATTGCGCTGGGCAATCCAACACTCAACCAGCCCTGGGAAACCTCGACCACATAATATAAATATTTGTTTTGTAATTACCAGTTATTTACAAATCTACTTAAGTCAGTTGCATATTTGTGTGAACAGTATGGATGTCGAAATGTGCTGTTTTGCAGTATAATATGACTTAGCTTATGTCAACCCAAAATTAGCTTTAAATGTCGCCTTAAAATTGATTTATGTAATATTGTACTAATTTTTGCTGTATTAAATTGTTAGAACTGATTTATGATAAACTTTAATTTTCTAATCTTTTTGAAAAACTTATTTTCAAGTCACGAAGATGCAGGTGTTCAAGGCACTGGTTATATATTTAATTTAGCAGAATGTATTTATATTTTAGCGTTATGTTATATATTGTAACTGCATATAGTTTTTCACACTGACATGCATTTTTTGTGTCCCTTGTAAAGTAAAATACCTTATTTCAGTGTATGAGAAGTTTTATTAAACCTGTTAACATTTCTTCTCATCCTTCAATTAATTAGATGCAAATTTAAGAACTGTACCATGATTTTAAATAATTTAATCTAAATGTTTATACTGCAACTGCCCAATACAAAATATTATATGTGTGTGAAGTAGATTTCGTCATTAAGATGCCCTGAGAAGGCAAATCTGAGAAAAGAGGACGTATATGCTACAGTACAGTTGAATTATAATTACTAAACTTTTGATAGGCATATATATTGATTACATAGCAAATGATCATTTGTGAATTTGAAACTGTTTATAAGTACACAAGAGCCTTGCCTAAGTAAATATTGCTTCATTAACAATAGTTTACCATATTATTTACCGGAACAAATTATTAGATAAGAACACTTTTATTTTTGTTTCACAAAACAAGACAAACATTTGTATTCCCATGAAATAAATAATGGCTACAGTAAGTATGCTGTGCACAGTATAAAAACATGTACAGTAATCTCAAAAGTGCAAATATTTGTGGGTAGCTAGACACTTGTGATTCATATAAAATGGTAGGTTAATTTTGCATCCTTTTAAGTCTTGCACTTCGGCGTTTTATCGACAAATACTAATTATTTGACTCATGTCCCTTCGTAGAAAAAACTTTCAAAATACTTAAGTACTTGGTATGTACAAGTCTGGTTAAAGCCGCCTACTACCTGGCACACGTCGTGTGTGCCATCAATGATATTTTAAGGGTGTAAGAGGGCATATAAGCTTTTGAACATCCAACCTTTCATTAATTTACGGTATTGGAAACTGTGAAGTGTAATTTATTTTTGCGTGGAAAAATATTTTGGAAATTGAAAACAATTTATTAAAAAAATATGGATTTCACAACAGTTTATGTGCCTGACAGACAGAATCATTAAACTCCTAGGATTGTAACTGTAACCTGTGATTAAAAAATGATAGGTTATCTTTGGGTGTTGATTTTTCACCAAAAATGCTACATTAGCACAGATTCATATACAGAATATGCTACATTAACACTCTTCGACAACCTCGTGAATCAACAGCGAAATATTAAGCTAGTTCTGCACTGTTTTTCAATCAAACATGCTAGGTTAGCCGTCTACTAAGTAAATATTAGAGGCCCAGCGTTCATGGTTCCTGGTTGTAGTTGTGCCATTGCTGTGTGTCCTGACATAAAATTACAAATTAAAAAAGATAAATTCAACCATGGTCTAAACAATGTTTATGCTTCCATATAGTTTTGCACTGCGGAGTGTAAGAGTTAGTTCTTTCGCTACACCAATTTTTAGTTATTGAAGGGCTGCTTGGCTACTTTCCAAATTCATACCTTGGAGAGTTACTAAGGCCTTGTCCGAATCTAGGTATTTACTTATACACTTCTACTCCGCATACCCTTAGCCCAGTACTTGACTGATTGGGACAGTGTCTTTTTTTTTTGAGACATAAGTCGAGACAGTAGTAGTGGTAAACAAAAGTTCCTTGGGAAGCTGAAAGGTTAATGCCAATGTAGGAAATGATTTGACAGTTTTTATTTCCATATACATATTTACATGCACAGAGGTTTTCATAAATGAATTTAATTTAATAGTTGCTGATCTTTGAAATAACTTGATCTACTAACTTGCAATGCCAGCAACTCCCATTTTCCAAAATGGTGATGCTAGCAGACCTTAAGGGTGTAAGTTCACGTGGTTGTTCCCCTGCATAGTAGCATACTAAAGTTTCAAATTGGACAGAAATGTACATCACGTGAATTTTGACACTGTCGCAAGTCTTAGGAGTGATATGTGGTGAAAGCATCGTGTTTCACATTTATGGTTCATTAATTTTTGTTGGTGTTGCAAGTAGTTGGAAATGTTTCTCCTGGTAGATGTACTTAGTACTTTGTTGGCATGATTGAAACACATAAATTATGGGTTTTATATTATTTCTTTTGTTATGGCATTTTCCTCTTCAAACTGGATTGAATTTGCATACATGAACAAGACAGCAATCTTCAAGTTTGGGGTATTTTTTGAGGGGACAACTTTCATGTTACAGAAGTTGATTATTTTAGTATTCCGTAACTTACTGCGATTAAATTATGCTTGCGCATCAAATTTTTAGGAATGATAGCATACATGATATGATGTATATTCCTCCATGTTTTGCACATTCCATTATGCCATATTGTGGTCAGTAAAACAACTGCACAAGGCTTTATTCGCACAACAAATTTCAGTGACGATACTTTATGCGCCGAGGCTGTGGTGACACCCACCCGCTTTACTCAAAAGGTGGTACTACATGCCAGGGAATTTTTAAAAATAAACTCTGTCAACATTATTGTCTAGAATGTTGGTTGTCGATGTAATAATATCCTGAGTAGGTGCTGCAATATGTTATGTTGAAAGAGCCTTGCAAAATATGAATGTACTTGACATGCTCTCATTTTTTTCAGGGCTTATAAGTGACGAGTTCCTTCCACTTCGAGGAATATTTATCCGAAATTAGGATGTTTTCATTTTCACAGGCATACATACACTACAGAGTATGTACATGCAAAGTTAATGATACACTTGCTGACAACGTAACATGCTACACAATACCTGACACTTGAGGAGCTTTACTCAAACATCAATATACCCAGATGTGAAATTATTTGATAATGAACTTCCTTGTGTAAAGTACCTGCATTTACAACATATTGTAACGTTGTGTTTCAAAAAAAAAAAAGAAAAAAAAAATAAATTTACTCCTTTCATAGTCAATATTCTTTGTGAATTTACTGCTCCAGGATGACGTATTTTCCTTTGTGTTTTTCCAACTGAATTGTACAGTTTTTAAGTCCTGAAAAACCTTTTCAAGAATTGCTCTGCTTAAAATTTTTTTTCTGCTAAATAACATTTTATAATATTGCTTATAATAAACATTTCACCCTTTCAAAGCATTTACTTGGTTGATGCTACTCCCCACCTTTGTGATACAGGGTGGTTCATAGAATCTGAGTTATTTTACCAGGCACAGACTATAAGGTGCCTTGAATTTTGAGGGTAACAGGGTAACAATAAGGTAGTCACTCGGTGTTCTGAATTTACTGGGTTATATTGTCTGGAATTATACTGAATACATAACACCGAGATTTCGTACCTTGCGAGTTGGGGGGCCTTAAGGGTTAATTATAAAGTACTCGTGCTACTGCTTCTGACATCATGGGGGACACTAGATGTCGGGACGTGTCTCCTGAGCGACATATGCTTGTACTAATCTTTTTCTGATGTTTAGTGGTGTTCCGATTGTGGATGAGGTCTGGTGATTTGGACGGCCTTTCTAGGCCCTTACTGGTTCTATTTGGTGTTCTGCACTCAGCTGGCTTCCTCCTTCGGCTTCGACTGGCTGTCTCCCTCGTCCCGGAAAGAGACCCCTCGCGGGCCCCCACCCAGCTTCCGCCTTCTCGGCACCAGGCTGCACTGGACTCAGCTTCCTTTCAGTGTGGCGGTCCTCCCTGAAACTTACCATTCGACTCCCGTTCTCGGCAAAGGGTTGTAACTGACGGATTACCTCCCTACCACGTCCTGGCGAGGGACACTTGGCGGACCTCCACCCCGGCATCTGCCTTCTCGGTGTGGGGGTTGCACTGGACTACTCCCACTCGACTGACTCAGTAAGTGACTCGCATCCCGGCGTGGCGATACTACTCGTCCAATGTAACTCTGGTAACAGTCTAACTGATTCTGCTGGGGCCCTAACCCCGGCCTCGGCTGACTGACTTCCTCTCTCGGTGCGCGGTTGATATGACTGATCCAACTAACGTTACGCATTTGACGCAACTGATGCAACTGACAATCTCTGCCAGGATCCGTCACCCTGGCCTCTTGGCATCCCGACTCACTCAACTAATGTGACACAACTGAACCCCTCCATGTCCCGCAAATTGGTTTTTATACTTTCTCGATCCCCCCAGATTCACACAAATGTGTCCCTAGTTGTGGAAAGGGGGGTGGAAGGTGCCGAACAATGCCCAATTTCCTCCACATGCCAGGACTCTTGTGGGTGTAGGGGGATAGGGGTGCTGGCTTACATAGTCATTTTCGCGGCACTTACCAAAGTTGTCCTACATTTTGCTAGGGGAGGGTGGGGACTTGTGGCACTGCTGCCATGCTCTGTCAGCCTTTTTGCTAGTGTATCTCACCTTTAGTACGTGTTTTAATGCCCTCGTGGGCGGAAATCTATGGTCTATATCTGCATTTCTTTGGCGTGTCCAAGTTTCACCCGGTTTTGTTCGGGGTGGTGGGCGGGGACCAACGCCACAACCTTGACACGTGTAACTGCTTCCCTTGGGCTGGTCTTGCTTCGCTGCGGGCGTTAATGGCTGGCACGTGTCCCGAGGCAGGTGGCTACTGGGAGGCCCTTGTGGGACGGGATGGGGTATGGTGTGTGTTGTGACAGCTGAGCTTCTATGTACACTATGTCATGCATCATGGTAAATAAGTTTTAATTTATCAGTTTCTTTCACAAATCTTGTGAGGTTTTTTTTTTTACTTACATGCATTTTGGGTACTGAATATTTTCGAGGATTTAAGTAGTATTTTAAGAGACATAAATTACCCAAGTGGAAGTTTTTAGGTATTAAGTAAGCCATTGCATTCGTATGCCAGCATATGAGATTTCAATGCCAACATTACTTCGCCCAATAGCCGAACATATGTACGAGGCCCTGAGTAATCGAAGTCAGTGCAGGGACCAGTGCATGACCTGGCATCCTGCATGTACTGCTCAAGGGACTACCTTGTGGACACCCTCAGTATTGGGGAATGCAGCTGTGGGCATACATGAGAGTTAATATGTACTTAGGGCAGCATCACCCCAGAACTAGTTCGTGTTGACCCCTACGATGCCAGCATAGTACGCCACCACGAAAACCTGCACCATGGCGGATGCGTGCAACTTTTCCAATTGTGGGCAATCCACTGGGGACAATACAACCTATCATGGCTACGGCCATAAGTACCACGTCACCTGCATGACTGCAGCTGAGTGGTCAAATTTTCAAAAAGTTCAATATCAGTGCCGCGACTGCTTTTCTGAACAACTTACTCAGTGCGACTCAGCCATACCTGAACAACTGTTTTGAGACGTGACACAACATGATGTTCACCGCCGCTCAAGGACATTTGGTTCCCTTACAAGGACCAATGCTTACTGTACTCCAACTCATGCCACCACAGTCTGCCGCGGTGTCCTCACCATTAGTGTTACGAACTGTTTAAACTTCTCATGAACCACCAGCAGTTACAGCGAAATTTCAAACACTCCCGAATTTATTTGAATAAGGCTCAGAGTATCAACGAACATTCGTGGTGGAACGCGTGCAGCGATTACTAGGGTACGGTGTCCCACCTGAGGAGTGGCCATGTGTAGTAGCAGTTCAACTCACTGGTGACTCGCACACATGATGGAGGTCTGTCACCGAGTACTAAATGACGTGGGTACAGTTTGTCACAAAATTTTCCACCAGATACACCACCATGCTGACAACAGATTTTCGTAGAGCGACAACACGCCCACGAAGATCTGGAAATGTTTGTGAGATGCAAGGTAAATCTTGTAGTGTGGGTTTACCCTCATATTGCAGCCGTGAACATGTTAGAAGCAGTGATTCAGACTTTTGTCCCAGAATTCTGGGCCAGTTTATGGTTAGCAATTTACAATGGAATATGAAAACTTCGCATGAAAAGCTGCCAGCATTTTCCGAGGTGCGCCACAATATGGAACATTGACAAGACAGAGCTAAACGTCTTGGGACACGTAAACGAGACTGGAAATCGCCCTAGTGAAGAACACCTGGGGCTCATTGATGAGTGGGACCAGCCAAAAACACGCAAACAACTGTGCAAGTTTTTCGGATCTATAAATTGGCTCTGCCATTACATTCAAATGTTTGCTATCATAACCGCAACCTCTAATGTGACTCTTGTCAACACAAGTCAAGTACCAGTAGACCCTGGAAGCTGACGAGGCATTCGCAGAAATCAAACACCAATTCCATCAGTGCCCATTCCTTTCTCGCTTAGACCCCACGAGGCACCTGCACCTGCAAACTGATGCGAGTTGAGAAGGGCTAGGGTCAGTATTATTCCAGTTAGGCGATGATGGTGAGGGGTAAGCTATTGATTAAGGGAGTCCAAAATGCGGTACATTAAAGCGCATATATGATGTAAATGCTCGTGAATGTTAGGCTGTTCTTTGGTCCCTGAAACTATACCAGCAATTTTCAGAGTACAAACAGTTTACTCTTCGAACCGATAACCACATCTTGGTGTAGCTACACAAAATGTGCGAATCCTAGAGCAAGCTGACACATTGGTCCTTGCTTATGCAGGTAAATGACTTTATAGTAGAACATGGACCCAGAGTAGAAAACGAACTAGCAGACACACTCTCGTGCTCCCTGGGGATAGACGTGCATGAAACCGACCCAAACAAATGGGAAAAAATGTTGCCACCTATCAATCATCCTAAGTTCAGTGCCGAAGGCCCACCACCATGCCTGAACCAAATCAACCTTAATCAGAACACAGTTGAAAAATTAACCGCAAAACAGTTAGATGTACCCATCATACAGACATAAGAATCAGCTCCAGTTGCAGTGCTATGGTGCCACGAAAGCGCCCAGAATGTATAGAAAAACTGGCGAGTTGTAAACAATCGCGTGGAAGTACTGCTGCTAAGTGACAGGAGCGAGTGGAAAATGTTTGTCCCAGCTGAGGCCGCAAGTGGTACTTGCATACACACATGATGACCACCTTGCTGGTCACCCGGGCACAGAACAGACACAACACAAGATCCCCAGTAAATACCTCTGCCCTGGTATCACCTGTGAAACATGCCGTTATGGAAACAGTACCGGATTTATAACAAATTATAGGCCCATTGCTCAGATGGCACACAACAACAACCACGAGAGCCAATGAAAAGATTTGATATCTTGGCACAGGATGTCATGGGACCCTACCTACACAGTGCACAGGGTAAGCAGTTCGTTGTAGTGGTGGCAGATCTTTTTTTTCGATGGACAGAGGCTTACGCCATCAGCAGTGCACGCGCAAAGAACATAGCAAAATTGCCGGAAACTGAATTATTCCCTCTGTGGGGTTTTCTATGGGTGCTCCTAAATCACAACAAACTCAGTTTACAATGACACTGGTGGTGCGACTTTTGTGAGCAGAGGAAAAGAGAGCAGCAAACTACGGCCCTGTGCCATCCAAGGGCCAACCCCAATAGGTGGAGAAACATGGACATTAAAACACAGCTCAGGATGCATGTAGTGGGAAAAGACCACATCACCTGGACATATCACCTGCCGAACACCCTCTTCTGCCTGCGCACATGCGTCAATGCTATTGTGGAGTAAACACCATCTTTAATAATTCAGTGATGTTATCTAGCACACCCTGGAGACCTAGCCTGCCTGGCAAGCTAGCAAGAACATGACACAGAATGACAGGCAAAACACCCAGGAAACAGTACAGCAGGAACGTGAACAACAATGGATTCACATCTGGTTACTGTCAAGCTCAGAACCAAGCACATTATAAAACTCCATCGCGATGACATCAGGGCACCAGGCGACAGATTGGATGATATACCACCTCGCTCCACCCCTACACAAAAGCCTAATATTGCACCCTTATGATGCAGGGAACCACCTTGACTATAGGTGCACAGGTGCCCGACAGGGATCGAGTGTGCTCCGAGGAAGAAGGGCCTAAGAAAGTACTACCCTGCACAGGGACGACAAGCAACCAGTGGTGATTCAGGACACATCAGCCACACACTAAACATCTGGCTGGAATGCGAGGCGGTGGAAATCTTTTCCGAACAGCACGTTGAAAGGCATCCCAGATATGCTCAATAATTTTCATGTCTGGTGATTTAGGTGGCCAATGGAAGTGTCTAAAGTCAGAAGAGAGTTCCTGGAGTCACTCGGTAACAACTCTCGATGTATGGGGTGTCACATTGTCTTGCTGGAAATGTCCACATCCATCGGAATGCACAATGGACATGAATGGGTGCAGGTGATCGGACAGGATGCTTATGTATCTCTCACCTGTCAGAGACATATCTAGACATATCGGGGGACCCATTTCATGCCAACTGTACATGCCCCATACCACGACAGAGCCTCCACCAGCTTGAACAGTCCCCTATTGACATGTAGGATCCATGGATTCATGAGGATGTCACCATACCCGTACACGTCCATCCGCCAGATACAATTGGAAATAAGACTTGTCAGACCAAGAAACATGTTTCCAGTCATCAATAATCCAATGGTGGTGTTGGCGGGCCCAGGCGAGGCGTAAAGCTTTGTGTCCTGCAGTCAAAAACGGTAAACGAATTGGCGTTCGGCTCCGAAAGCCCATATCAACGATGGTCCATTGCATAGTACGCACGCTGGCACTGGTTGATGCCCCAGCAATGAAATCTGCGCCAATTTTAGAAACGGTTGCACATCTGTCACATTTAATGATTCTCGTCAGTCGTCGTTTGTCCCCTTCGTTCACTATCTTTTTCCGGCCGCACGATGTCGAAGATTTGATGTTTTACCGGATTCCCGATATTCACGGTACACTTGTGAAATGGTCGTATGCAAAAATCCAAATTTTAACGCTACCTCGGAGATGCTATGTCCCATCTCTCGTGCGCCGACTATAACACCACATTCAAACTCACTTAAACCTTGATAACCTGCCAAGGTAGCAGCAGTAATTGATCTAGCAACTTTGCCAGATGCTTGTTGTCTTTTATAGGCGCTGCCGACCACATCGCGTTACTCTGATTGGTTCCATACCTCTGTTATTTGCAAACGCACGTCTACACCAGTTTTTTTGGCTCTCTAGTGTATCATAAAAACGTTCCTCCAACCAGCAGCACTGGTATCACCTCTACATTTCGAACAATTGGCACGCAACATCTTTATGCCCAACAAAAGAGCTGTGGAATAGATGGAAGATGTATATGGCTGTCTGCCTACATCTCCTATACCGCCTGACAGCTTGTAGTCCAGTCAAAATAGATGAAATTATGATTCCAGCTTGCATTAATTCCCAACAAGCTGGATTTTTGTGCAGGCCTTGAATACGTCATTACAAATGATATGTCAAAAGTCCCCATCGATCCCGCTTGTGCGTTGTTTTTTATTCGAGGTCAAAGGTCACAAATTTGCGTTTTTTGCGTATATCTCTGAAACAACGAGAGCTATCGAAAAATGGTTCAGACAAAGTTTGTAGATCGTAAAATTGTCTACAAAAAAGATTTCAACACTTTTTCTTCTACGATGCACTGTTCTCGAATTATGGCTATTTTAAACATAGAAAATACGAATATGCACTCATACGTGGCCAGTATGCATCATCGGGTTAACCATTTGAACAAAAAATATTAGAACATAGTTTTATTTGCCCCATGCACACAAGTACGTGAAAAATAATAATAAATTCTGAGTGAGTCATCGTCCGTCCCTAATTCTATTGGGCGGTTGGCCTTGAGAAACATCTACCTGCGACACTCCATTGTTCGGGTCGAAACCAGCATGTACCTGCTTTTCCCGAAGGACATAGCTCTAGTAATACGTCAGTCAAAACTTGCCAAAAAGCATCACTTATCTGGTGTTTGTGAATTATATTCTCTTTTTAAACAGTGCCATTACAAAATATTGTAAAAATGTCAGAAGTTTGCTTTATTTGCAATGAATCTTTGACTGAAAGTGAAATTGTGGTCGTTGATCGTGGGCTAAAGACTTTAATGGATTCAAGTACTGAAAGG
>NQII01000250.1:125659-261170 GCA_002778355.1 Clitarchus hookeri | reverse complement strand
ATAGATCCTGTATTATTATTTCAACGCATGAGTATTACGAAGCTATTTGAAGATGAGCTTGAAAAATTCTTCGAGTACGAATTAGCCCCTTACCCTTTATCGCTCTTTGATGCAATTGGAATGCGTAAGACACAGAAGTCAGCCATTTATAATTGCTTTGAATGTGTGAACATTGATATCGAAAGTGCAAATGCTACCTACATCATTGATGGAGGATACCTGTTACATCGTGTTGTGTGGGATCGAGAGAGCACATTTGAGGATATTTTGGACAAATATCTTCAGTATGTTCGTAGACACTTTGGTCACAACGTTACTATAATATTTGACGGTTACACTGATTATACAAATAATATCAAAGCTGCAGAACAACGTCGTCGAGCTAAACAAACATCTTCATCGTCTGATATCGTTTTTGATCGATCAATGACTGTTCCGACAAACCAACAGCAGTTTCTTGCTAATACTCACAATAAATCTCGTTTGATTTCGATGTTATGTGAAGAATTTGGAGCTGCCAATATTGTTGTGAAACAAGCTCAAAATGACGCTGATGTCCTCATTATTGAAACCGCAATTGAACAATTCAGTAGCACCAATCCAACTATCGTTGTTGGAGAAGATGTAGATTTGTTAATAATATTAACTGCACGAACACCTAGTGATAAGATCATTTACTTTTTAAAACCTGGGAGAGCTCAAGTTCAAACGAAAATATATTCTTCACAAAGTTTAAATGCATATCCAAAATGTCAGCCTCATATATTATTCCTTCATGCGATAACTGGCTGCGATACGACATCAGCAATTTTCAAAAGAGGCAAAAATACAGTATTCAAATTGTTTGAAAAACGTGAAGACTTGATTGATAACGCAAAAGTATTTACAAATATTAACTCGTCAGCAGATGTTATCATCACCAATGGAATTCGTGTTCTCCTTGCTATGTATGGAGCTCCAAAAAAAATGGAATTGATAGACAAGTATAGATATTTGAGTTTTGTGAAAAATACAAGAAACAATAAGAGAGTGCAGTTATCTTGTCTCCCTCCAACATCTGCTGCTGCTTATCAACACTTGTTTCGTGTGTTCTACCAAGTGCAAGTGTGGCTAGGCAATGATCTAAATCCTGAAGATTGGGGCTGGAAATTGATGAATAATAGTTTGGAGCCAATCCAGACTTTACTGCCACCTGCTCCAGAAAAATTACTCAATACAATTTTTTGTAATTGCAAAAAAGGCTGCACAAACAATTGCGGGTGCAGAAAAGTTGGATTGTATTGTTCATCGGTATGTACCAATTGTCAAGGCCAATCTTGCACCAACATTGAATCAAATGCAACAGATGAAGATTGTTTCGAAAGTGATGAGGATATAACTGATATATCTCTCTTCTTGGAGCAGTCTACACAAATCGAGCAAGAAGAGGAAGAAGACAGTGAAGAGGAAGAAACGAGTGACTATGAAGAGTTTGATGATGAATGATGATGTAATTATCTTGCTGTTAAAATTTTCATTAAATTTAAATAAAAAAAAAAATTCATCAATAAAATAGTGTCCCATTACTTTCTCTCGATCAAAATATATTGTGGAGTATTCCTACTGGGGAAACCACGTTAAAAAAAAAGCGCCGTGTACACTACCTCAGAGGTGGTGCGGAAATGTGTGCATATAGTCGAAAATATGACTTTCCTGCGGTCTAAAGTCACGATATCTCGAAAGCGATGCTTTGTAGAAGAAAAGTGTTGAAATCTTTTTTGTAGACAATTTTACGGTCTACAAACTTTGTCTGAACCATTTTTCGATAGCTCTCGTTGTTTCAGAGATATACGCAAAAAACGCAAATTTGTGACCTTTGACCTCGAATAAAAAACAACGCACAAGCGGGATCGATGGGGACTTTTGACATATCATTTGTAATGACGTATTCAAGGCCTGCACAAAAATCCAGCTTGTTGGGAATTAATGCAAGCTGGAATGTCTATTTTGACTGGACTATTGGTACAGTACACCAGTACCGGCTTACCACGATAGCCTACCACAACTTTCACACCGCAGCCTTCAACTGCACCGACGCCCGGCGCTGAGCCGCCCAGCAAATGTTCGTTGGCCTCGATTGAAGCCTGCTGGGTAAGTCGCCTGCGACATATCTGTCACCAGTCAGTGTGGCATTTCCACTGAAATTCTACGAACAACAGATATCACCCAACCCACTTATGACTGCACTCTTGCCCGGCATCTCGAAGCCCAATAGGGAAGCGGTGCCAGCCATCGAAAAGGTCTGGGGCGATGCCCTGGTAAGCACAGCTATTTCTCTGCCAGCCTCCAGCACTGCAGCCATGCCATGCCACCCCGTACCTGCACTGACGCCAGCATTTACTCGCCCAATATAGTACCGGTGACAGCAAGCTGGGAGAAGAGTGGTTGGTCCATACCAGTATCAGCCACCAGACCACCATGGGACAGTGACAGATAAGACAGTGATGCCACTGGTATCCTGCTCCACAGGCTGAAGCACCATCAATGCACACCACAGTGGTACCATTGCTATGAAAGCAGCATGGTAGCACTGCACCAGCATCGTCTAGCCATTGAGATGCCATAATGCCGACCGATACAGTTACCAGCTGTGGCCATGCCCCCANTGCTCCACAGGCTGAAGCACCATCAATGCACACCACAGTGGTACCATTGCTATGAAAGCAGCATGGTAGCACTGCACCAGCATCGTCTAGCCATTGAGATGCCATAATGCCGACCGATACAGTTACCAGCTGTGGCCATGCCCCCAGCATGGGCCACCATAATGCCAGACTCCGTACACACCTAAAATGCACGGTGTTGGAAGGGATCTCACAACATAAGTTGTGAAGGGGGGGGATTTGACACTGGCCACTTCTTCTCCCAGAGGCCTTGTCGACCCGCGCACACCATCTAGCGAAGCAGGTAGGAACTACATGCACCAACCACAGGCTGCATGCAGTGCGACTGAAGGCCACAGGGCCAAGGTATGCCTTGGGAGTCAGTGAAACAACTTTTAGTGCCACAAGGCATAATTATGTTACAGCACAATTAAACGACCTAGGAACTAGTTGATATTTATCACTGTTAATAATTACAGTGTTACAAATGAAAGTGACAAGACCCCTACCTAAACAACAGAGCAGTACATGTGCAAAGTGCTGACCACAAGGTCGATGGATCCAGATAATCCCGCAACGTTTCAGATCTCAAATAGGTACATTGTGTAACTCTCATTAAAGGAATAAGCGATTTCCTCAAAAAGTGCTTGGAATAATTAACTAGAAGAATGTGTTTTGACTCTGGCAGTGGGACACATGAACCCAAAGACCGACACAACAAAAGTCTCATAAAATTTAACGTATTTTAAATATTCATTAAAAATACATTTTAATTAATACTTAGTCATTTGTTCAGATAGTAGAAGGATGTATTATGAAAGAAATTGAAAATCCCATAAAAGATATTGTGAAATAATTTTTATTACTTTTTGTTGAGTAAATGCAAACAGAAGTTGACATCATACAATTTGTATTATATTCACTAGTGTTATGAGAACACTTCTCATCCATTTAATTTATTATCGAGAGGGCACTGGACAACTAGTGTTACCACTGACACTCCAAATTTTCTTCAGTCTGGCAAGAGTGGGTGTCAATGCAGGCTGCGTCATGCAGCTCGGGGCGAAGCAACTTTTCCATGCCAATAACTTCGCATCAAGAGACTGTATTTCTCTCAAACATTTTTATATTGCTTCGCGCATCCCCAAGTTTGCCTCCCGTCCAGAGCAGACTCACGGCCCCTCCAACATAATTTTCTAATTTAATCTATGGTTCTGTGTCCATCGACACTTTGTTGCTTATTTGGATGCTTTTCCGACACATGTACTTTAGCAAAGTACATTGCACGAAGAACACGACTAATAACCAAAAGTTTACTGTCACATGTTTTGAGATATAACAAAAAATTTTAAGTTGCAACAAATGACAAAAGTTAAATTTGTATGTTATGGGATGTAAACACTTGAAAAGAAAATTACACTGAATGACAGAGTCACTCTTGAGTATCATGGGATATAAGAAAAATGTTAAAAATTCGGACAAGATACACAGTTACTCTGAAATATGGGATGAAAAATACATGTAAACTAACCCTGCTAAATACAGTTCGAGTACATATGGAGTTTTTGCACAGTTATTTACACTATTTTGATGGGAAATAGCTATACAAATAAGGCAAGTTAATTTGATGAGGCAAAACTGCTTGTAAATGGCCCCGAATGCTGGGCAAGCAAATTTTATGGGGGGAAATGGCTTGTTAATAGCCCCTCAATTTGAGAAATCCAATTTGATGCGTGGGGGTTCCAGGGATTTGGTGATTGTTAGCACCTTACCTTGACTTTGAGTAAGGTGGTCGAATAATATTATAGCCCAGTGCCATGCCCAGAGCATGAGTTAATTGAGGGTAGTTTGGGCGATGGTCCATGGGCACCTGGAGTTCTCCTATGTTCTATTAATGCTTGTAAACATAGAAGAAGCAGGTAATCTACAAATGCCTACCTGACTCTAGAAGTACATGTAGGCGAGATTGCTAGCCATCTCACATGCTGATTAGAATACTTCCTGTGCTGCAAGTGGGTGCAGCACCCTTAAAACCCAGGGTTATGCGAGAAAAGAAATGCAAGTATGGGCTAGACTCATTTACTTGTTGTGTTTTTGATTGTCCATTTGTAGTGCACTAGCTTCAGTACAAATTTAAAATCAAAAACACTGCCTAAAGTGTATGTGGCACCTCCTCATGTCCAACCCGTTCCGCGAAATTCAGTGCCTGTGCCGCGTGCCCAACCACTCGAGATTTCTCGAGGACGATACCTTCCAGGCCAACCCCAAAAGCCAACCTCTGTTGGCTAGCAGACACCTCTGTGCAGCGACTGTACTAATCTGCGAGTGCTTGGGGGGTACCAGCATAAACATGTGCTAGTTTCACCAGTAAACACACACAGAACTATTTCTCTAACCAATGCTACCAAATTTTCAGGAACGAAGGTGTGAGAAATAGCACAATTGTGAAGGTACCGATCCAGGGACAATTCGGTGTACAAATTGCACCAAAATTTATCACACTGAGTGCCTTACCGGGAACGAGCGTGAAACAACTGACAGGAATGGACACATTCTGTGTAACAACTGCACCCAGACATTAATACTAGTGCAATGGCCACCCATGTACCTACTCACGGGAGAAACACTTCACTCTCACTGCTGCCATCAATACCAGTGTAAGCAAGAGAGTACAGATTAGTGACGTTCGGAAACTGTGGGCGCATCACACACTTGCAGTGCGCGACTGCACGAGATATTCTAAATGTTACAGCTGGAACCCATCGCTGTAGGCAGTGCATTCCAGTAACACAGCTGACAGTGCTACGGCAATTAACCATGTGTGTAAGGACGAGCGGACACTATTATTAGCCCAATGTCAAATTACACAGAAATTCCACATCAAACAACACTATGGGCATAACCCCATACACCAGTGACACTAACTGGCTTCATTTCGCCACAGCCCCACATAACTGCAATAGCCACACAGCCTGGATTGATGACAATCGCCAGGACTACCAACCAGCCAACACCTGCAGCATAGCCGACCGTGGCTAACCATAGCAGGAAACCAGTGTGGCTACAGTGCTGTCAACATTCTCTGGGCTGCCTACCAATGACCCGTAAGTGTTCCTGACAGACTGCACAGAGTGGTTACAGGTATGGTATGTGTGAGCAAGTGTGGTTCAATTGTGTCAATTGGAGTAAATTAGTTGGAAATGTGTGCTCATGGTGGTGCACAGTGGACCACTATGGCATTCAGTCGGACAAGTTTTGGAATGGTTTCCGTTGCTATTTTGCAAACACTTTCTCGTCATTGTAAGCACATAGCCATGCAGTCTTAAGAGACCTAGAATGCAAGAGACACCTTAACCACATTTTTAACAAGGAAAATAACCTAATTAAGCATTTTCACCCACAATTGACAAAAAAAATATGACTCAAATTAATATGACTGGAGCAGCAATGCCCACTGTTCTAACTTACTAGGTGCTTCTTTCATGGAATGTAGCCACACTAGAGAGCGATTATCTGTTCGGAGTGTTAAGGGCTGATATTCGAGGTAAACTCAGTATCTCTTGATAGCCCAAACTACAAACTCAGATCCATTTACATTGTACCGGTGTCCGTTTGTTCCGAATTTTAAACTGCTGAAATCGGTTACTTTCCGCTCCTGATTTTCTCTGAGTTGGAATAGAACTGCTTTCAATCCTTTCTCACTCGTATCAGTTTGGAGATACAGGTGTTTATTCGGGTCGTGACGGCTAGTGTGGTGCATTACCGAAACCTGTCTTTCGGTTCCACAAAACATCCCTCATGCTCTGCGGTCCACTGGTATTTCCGGTTGGGTGAAAGCATGTCTTTTAGTGGTTCTGTGACTACAGCACAGTAGTGGATTTACCAATCCATAGAATTTTTGAAATGGCTTACATGTGCGTAGCACTGCAAGTCATTGATGATTGACAGTTGTTCGGCTGCAATTTTCGTCCACCCAATTTTCGAGTAAATATATAAATTGTTTTCTTATGTGGCACTTTCGATTGGCGCATGTCACTTTTTTTTATAGCCAGTCGTTCTAATACTAGTGACAGGTGCTTGATGTGGTCCTCCCATGTCTCTGACCACACCACTACATCATCCAAGTAAGCGACTGCAAAGTCACCTATATACCCATCGAATACTCGGACCAGTATGGCCGGAAATGTTGCTGGCACATATTTAATCCCGAAAGGCATTGCACAGAATTGGAATATCCGCCCATCTGGTGTGGTAAAAGCTGTTTTGTGTCTGTCCTCTGGCTTTATTGGCACTTGCCAGTAACTGCTGCGAAGGTCCGGTGACGTCATGATTTTAGTTTTGTGGAGTGTATGTAATGCGTACCTGACACTTATGTAAGGTGGCAGTACACTCTTGGTTATTAGGTTGCTGGCCTAAAGTTTAAACAAAAAAACTTCGTCCTATCCTTCTTTGGTGCTAGTGCTATGGCACTATTGTAATGACTGCAGGTGGGTTCAATCACACCCTCAGCAAGCATTTCTTTAATTTAGGCTTTTATGATCACGTTTTGGTGTGGGTGGTAACTGTGTGGAGCAGCGTAGATTGGTAGCTCGTTTTTCAGTGGTATTTTGTGTTCAGCTTCTGTAGTGCTATGTCTTAGATCGGCTGCCGCAAATACATCACACCGCTCATTGAAATGCATTGTGGAATTCCGGTGGTACCGCGTGCTCAAGGTCATCCAGCTGTACGTTGGGTGCACAACTTATGGTTCGGGGTTCGATGTCATACACAGTGGTGTATCATGGTGGCTCGACAATGGTGTTCCTGCTCAGTGAGCCAGAGAATACCTAGTATGGCATCCTCATGTAATGAGCTGACATGAGGTCTGAGGTGGTGGTCTCCACACAGAAAATACGGATGGTTATTGTTGTCCAGTCCATGGTTTCCCCAGTGTGCTGCCATGTAGCAAGTTGTAGTACTTGTTTTGAGTATTTGATTCTACTGACATCAATGAACCCCACACGCACAATGTTTTGTGATGTTGGGGGTGTCGACAAATTCATGACATGTTTTATTGTTCTAAGTGTCTGATATTGTGATCATATTGCTTCTTCCTTTTATGATTTGTTGTAGTAATATCTGTTGAGGTGTCGGTGTTAAATTTCTGACTCTGGTCCAGGGGAAGGGAGCATATGGCTCTCCTAACCAGATGAACCTTTTTCTTTCAGCGGGGCTTTACTTTCTGTTGTTGTGCCTTCCTTGGTATTGTGCTTCATGCAGTCGCTATGCCAATGGAACTGCTACCCTTCGCAATATCTGCACACGAAGGGAGGGCTCCCCTTAACAGTGGCCTCGCCCGATGAGGTTGGACCTGTGGGTGTAGGCGCAGTTGCACGGTTGTGATCAGGGTCTTTGCAGGTCGGCAGAGTTGATGACCTGGTCGCTCCGCGAACAGCTGGCGGTTGTGTGGCCCTGCTAACCTACAAACCTGCTATTTGTCACACATGCTTCGCAGGAAACACCCATCCCTGTCATGATGCAGAGTGTCCTGCTTCCTAGCTGTCTGATCTAGCAATGCTGCTGACTGCATGAATGCTTCAACACTGCCATGAATTAAGGGGACTAGAACTAGTATGTTTTCCTGTCGCATTGTGGCTGCGACTACCTCGAGCACTCTGTTCCTCTCATCTGTGGGTGAAAATGTTTGACTAAGTTAATTTTCCTGTTGTCAAAGACAGTCAAAGTTTCCCTAGGATTTTGCATTTCAAGAACGGCGCATCTTTGAGTTTGAAGGGAGGAATAAGCATTGGCAAAGCAATACTGAATCCCATTCAAGAACTCTCCCCACTGCATACCATAATGGTTTACTGTGAACCACCATACATGTGCACCTCCCCTAAGTTGGCCTCCTACACAATTTGTCCCCTCTTGTTCACACACTCCAAACCTGGTTAAACATTGTGTACAGTCTCTCAGGAACACATGTGGGTCCTCGGTGGGCAGCACAAAAAAGGGGCCAGCGACTGAAAACAGGCTGGAGTATTTCCCAACTCTGCTGCTTTTTTCTATGCAGCTGTTGTTGGTGGTGTGGTTGTAGCTGTTAAGTGCGGCTGTGTCCACACAAAGACAGTTGGTGTTGTGGTGCAGGTTGCACTGCCCACAGTGCTACAGCTGGTAGTAGGCTTGTGGAGTGTCGCAATGGGCTGCTGTATTGTTTGGCTGTGTCTGCACACCCGGATGGTGGGTGTGGCACTGTCAGCTGTGGTGCTGGTGTACACTGTGTGCATAGCAACTGGCTGGCCTCGACATTTTTACACATCCCTCTCATTTGTGCACTGCCAATGAGTTATTCTGCCACAATTCCCACATGCCATTGTTTCCGAATTACTGTGTTTACACAGGTCCTGATGACAATGGCACAGCGATAACGCTTCTCCTGTGATAAAATCAGCGGGGTCACGTGTCACAGGTAATAAGGTTTTCATACAATTTTTGCACAAAATGTTTCCATTTCTGTCAGCTGTTGCGTTTTTACTTCTGGTAAGGTCGCTCTGTGTGGTAAACTTTGGTGCAGTTTACACACAGAATTGTCTCATTTCCGATTCCTTCATTCGTGATTTGTTTTGCATAACATAGATTTTGAAAATTTGGCAATTTGGCAAATTATGAAATACACTATCTTGTTCTATGGACAAATGCTGTAAGCACGTGGTAATTAATTTAACGAATCCCTCGTCCAATAGTTTTTCCCGAGCACTTGCCACTGAAAAAAAAAACATTTCTACTGCTAGGTGCAATAAACTTTACAGATGTATTGTGACACAAGAACAAATTGAACGAACAAGAGCATAAGCTCAAAACTGATAATTATAACATTTTGGTACTATGCCTCTTTTGACAAGGGACGACCAGCATATTGCAGTGGCAGAGCTCAACAATAATTTTGTAAATTGACTACCTACAATACAAGTACTCTAGTCTGTGCTTAACAGCCTTCTCTCCTCATACCGCTGCTTGTAATGTCTATGGAATGTCTTGCTTGTGTATGTTTCGTCATGGTAGCTGTATTCTTATTATAAAATAAAGAACTGCCACAAACACAGCACATTACCATAAATCCCGTCGTTATCGTCCATTTAGAAATGGTCGCATAAAGCAAACCTTTTCCGTGACATACTGCTACCATAACATAATTTGAATAGCCGAATTGGTTGTCTAATATGTTAATGCTATGTTCAGTAAGTCACACATTATTCCGTCTTGTGTACATAAACTAAATAAGAAGTAGACCGATTATTCATTTTCTCCACATGTACCGTACATTCACATTCCTCCAAACCAACACAACAACTGTCAAAGTCACGGGCCGACAGTGATGAATGTGTTTGTTTATATATTAATCATCAAATACAGGCCATTTTTAATGTATAAAATAATATTACCAGTTTTAATTTTGTCTAACTGCACTTAAAAAATGTTTAGAAGAAGTATAAAAACATCTGAAAACTCTTGTTTATATAACCATTGTTGTAACCTTAAATCCTATACACTTTGTTTATGATAGTCGTATTGGCTGAATAGCAATCCAATATTGGAAAACAGAGACTACATTGTGCCACCAGTGTGATCTCTCTACGACATATTCAATGTATGTTGTGAAACATCCAGTTGTTCTTTCTCGATGAAATCAACTACTTATTTTATGAGTGTCATGGGATGAAATGTCCGATTTACCCAGCCTAAATGGCGAGTATCATTATTATATCAATGACATACAATATTTTATTTTGAAAAGACTTATTATGGAAATTTTGCATTTCCATCAATAAGAATTTATAATATTCCAGAAATGTAATTTTTATTTACTGTGAACGAATTACTAGGATTTCTCACTGTGTGTGCTTAGCTTGGAGGCGACACGGAGGCCACGGTGGCTGAGCGGTTAGTCTGCTCGCCTCCTACCTTTGCAGACCGTGTCCAATCCTCAGCCAGGCCCCTCCTGGATTTTCGCAAGTGGGAATTGCACCGGACAATGCTGCTGGTAGGCGGGCTTTTTCGGCGATTTCCCGTTTCCCCAGCTCTTGCATTCTGGCACTGGTCAGTTTTAACTTCTTTTCACCCGCATCGGCTGTTAAGATCTCGATATTAAGAGCCGCTCATGCTTCATAAACATTTAGTTTGCAGTCCCGTAAACACATCGCGTATAAAGGGGGACTGTCTCTTAAATATCTAGTAAACTTTTCCATTTCTATTCCTCCATGCCTCCCAATGTGGTTTCGAATTTGCACTTTGGCGAGCTGTAATGCATTAGTGAAATTTGTTAGTCCCTCTTTCGTGAGGCTTTTGAGAGTATGATGATTTTCTGAGCCCTGTGTGCGAGGCTAAAATATGCAAAGTACATTTTCAGCTATCTGCAGTTAGGAACAAGATTTTAACGACAATGAATTCGCGGAAGAGTTCGCACGTTGTTAAAAATATTTGTAAATTAATGTAACCTTTTTAAGTCAGTAGTAACGACAAATGAAACAGAAACGTACTTTCGAAATATGAAATATTTCACAATTCAGTTCTATGAATTCTGCAGAGGCTTTATTCTCTCTACTGGGACACGATATAATAAAACTGATGTTTTAAAATTAAAAAGAAAACATAATACGAAAACCTACAACAAGCAAAACTAATTTAAAAACATATGAATAGTTATAGAATAAAATGAAAACATAATAAATTCAAATTTTGCTATGTTAGTAAGATGTGCATTGTAGTTCTTATGGGTATGATTGTATGCTTTTGATATTTTAATGCATGTTCAAATCCCTATTCAGAAAGAGATTTCTTAGTTTTTAATATTATATTCCTTGCAAAAAATACTACAGAACTTATATTATTTTCCTCCAAATCACTTTATTGGCAGCACAAACAACGAATATCGCTTAGAGATTTTACATTATCGAGAATAGGGGTTATTCCGAAAAACTGGAAAATAATTAATGTAAATGGTATATATGGTCATTACTAATCACATGTAAAAGTAATTTTATTGGAGCTTTACATAATTTGCATTATATACCATGAAATATGATGGTGTGGAAGGCTATGAAGATTGTTGTGTAAATGCAGTTAAACCCCGTGATATTTATGTCAAATTTAATTCTTTCTGGTCGCTGAATTGTGTTTAAGTAATAAGTAATGTCAATATATACAACTTTCAGGGATTTTTATTTCGGAAAAGCCCATATTCTGTATAATTACATTTTCAAATATTTCAGTTGAATTCGTGGAAAGTTCCTTCCTATAAAAAATTAGTACTCATAAACATAGAAAGATATAACACTAGTTCTATTCCTAATTTCACCGAGACTTACATGGTAGTAATTAAAAATGAGATTAATGCTGCATGAAACCACAATACGAGGGAGTAGAGGATAAATATAATGGTGACTTATGCATCGGATTTCGAGTTTAATTTTCTGTAATATTTTCTAACTTCTCATGTGTGAGAGTCAAGAACAGTATTTCACCACTTTAATATAATTTTATTTGCCTTTGCATTGTAACTCAATTATCGAAAAGATGTATGGCATGCACCATTTTTACAAGTACAAAGAGAGTTTAACATTATGCGAATGGTTTAGGGGATGTAAAGGTCTCTGTACTCTTTTAAGAATCTCATTTCCCTGCCTAAACAATCTGCGTACCGAAGGTGTTTCACATTTCCATCGCAAAAGTATCTTTGAATACTAGCCTTACTTCTTAACATTGGAGACGACTCTTTGCATGCCAAACGTCTCTTTCGACGGAGTCACCAAAATTGACCTTCGTAACACCGGTGTTCATTCGTAACACACTTCTATTCTACACAATACGCTGATTTGTTATGTGTAATCATTAGGCTCTTTTCTTTCAACTATACAATCTACCAAAACTCCAAAATAGTTGTTTCTTTAAACTGGATGTGAAATCACAGCCATTAAACTGGTCGAAACGACCTTGAGCAGCTACAACGGCAGGTTTGTGTAACACAAAATCACACCAGTTTTTGAAGAGGTGTAACTGGTGTAATGTAATTTAAAAACGCGCTGATTTTAAATTTGTCACATATTTATTGATTGATAAATCATACCGAGACGAAACTCTGTAACATGCATGTAGTTCATGGTTTAAGTAATTTCGTGAATGAAAATAAGGAATAAAACCTATTTTAAAGCAATATAAGGTTAACGTAACCTTCAATATTCCATGTTGTCTTTTTTGATGTAAATAGCAATATAAATTTAAGTGAAATTATTTAGAATTTACTTAAATATTTGAGGGAATATTTTACGTTGAATTTATTGAACATAAAATATAAATTTGTTGGGTAATGTTGCCAGTTGTTTAGAGTTCTGCAGACATAATGTTGCAGGTTGGAGATTAGATTTAAAAATTCTAAAAAATGTATGGTAAAAAAAAAAAATTTACTTAAACTATTGTAATAAAGAAATATGCGGCACACAAGGAAGGATATGTGTTGTCTATTGTGCTGAGAAATAGCCTTAAAGCTGCACTAGTGTCGTTTTATTCATCCCATCCGGTGTAACTGCACCGTAGCATAAAATTCGTCATCTTTAATCTATGACCTGCACCGTAAAAAAAAAGGTTTGAGCTGCACTACACTACACTGCACTACACCGGTTACACTTTTATTGTTGAAAAAAAAAACGAACGTGTCGTTGATGTTATTTATGATAAGGAAATTTTGTGAGGTGTTTCCTCGTTTGGCATCTGCTGTGTAAGTTTTTGTATATGAAGTTGGCTTGTACATTAATTATTTTATAAAATTTTTTTGAGTATTTTAGGTTGTTTTTGTTATTATTTTGGCTGGGCCGTGGGTTGTGGTTTCCCCCTCCCTCTTTATTTCTTTTTAATGTAACCTATAAAATAGATTGTGGTCATACTGGTTTGTTTTCCTATTTATCCACTTGCCGGTTAATGGTGCTACTTATATTGATGATGCTGATTTTGATAATGCAACATTTTAAATTCTGTCATTTTCAGGTTACTTGCAACAATGACAAGAAATAGTGGTCATTTTTCATCTAAAACTCTTGAAGGTCTCGGTTACGCATTTAATGAAGGTGAGTGTTTTCATATGTAGCGAATTAGAGTTGGCCAGTGTGTAATACTATGTAAACTGTTCCGGTACATAGATGTTGGTAATTTGCACCAGGAATCACACGAAAAAACAGCTTAAAGTCAACCTGATGTTCGAGAAATACCTCAACGGATGTACACAGGTGTATAAACCACCGGTGTATTTATCGGCGTTTTCGGAAATTCACCAGTCTATCCACTGATGTACACCTGACGTTCAGTTGTATCAGTTCAGTTGTATCGATGTATCCACTGGTTAACCAGCCTGAAACGTTGCTGTATCTGGTGGATGTTCACGGGAACATCATCCAATGAAAATTCAAACACAAACATGCACTTGTAAACGGTAAAGTCAAAGAAATGCAAGTGGCCACGTTTAATTGCGATTGAAATATTTTGCACCTTGAAATGTGCAGAAGTATTGCATACAGATGCGAGACTTAATTTGTATTTTTTTTAAAGAAGGAACTTTTTTATTATAAAGTACGTTATCACAGTGTTTAATATGGGTTTCCAGAATTATGAAGTTATTTGGCATGTATGAATTATTTAATTTGCATTCATAACAAAAAATATATTAAACCTTATTTTCGGAAATCAATTCTCTCAATCAGTGCGTACCAGAACAGTCACCACTGGTAGATCTATTGGTGAATTTCCGAAAATGTGGCATCAATGAATGGTAATTATTAAGTTTAGGGGCTTTTCTGAAAACAACAAAAAAATTCAAAATTATGATATATTTCCACTCTAATAATCACGTAGAACACGAATATACTAGTGGCATTAACGTCCGACTAATTTCGTAATATGTGCCCACCTAACCTAACAGAACCTAACCCCACGATGGGTGAATCACTATTTTACATTTTTAAACTAACCTAGGATTGTTGGGTTTTACACTAACCTAGGATAGTAGGGTTTCACACTAACCTAGGATGTTTGGATTTCCCACTAACCTAGGATGTTTGGGTTTTACACTAACCTAGGATGTTTTGGTTTTACACTAAACTACGAATGTAGGATTATAGGGATTTAAAGGAACCGTAAAACACACCAAAATAAGGTAAATTGACTCACCTAGGTAGGGGGCTGGTATAATTCCTCTGACATTAATAGACGTAAACAAACCTTTCACAAGTTTTTTAAATATGTTATACTTATTTTAACATTACGCCCTCTTGAATATGAACAAGGTAAGGTGTGCAGAAGCCATTAATGCAACTTTTGTTGGTCTAGGACGTTTCTTTCAGAAACTTAAACAAACTGGCTATACTGCTCATTTCACAATTTTGTTCAATTTTTTTTAATATGTTGTACTTATTTTAAAGCAACACCCCCAGTATATTCGTGTTCTACGATTAGTAGAATAGAAATATATCACAATTTTGAATTTTTTTTGAGTTTTTCAGAAAAGCCCTAAATGTTAATAATTACCGGGGAAGATCCATGACAAGTGTACATTTTCCCACCAAGGCGAACCAGTTTCGATTCCCGGCGAGGTCGCCCTCTGATTTTTACATGTGGGAATCGTGTTGGACAATGCTGCTGGTTGGCGGATTTTCTTGGGGATATCTCGTTTTCCCGCCCTTGCATTCCTGTGCTGTTCCATACTCTCCTCGCTTCACCCTCATTGGCTCTCAAGATCTCGATGTTAAGAAGCACCCAAATCTCTTCACTCACTCATGAGTGTACAGTTGAAGCTTTTAGAACAGTGTTGCCAGGTCAACCACCCTCAAAATCCAAAGATTCCACTAGTGAATGGCACACAATTTTACACACAACTTTAGAATGCAACATTGGAAATAATCATGCACAATTATGTGTTTTACAAGTTATACTCCATTAATGACTACCTCATATTTTTTGTAACAAACCAGAAGAATCACCCCAGGTTTATGTCTGCCTGTATTTTAAACAATTCATATACAACAACCATTTAATTAGGTATTAATATTGAAGTATTCTTATTTTGATTAAACCAAACTTTTACTTGTACCCATATTATCTCTAAATTACGTTTATTTTGAAATCAATAGGTATGAAATAAACACCGTGAGGACAGTGTTGCATTGGTAATAACTAGTAGAAAATAGTTTACTCATAAAATGTTATTAAATTGAATTCTGATAGGCTTTGCCAATTTTCTGAGAATTTTAATTTGCCCCTTTGAGAACATAGTTTGACAGGTAGGCTTACCTATCATGAGTACATTTTGCAAGAAAGTAAGCTTTTTTTTGTAAGATTTCAGTTGGAGGTGGACATCCTACATAAAATGCACATAGTCACTCATTAGAAATTCGACACATTTTGTGGAATTCCACTAACATGTGCAATTTACCTGAAAACTGTAAGTAACATTATTTGTATTGTCTATTCTCAGTATCCTCACACTTTTTGAATCAAAATTTTGAATAATCATCCCATGCATTATGTGTACATTTACTATCATGGATTGAAAGGTAGCTGGTATGCACTTAATACCAAAGGGTATAGCACAACATTTATACCTCCTGCTATGTGGCAAGGTGAAGACAGTTTTGTGGCAGTCGATAGGTGTGACTGGGAATTGCCATTAGCCAGAACGAAGGTCAAAGGAAGACATGATTTTTGCAGAATTGCGCAGACTGAGAGCACTCTATAGGTTTATTACTTGAGGGGCTGAGCTTTTGGTAATCGAGTTTATTGAGAGAAAATACACACAAAACCTCCACATTTCCATCTTTCTTAGGGGCCGAGGATCTTAACACCAAAGTTCCCACTGTCTGCCACATTATTCAGATCTTTTAAGACTTTGGGAACCCTGCATTTTGGAAAGATCAACTGTAAGTGTGTGCATTTTCCATCATCATTACTTTCCCAGTTTCTGTAAAGTACATCATTCAGTGCGAGGGATTCCATTGTGCCCAGTATGTTTTGGCTGCAAAGTGGGATCATTCAGCGGATTATTCCTATTACTCTCATCACTCCAGGTAGGTGACCCATCATAAGATAAAGAACTTTGAATTCTTGTCCTCCGCACCTTCAGCGATTTGCCATTCTTTTCTTCCTGGCATTCGCAATGGCGACAAAATGGCTCACATGGCCTCCTAGACAGTGCATATGCATTGCTGTGAAGGCATCAAGATCTGTGCTGTATTTCAGTCATATTCTTGAAGATGCTGTATCCACTGGGCTGTTAGACCTTCGGGGTTCTTGCAATTTAGTAGCCAGTGTAATGAAGCATGGTCGGTTATTAGAATAAAATGTCAGCTATAAAGGTAGGGGTGGAAGTGTGAAATTGCCTTCACCATGGCCAGAATCTCCCTGTGTGTAACAGTAATTTCTCTCACGCTTACGCAATACCGTACTGAAGTGTTCTAGTGTACTTTCCTTTCCATCCTGAACCTGAGATAACACAGTTCCAATGCCTACATCACTAACATAAGTGTCCAAAATGAACACACCCTCACTTTTTGGGAAGCCCAGTGCTGCTTACCAAAGGCCTCTTCACACTCAGTCGATCAATGAAATTTCCTTTTCGCCTCAGTCAGTTCATGTAGTGGCTTGGCGATCATGGTGAACCCTTGGTACAAATTGACAGTAATAGACACGTAATCCCAGAAAACCCGCACTTCAGTCTTGTCAGTTGGCGTCTGCAAATTTATTATTGCTTGGGTCTTCTCGGAGTGTGTTCCATTTGCATGGGCTGACACTACATGCCCCAACAAATTTATTTTGTATTGAAAAAGGTGGCACTTCTTTGGAACTAGTTTCAAGTTGGCTGCGGCCACTTTCTGGAATACAGAGTCTAAAAGTGATAGGTGCTCTTCAAAGGTCCTTTCTGGCACAACAATGTCTTCTATGTTAACCTGACAGATATATAAGGGAAGAACTTTCTCTATCAAGCTTTCAAAGGTGGCAAGGGCATTACACAACCTAAAAGGCATAACCTTGAACCTCTCAGGTTCCTTTCTCTTGGACACAAAATGCAGTCTTCTCTTGATCATCTGAGCCACCTTGCACTGCCAGTACCCACTCTTCATCTCCAAAGTAGAAAACCATTGCAAATCGGCTAGGCTATTCAGTGCCTCATGCATCCTTGGCAGTGGATAAGAGCCTTTCATTGTCACTTTATTTAGTTGGCGATAATCCACAGAAAACTTCAGAGAGACATCTTTCTTCTTAACAAGAATGATGGGGGATGACCATGTAATAAATTATGGTTCTATTACATTTAGATTCTTCATCTCCTTCAGAATTCCCTCAACTACCTCATGCGAAGCCAGCTGCAGTTAGTTATCTTAGTGGCTGCTTTATGGGTCTGGCATCTCCTGTATCTATATGGTGGCAGGTCACATTAGTCCTACCACAGTCATTTGGTCCACATGAGAAGGCATCCTTATTTCTCTGCAGTAATTTAGACACAGCCTTAACCTGTCACCAGTTAAGGTTTTGTCTTGTTCTTAGTAGCAGTTCCTCCAATACTTCTGGTAAAGGACACTCAATTTGTTTTACTTTAGAATCTTCTGGAATATTTGGAAGTACCTGTGTGACCTGCTTGCAAACACCTATCATGCATGACCTCCTCCTTTAGACGAATGGCACTATTGGACAAATTTATCATTTTAACTGGAAAATTTTCAGAATTAGAAGAGACCAAAGTCCTTGCTATAACGATCTGGCAGGACGTCAACCCTCTCTGCTGGCTCAATTAGACCCATATATATGTCTGACAACAAATTTTCCTTGACATCAATAATAACCATTTTACTAGAAGCTGGCAGCACAGTGGATTGAAAACAGACTACTGAGCAGCTAATTGGGGAGGACAAATCATGCTGTGTCTACACCACCAACTGTATACTGCCTACCCGTAGCACACCAAGTCAAGTATCAATATAGCATCCCAGTCTTTGTATTACATCAAGCCCCAAAAGACATTCATCCTCTGTTTCTGCTATGTAAACATTGTGCTCTATGCTAAGGTCACCAAGCTTCAAGACCACTTTTCTCTTGCCTCTAACTGGTGTGGTCTCACCTGTTACTGTAGTCAAATAGCCCCGTTTCATACTGTCGCCAGGCGATCACTGGGGAAAGGCCCAAGTATATCTGGTCTGTCGACGATCATCTGGCAAGGAACATTATTCAGGTTCCCCTCCACCAGTATTGCATCCCAATCCTGTTTTACCGACCATACATGTAAGAACATTGGGGCCTTCTCTCCAGCGGTCACCGATCTTCGTTTTCTGAATGTGCTCTATTCTCACCTGCCTCTTACTGCCTCTTTTCTCGCTGCTGCTATGGCTACTGTTGTGGGAAGTAAGCTGTCAGATGCCCCGGCTGTCGACATGACCAACGCTCAGGCCATTTAGGTGGGGGCGGCAAAGCTTGGACCCTGGAATGCAATGTCTCTCATAAACGTCTGCATCTCCTTCAGTGTCTTCTTGATGTCGTCGTCTTCGTTCATCACTATTGGACGTCAGGGTGCGGACACCTGTCTTGCTGACTCCACCTCCAGTGCATGGACCATGGCGTCCTGCATGGTGTGGGGTGCAGCCAGACCTATCGCTTGCTGTACCTCTGTGATGACGATGGCATCAATTAAAAAACAGACTATGATGATGTTGTGCACCTCATTGGGGAGACCCTTCCAGAGATAGTTTGGAGAGCTGCACAATGTCTTGCCATATCTCCTGCAGTGGCTCCCCTGGTCGCTGGGTGCGACTTCACAGTTGGGCGTGGTTGGTATGTCGCCGATACATAGTTCCAAGGCCGAACCAGTGTGGTGTCTCCAATCAATGTCGCTCGGCAGAGATTGCGGTATGCTGAGTGCAGGGTCTCTCAGTACAGCCGCGAGGTAGTGAGCCAGCTGCTCAGCTGACCAGCTATTCAGGGTGACGATTTTTTCAAACTGGTGTTGTTACTCCCACCAAGAAGTCTGGCCATCGTAAGGGGTTGGCATAAGTGGGACTCCCTTCCCCACTTCTGGCTGCGCGACACCAATGCTGCATAGCTGCTGACTATCCTCCGAGGTTGCTGTATGTGTTACGACTTGCACTGCTTCCTCAGTTTTCTCAGCTGCTGACTATGTGATATTAGAACTTTACTGCTGAAGAAATTCTTACCATTCCTTCTTCATCGCACTTATTTCCTGTTTCACTTCATTCTGCACACTGTCCATCCTGTTGTTTACACTGTTCACTAATTTGTTCACACAGTTAATTCTCGTGTTCACTAACTCGCTAATGCCTTCTAGTTTCCTATCTACATGATCTATTTTCTTGTTTAAATTTTCATTTACATAGTCTATTTTCTTATCTAGTAAATCACTTATCCTGCTATTTGCATTCTCGTTTACACTATTTACATTTTCTTTCCCACTACTAGTTTTGTTATTTGCAATACTTATTTCACTTTTTATATCTTTCCTCAAGCTATTTACACTAGCACTAACTTGGTTACTTAATCTCATGATTAATTCTCGCAAGGCTTCCAGTTCTGCAGTCATTTTTCTAGTTAGCATGCACTGCGATAGTTGTACAAAACAGTCTTGATCTCTCAACCTTCAACAATTGCAATTAATTAATTAGTTTTAATGTCATTAATTATTAGCCTATTGCCTAACTTAATTTACAATTGAATAATTAATAATTGCCTCCCACCCCATTTCTGACACCAGTGTCACAAGCTGCCTGAGGGGCATATCTGAGTTCGTAAGGGACGGAGGTCTTAATATTATAGTCAATTAACTCGCACTCATCATTAACACATGTTCAGTCTGTCTGTTACCATAATGTCTTTCACTCACGCATCCAGTCCAATAGTCCAGCCTGCCAGTTTCATTCTTCACTGCTCTGATGCTCGCAGTCACAGATTTTCCTTCCGCTGGACACTTCTGGTGCTACTCGTTGCTCTTCTAGCTCGTTGTTGCACAATCGCCCAGACTCCAGACACTCATAAACGCCTGGCTCGGAGGTCTGTTGTATTTTTATACTATCGCTAGCCTTGATCTGGAAGGTTCAACACACCCCGAGTCTCACTGAGAGAAACTAGTAATGACCAGAACATTCCCTCAATGATATGTCAAAAACACCCGATACCCAGGGTCCAAAGCGGTACGTGTCCTGATAGGCATAACTTTGTAAACATTGCTTTGTGAAAAGCATCTGTGTCTTTGGTTGCAACTGATAGCGCGTGAGTCCATAAATCAATTGTGCCTCGCATGCATGCAGAATGGCCGCCTGTAATGCCATTTATCTGGTAACTTATTTGTTCATCAAGTGTGGTGCAATGGTTAGGAATGTAGACTTATCACTCTTTCTTATGTCCATTAAATAGAAACTTAAAATTAAACTAATTCTGAATCTACATAAATAAATTTCACACTTGTAATATGACAATATATGGAACTACTTTCCTTATGTTTTTACCAACTATACGGGGAGACTGCCAGCTTTGTCCTTTAAAATGCATATAGTTTGGGTAAGGGAATTTTATCATAGGTTTTTTTCATAAGTGTTCAGTAAACTGCACATCAGACGTAGCAATCAAGGGTGGTGGATAACAAACACCATTCAGCTCTGTGTAGGCATTACGCAGCCTAGTTTCTTTAAAAAAAAAAAATAAACTGAGTTCCTATATCACATGCTCAAATTAAATTTTTACTTTTCCTAGGGCAATCAAATAAAAACTAAAACGCTCAGTGTTAGAAATTAAATAATTTACACTAGAAATATGTCACAAACTACTTGAACACCAAGGAACAATTTGCATTTTTTTAAATTGCTCTTATAAGAAAGTTTGTTTATAATTTTATATCTTTGGATTTTCCTGAATTCCTATAAAATAATTTGCAGTAAACCTATCTTAAAATGAATGCAATATGTTTTAACATCAATATATTTTTTTTGTTAATATTCTGTTTTATTTCAGTGAGTTAAATACTGATGATTAAACAATATTAATTGAATCCAGTTTTAATGAGAGGCAAATGGTGTGCAGTTTCTACAACTTGAAACAATTGTGTTTTTTGTGGAAAAAAATTATGACCACATGGTTTGTGAACTGACCTCCTGTCATAGTGATTCAGGTTGATTCCAGGCATGATCACCTCCCAAATTTGTACACTTGGAAAACATAGCATATGTTGCCAGTGGGCTTTTTCTGTGTACGTTCATTTTCCCTCCACCCGTGCATTCCATTGCAACTTTGTCCTAAAATATCATTCATCGGAAAGTACAACAGTGCAGGTATAACTTAACATATTTAAATATTGGTTGGAGTGTTGTGGATGAATTTGGCAGCAAATTATGAAAAGTGACTCCATCTCTCAACATTCTGTTGTCAAATTAATATTAAAATAAATGGTCTTTTGTTATTCTTTGTGTAATTTCAGAGTTATGTCAATGGTTAATGGTAGTACAATTTGGGGCTGTTTTTAGTGTTTTTTTGTTCTTTATGAGAATTTTGTGTTTCGTAATTTCTAGTATGGTTCCTTAATTCGACTTTTGTTTATATTTTGGCAGGAGGCAAGTTAATGAAGCTGCATCTTGAGACCAGAAAAGCAGGAGATGAACCTTTTAACTTCCGGATCAGCGAGGATGAAAAATATAACCAGGAACATTATGAGATGGTGGGGGAGGTGAGAAATGGTCTTTTTCATGCTGGGATGTTTTAAATTTGGAAAATATAAAATTTGGTGTCCTTCAAAATTATAAAATATTTCAAACTTTCAGATAGTTAATTTTTTTTTGGAGCAAACTATTTCAGCACCAAAAACAGCATTAAACTTATTGCAGTAAAACATGTTTATAATGCTTTAATGGCAAACATTTTCCTCATAAATTTCATTACCACATCATTCTCTGTTTAACATAATGCTTTTATGTCTTGGTTGTAACATTGTTAGTAATTTTTCTGTACACCTGCATATCATCAAAATGTGATGCCTCTTTGCTTGAATATACAATTTTGAATAATAATGAAGCATGTTTCTGTAGGTTGTAAAAATCATATGTAATTTATGAAATGTGATGGGAATGTTGTTGACCTTTTCTTGTTTTAAAAAAAGGCACAAAAATGGATTACATGTGGTTTGCTCTACATGATTCAGAAATATTCAGTTAGAATTACAGTGGAATTGCATTATGTAACATTGAAAATTTGGGCCATATGCATATTTTAATTATTTACTTATTTATGTATTTTCAAGACGTAATCTGATTTCACGTATGTTATTTTGATTGGTGCATAAATTATGTTAATTAGTATGTAAATTCACTGCTGTAATAATTTTTATATTTTATTTTGTTGTGCAACACATTTATATGTCTTTCCAGCCTGTAGTATTTATAATGTGTATAGAAGGTCTTAGTGTCTGAGCAGTTGTTGATCCGTTGTCTTAGTAACTAAGTGATGTGATGAGTAATTCTTGTCTTTAGTACTCTGGTGATTGGTCAGTTTTCGACTGCATTATTTAATTATGATTGTGAATGAGAATTTTAGCCATTTTTGTTTTCTATGGCCGGACGCTAACATGCTTGGGATTATTAGCCTGTAGGAATTTTTAATACAAGAATGCGAGTTCACACCTGTAAACAGACTATCTCGAAGGAGACGAAGACACAAGAACAAGAATAGGAAGAAGTAGGCCTGTATCGGTCACCGCCCACGTAATTTTACAGGTTTAAATTAGGTCGAACTACCGCGAGCCTAATTAGGGAAGCCCGCGAGGAGATGTCTTTCTGCATCCAGTGGATGCTACCGCTGATGACGAGATTGACCAGAATTTCGAGAATGCCCAGATTTCAACTTATTGATTTATAATCTTAAGTCAACACATTATTTTTAAAGAAGAAGAGACAAATTGTTTTCAACTTGAACTGACCATAGCTAATTTAACAATGGACACCCTGGCATTATCGCTTTGTAATACCCGGAGTTAGTCTGGAGAAGGAAGACAAAATAATTAATTTGATTTTGAAAGTTTAAAATTTGAATTGCCAGGCATAAAATTAATGGAATATATCAGCCACGAGAGGGGCTAGTGTTGCTGAGGCCACATATGAAATCTTGTTTGAAAATAGATTACACATTTCATCTCAGAAATAATTTGGTCACAAGGATACTAATTAAATTTCACGCTTTGCTTGAAACATCTCTGCTGAGTTATGATTTTTAGTAGAAAGTAGATATTTTTCTAGTGATATTCTTGTCTTTATAATTGAGTTTTGCTGTGTTATTTGTGAGTGTTCTTCTCTCAGTCATCTGTCTCCATAAGTGTTACACTGTCTCTCTGTGTCTCTACACCTTACATCTCATCTTATTCTTTCACAGCGGTACATTCTGGCGCAGTACGCGGGGCATTCAAAATATCTAAACACGTCTCGACGTTACAATTATAATAAGTGATGATGACGAGATAAATTACCGCTTTAGCAAATTGTCGTTATAACATAATTTACTATGGAGCATCATTTCATGCAGTGTTATCATACACCCACTTCATGGGCACCTAGTGTTTTTTGTATGCCATTGTGCATACACTTACTGTAAAATACAACACAGCAAATCTGACAACTGCATTTTCCACATGTGACCATCATTCACTTAAAGGTTATTAAAATTACAATACGCTATCATCACTGGAATTGAGAAAAAAATTTTTTTAGCTATCCCTTATTTTTAAATACGCATAACAAAGACTGAAAATACACTTTACACATTATGGCTGTATCTGAATCAATTGAATGGGAGGCCACAATGGTGTAGGGGTTAGACTACTCGCCTCCAACCAAGGTGAACCGGGTTTGATTCCCGCCGGGGTCGCCCCTGGATTTTTGCATGTGGGAATCGTGCCGGATGATTTCTCTGGTCAGCGGGTTTTCTCAGTGATCTCCCATTTCCCCGCCTTTGCATTCCGGCACTGCTCCATTCTCGCCTCTCTTCACCCTCATTGGCTCTCAAAATCTTGTTGTTAAGAGCCGCTCAAATCTCTTTATTCACCCCATTTGAATGATAACTTTCTCTGAATAACTGCACTGCATAGTTGCTGGCACTTTTTGAAATGTAAAAAGGGTGAAAAGCTGCAGATAACCGACTGCTAAGCGTAAAATTCGCTTGCTATTTTCATAGCCATATCTATTGTCTCGTCTCTCGTTTGCTCGGCCACCTTCCCTTATTGTATGCTACCTCCTCTCTTCTAGCTGCTCATATTATCAATACTTCCCTTCACCCTTCTTTGTTTTTGTGAATGCATTTCTGCCTTGGAAATAGGACAGTAGCCAAAAAATATTAAGAGGGTAGGGAAGATGTGGTACCGTATTGAAGGGGAAGACAGAGATGCAGTACATTTTTATCCCATCCTTTTGTTGTTGAAGAGGAAAGGAAAAGTTGTAGACATTATTTTGGCCTTTAAGTAATGATTTTTCATGCTAAAAATTAAATAATTTACACATGTTTCAATTACAGAAAGAGTGATACTATCATTACAGCAAATGAGAGCAAAAAAAAAGACATTCCTTTTAAATTACACTGATGTCCAAAATTAGGGCAACAGACATCTGTTCCCCCTCCTGTGATCATTTAACCACAGGTTTGTATCAGGTGATAGTACATTATCAAGCATAAACAAAGTAAACACTGTAACATCATTTTTTGATGATCTAACAGGAAAAATCAACACATGTTTGTCCAAATTCACTAATCACTCTCTAGGGCTTATGAACTGCTCTACAGGAAGCACAGGTATTAATACCACAAACTGCGATTGATAACCTTATTCAGAGAATGTCACATCGTTGTCAGGCCTGTGTTGGTGCCAGAGATGATCATCTGCCATACTGAGCAGGCGTAACCAATTTTCTGGCATGTGTTCATCTCTGGCACCAACACAGGCCTGACGACGACATGACGTTCTCCGAATAAGGTTATTGGTCGCAGTTTGTGGTATTAATGCCCATTCTTCCTGTAGAGCAGTTTGTAAGCCCTGGAGAGTGATTGATGAATTTGGACGTGAAGCAACTTGTCTCCCTAGAGCATCCCACACACGCTCTATCTGATTTAAGTCTGGAGAGCAAGCAGGCCAATCCATGAACACAGTATCTTCAGTTTCCATCAACCATGTCAGAGATCACGAAGCTACACAATTTCTGGTTTCACAAAGTTCATAATGCCAAAAATCTGCCTTACACACAAGTCATGCAACTTTACTGTTCACATGCCTCATTTTGGGTCTATATCCGAAAAGTTGTAACCTCAAAACTGCTGCTTTCAGCCATGCATCCACAAGCTAGGGCTCAGGCCACAGCACTCTACACTTTTTTGCCGTGACTGAACTCCTGCATAAACAATATACACTGAAGAGCCAAAAAAACTGGTACACCTGCCTAATATCGTGTAGGGCCCCGCGAGTATGCAGACGTGCCGCAAGATGACGTGGCATGGACTCGACTAATGTCTGAAGGTATGCAGGAGGCATTGAAATCTGCGCTAATTTGAGAAAGGGTTGCTTGTCTGTCACATTTAATGATTCTCGTCAGTCGTCGTTTGTACCGTTCTTTCACAATTTTTTTCCAGCTGCAGAGATGTCGAATATTTGATGTTTTACCGGATTCCCGATATTCACGGTACACTCGTGAAATGATTGTACGCGAACATCCAAATGTTATCGCTACCTCGGAAATGCTATGTCCCATCTCTCGTGCGCTGACTATAACACCACGTTCAAACTCACTTAAATATTGATAACCTGCCATTGTAGCAGCAGTAACCGATCTAGCAACTTGGCCAGACGCTTGTTGTCTTATATGGGCTCTGCCGACCGCATCGCGTTACTCTGATTGGTTCTATACCTTTGTTATTTCCATACGCATGCCTATACCATTTTTTTGGCTCTTCAGTGTATTTCATTGGCCAAACATCAAAGTACTTGCCTACACTCAAACTTAAAATTGCTCATTCTAAACAACTCACTTCTTTTAGCCCAAGCCAACACCATTATAAATGCTACAGCAAAAGAGACAGGATAACTGCACCACCAGAATCTTGTAAAACTCGGCAAACTACCGTATATTTTCACATATTTGCGCACCTTAACTTTTAATTGCCAAACCATGAAATAAAAAAAATTCAGTTTTAATTTATGCAGTAGCTTTTATGGGCGATGGGTGACGATATGTGTAATGGCAGCTGGTTGGCACAAAACATGACCGGCTAGCAACGCTGCACTGGAGGTGAGTAAACAATCTATTTTTAGACATTCCTAGAGGGAGAAAGACTGAGCCACCATCCCCTCCAACCCTTTCTTCAACTCCTGTAGTCGGCCAGCCACGCCTCTCCGCCCCTTCCACCCGTAGTGGCACTAGTCTGTCAGCCAACCCATACCTCTCCACCCCTCTACATAGATGCGCCAATCTGCCGACCATGCCACTCACACCGTCTGTGATTTTGTTGTTTTATCTTGTTAAAAATGGGGAAGTATGGGAGTTACACTGCAGGCTTCAAGTTAAAAGCAACTGCAGAAGAAAACTGAAATCGTGCTTCTGCCCACCACTTTTCCATTAAAGAAGGCCACATCAGATATTGGCGAAAACAAAAAGGTGATCTCAACACTAAGCAAGTGTACAAGCTTTTAAGGGCCCCAAACAAGGGAAATTTCCTCTCATTGAAGAATGCGTAGTTCAGAATATCCAGGAATGCAGGCAAAATAGATATGCAGTGTCAACTGAAATGCTACAATTCTATGCGCGCAATGTTACCAGAAAAGAAAATATGGGCGCGGACCAGTTCAAGGCCTGCTGAGGTTGGATTACCAGATTTATGCAGCGTAAAGGATTCTCGCTGTGAAGGTAGACCTCAGTGTGTGAAAAACTACCGCAAGATCACAGTGAAAAAGTGTTGAAATTCCATAGATTTTTGATTCACTTTAGGGAACAGAACTCTTATCTCCTGTTGCAAATAGGCAATGCAGATCAGACACCTGTAGATTTTGACAGGCCAAGTCGGACAATGGTAGAAGAATGGGGAACAAGTAGCATTTTAAAAAGAACTTCCGGCATAGAAAAGCAACACTTCACTGTCATGCTTGCTATAACTGCTGATGGCAGGAAACTTCCACCATTCATGGTTGTCAAGAGAAAAATGATGCCGAAATGTAAATCTTATTTTCGTGTACACCTGAAAGATTGCATAGACTGCAAGTTGATGTTTGACTGGCTGAAAACTGTTTTGTTAAATAGACCGGGCAGACCCTTAAAGTTGCTGTCATTATTGGTGTTGGACAGTTTCAAAGGTCCACCTAACAGAGGAGGTGAAACAGTAATTGAATGAAAACAAGACTGACATGGTGGTGATTCCTGGTGGACTGACAGGTTTGTTGCAGCCGCTAGATGCGAGTATAAACAAGCCCTTCAAGGACTACATTCTGCTAATGTATACTGAATACATAGCCGAGGGAAACCATTCTCTAACACCTGGAGGTAAAATTCAATAGCCAGATCCCGAGAAAGTGTGCAGCTGGATTATGGCTAGTTGGAATCTCATTTAAGAAACTATCGTCACCAAGAGCTTTAAAAAAAACTTGAATATTCAATAAGCTTGATGGCACCGAAGACGACCTTNTAAGAAACTATCGTCACCAAGAGCTTTAAAAAAAACTTGAATATTCAATAAGCTTGATGGCACCGAAGACGACCTTATGTGGCAAGAAATCGCAGAATCCGACGGCGGTGAAAATGCCAGTGACTGCAATGCTTATGGCGATCTTTCATTTAATGAATATGAGTAAACAGTATTTTTAATGTTATTTCAAATTCAGTACACAGTTTATAAAGTGTGGTATTTTTCATATTATTTNTAAGAAACTATCGTCACCAAGAGCTTTAAAAAAAACTTGAATATTCAATAAGCTTGATGGCACCGAAGACGACCTTGTGTGGCAAGAAATCGCAGAATCCGACGGCGGTGAAAATGCCAGTGACTGCAATGTTTATGGCGATCTTTCATTTAATGAATCTGAGTAAACAGTATTTTTAATGTTATTTCAAATTCAGTACACAGTTTATAAAGTGTGGTATTTTTCATATTATTTCAGAATGATTTATTCTATGTTTTTGCTTTTAATTCTTAGCTATTTTTTCCATTCTTTAGATTTTGTTTTTCCAAAGTGTAAAAAGCTGTGAGTATATAAACAATCACTGTTTCGTCGGAAAGGGTGGAAAGTGCGACATGAGAATATGTGCCGGCACATGGGCTAGACGTGGTGTTTCAAGTTCGCTGCAGCCAGCACATGTCAATCACTGCGCGGCGATGTGTGAACAGTAAGTCACAATCTCGTCATCATACATTACGTTGAAGAGTTTGTTGATGTCAATGTGTTTACCAGATCACTCTACTAAGATTCTTTTGGATGCATCATTTTAGTTCTATTAAAGTTGTAANCGTTGAAGAGTTTGTTGATGTCAATGTGTTTACCAGATCACTCTACTAAGATTCTTTTGGATGCATCATTTTAGTTCTATTAAAGTTGTAACCTATAATCTCAATTCAAAAAACTTTTTCCGATGTCCATACATAATTTACGCACCTTGAACTTTCAACTTAAAATATGGTATAAAAATTGCGTAAAATATACGGAATTATACGGTATGCAATGAAGCGCTGAAATTTGGTTTTCTACCCACTGGCGTTCAAACCAAAACAGTACCCATAGGCGTGCGCAGTGGGGGTGCAGTTGCACCCCCATTGCATCATGCTATTAAGAAAATAAAAAAAGAATATTGCCGCTTTCATATTTTCACTACATAATCTTGACACATGACTCTTCCTCCTACCGCTATTCTTTTTTCTATTTCACCTCATTCACATGTTTGCCATGTTCCTAAAAGAAGGTTGAACCCCATCTAGCTGCCCCTTAGGCCAGGCCGTCAACACCCTCGGGAAACGTCGGACACCGAGGGGCCCAGCTATGGAAATAAGAAGTCATGTCATTGCCCCCGCCAATTACAAAATCGCCGAGAACAACCTGGCTGGCTTGCAAGAGTTTGCCTTTAAGCGAGCGGCGGATACCGCCCACACAGTTGCCAAACTACCCTGCCGCCACCCCGCTGAGAGATGGTAGCAGAGAAACTGCCCGACCCNTGAGAGATGGTAGCAGAGTAACTGCCCGACCCGAACCTGAGGGGTGACGGCAGAAGATAACCAAAGCGCCAGAGACACGAAGGAACCCCCGCAGCCCAGGGTATATACGCCAGCCCTGACAAGGACTGACCCAGGCACTTCTGGTATACGCAGTAGCTAGGGGCTTGTCTGCCGCTCGTTAGAGGTGAACATTAGAACCTTCCAGCTTCATGTCGTTAGTCCACAGACGAGGAAGCAGGTGGAATGTCAGGAAGATAGTTGCTGTCCTCGTTACTAACCATCCCCTTGACACTCAACCCACCCACAACAGCCTTCAACTGTTTGACCCCACAGGAAAGAATACAGGCCACCTGCCAACTTGTGGAGCCTCACTTCACTATCCTCTCTGCCAACCTCTTTGGCCCCCTGTTTAGGATCCTTGGAGCTGCTAACCCTGCCATGGAATTGTTGTGCAGTAGCATTCTACTACTTCTGGGGGTAGAAGCCACCACAAACCAACCCACCACTAGACCGTCAGCTGTGCCGCCGAGGACGACCAGCACAGTTCCTGCCAGCGTGTCAGCTCACCAACCACGGGACTCGGTGTGGGGATCCACCTCAGCCAACCACCTGCAGAAGCCTGCCGAGAGACAACAGCCCGAGCAGAGCCCTTATCTCAGCCCCCTGGAGGCGACACCCTGCAACCACAGACTTTGTGCCCAGCCAGCGGCCTACCCGCCAACCCTCTTCAAGAAACCAGTGCAAGGTCGTTGATCAATTATAGAAACGCCCCTCAGTAGAGTCCGCCCCGAGCCTGCGTGCCTAATTTTGCGCAAACAAAAGTGCTCTGGGCGTGACGTCCTGTTTCCCTGGCTGTTACGTGTCAATCTGCATGTTTGAAAATAACCAATTAATTGAAAATGTGTTTAATGTAGTGTAGACTGTTTGTGATGAATTTGTTAAAAAATATTTTCACTGTATATTTTTAATCTTGTAAAAGTGGATCTTCATTTTGTGGTTTGCACTCTCCATTACGTAACCCTGCGCATGAATGTGACACCACCCCCATGTCTGATTTACCTGAAACCCTGTTTAGTCTCAGTCTTAAATCTCCCCACACCAGCACACACCACACACACTCTTCCTACTGCATTTCCCTGAAAAACTGCATCAAAACATCCCAACACTGAACCCAAGACACAGGTACCCAATCTATCTGACCATAACCTCACTTCACTGAATGCAGAATTCTTGAAAAAGGCCTCTCATGTCCCATCCAAGAAATTTGACCATTTCACCACAGTAAAAGATGTTGCAACTTTTGTACGCGACTTCTGCCATAAACACTTCTTTGATAATCTATCCACCACCAAGGATAATGACAATACTATTGACCCAGCATTTAACCAAGTTTGCTCCACCATCCACCTGGGCTCATGCTTCACTGCCACATTCTCACCCCCATAAACAGTTAATGTCATTTGTACTACAGTAAAATTCAGTTAAAAGTACTTCACATAACATAAGTTTTTGAATTCCCGGCCAAATGCTCTATGTCAACTATGTAAAAATATTTTACTTAAAGTTACCATTTAAAATTTACGTCTCAACTTTCAGTACAGCAAAAATCATTTTACCTTGTGTCTTACAAAATGGAATTTAATGTCAATATGCGGTCTTTATAAAAAATATTGATTGTTTAACCATTTCCAACCTAAATTGGGTTTTGTTTACCAATTACGACACATGAAATGTCATGCCAATCACAGAATCGTGTTCAGTATATTGTTTACGTATATACTGCAAACAATTTATTCTCACTGGCAACTCGCAATGTCATTGATTCATGTGTGTCGACCTAGATTAACGGTGCTGACATCCAGCGCACCACCATCTTGATTTCTTTGTAGATAAAAACGTGATTGCATAAATGGGAAGCTGTATAAATGTGTTTTGGTACCGTTCCGAATAAAATTCAGTAAACTTCCTTACAAGAATGACTTAGTAAAATTTCTGCCTCCTAAAAATCCAAACTAATAAATATTAACCCCTAAAAATTTAGAAATTGTGTGTCAAAGTGCATTTCTTTCCCCTTCCCACCCATAAGACCATGTTAAAACATCTACCACGTAAAATAAAAATGATTTTCATATGAAATATTAATTTAATTCAAATTAAATGATACCTACTCCAGAAGTGTAAACTTTATACTCCTTGTTGTCAAAAATGTTTATTCACATTGAGCGGTGCATGTTACCGAGTGCGATCATTCTCAAGTTCTTCTTGCTGAAAAAAAAAAAAAAGATTTATTATTGAATTTATTTATTTCCAAAGGTAAATGTCTTTCTAATGAATTTCCTTCAGCATTATTTGTTTGGAGTAAGTAGTGTGATTTTTCCAATGGAAATTTCACCAATAAATAAGGAGTGTGTTTTTGCAAGTTTTCGCTACTAGACCACCTGAGGTGTACAGGATGATGGCTAGTAGGATACTTAGTTAATTTTCTTTGGTGCAGACTAAGGGCACCTGTGGTTGTTGCGCTAGGAGTAAACAAATACCTGTATTCTCAGTTTGTTTACACGCCAGTATTTTATTTGTCTGAAGGTAACATAGGTATTTACACACACTGTGGTGAGACTGAGCCCTCCTACAAGTCGTAAGCCTGAAGGGCTGGTGGGTGGAATGCTATGGGTCGGGGAAGGTTGTTTGAAGAGAGACGTTTCTACTTATCTGTGACTGCGGCTTTTGGGGAGTTGTCTTCGTTGGTAGCTGAGGCCTGGTGAGTGGGGTGGCCCTTTTTCAGGCCCTCAGACTGGCTCTCGTTGGCATGCTGTACTCGGCTGGCTTCTTCCTTCGGCTTTGACTGACTCTCTCGGAAGTCCGGGATGGTTTCCCGCGGAGTTGGAGTGTGTCTGCGACCTCGACTGGCGTCTCCTCGTCTGCCTCGACGCCCGCAACGATCCGGCTTGCGTCCCCGTCTTCTCTGCCTCGCGCTGAGCGACCGACGGTGAACAACTGACCCCCGCCTTGGCTGCCTCGTGAATTTAACTCGTGTTCCGCTATATTCAAGTTACCTGTCAGCAGTTTCTAGAGAGAGAAATCGAGAAATCCCCTGTGTACCTCGCGCGTTTTTGTGCATGATTTTACGTCTTGTCAGCAGCTTGTGTGCCCCGACCAGGGCGGAGAGAGGGTGCGGTAATACGTCTCGGGGATTCCTACAGACCTGGGTCTGCGTTAATTCTCGTCAGGGGCTCTCTTGATTCCTTCGTCAAGGGCCACATATGAGCTCTTTCTCGGGCGTTGCACGGGGTTCTTCTCCGAGCAAACTGGTCGGGACTTACCCTGTTTCTCTCGACTTCGGTTCTTCCCCGCTTATCCTTACGCATCGGGACTGTCCCGACGGTGTTTCCCCAGAAGTTTCCTTGTCAGCTGCCTGCCCTGGCTAGCTGGCTGCCTGTCCTGGGTAACTATAGTAATGTGTGTAGAAACAGCACAATGCCTATCCCATGTACCGCCACGGGTCAAAGTTATGCATTACTTCATGTTTGCAGGACATCATTTGTGCATTTCCAGATTTAAGAAAGTGTCGTTTTATTCTCGGTGTTAAAAAAATATTTCTTATTACATTTTATTTACAATTACATATTAATTTTGTTTACTGAAATAACTAATGGTGCCATAAATTCATGGAACCCATTTTATAAAGTTTTATAAAAAAGACTTTCAGTGTAAAGTACTTTAATTACCAAGTTTAAAAGTTATGACGGGATTTTACTGTAGTTACCATCTCAGACCCAGCTTTTGCCAATTCCCTCCCCAACAACAGCAACACCACACCTGCAGAACTTAAGCCATCAGATACCTCCAAAATAACAGGGACATAATCGTACTGCCAGCACACAAAGGCTCCACCACAGTAATTCTTATTAGACACGACTAAATATTTGAAGCAGAAAACCAGCTGAAGGACTTTTCCACCTACTGACTCTTGCCGGATGACCCTGCAGTCAAATTTTGTGACCACATTAAACAGTTTCCAAGGCAGCTACAAATGTGTGACGGAAAACCTCGTCTACCATTTACAGTATGTTCACTGCAATACAGAAAACATTGGCTTTACCACTAACACACTCGGATGAATGAGTAACCATAGAGCGGACACCAAACAAGCCATAGCTGGGGTAGATTTAAATTTGCAGGAGAAGTCAGTTGCAGCACATGCAGCAACTCACAACCAGAACTTTGACTCCTGTTACAAAACCAGAGGTGTAAGGGCCTTACTACCATCTAATAATAGTGCAGAACTGCAATGCTGGAATATATCACCAAATCCAGGCAGCCACCTGGCTTAAACATAAGATAACCTCTCCACCACATTTCAGATTTCCCACCTCACCCTAGTTCACATCCTGCCCGCTAGGTTCATTGTTCGCAAACCATCGCTCAGCAGACTGCAGTGTGCCAACACTTGTCGCTTGAAGAAGCTGGCCCAGCCAGCAAAATGTGACTGCATATCCATGGGGAAAATGTGTGCATCTATATAACTATATATTGTCATCACTAGGTGGAAAAGGGAGTAGTAGCTCAGATGGTTTTCAATGTTCACTTCAACTCTCCCAGTCTCCGAAACCCTGGGACTTAAACCGGGCTGTTTAAATCAATCAATTCAGTTTAAGTAAGGGGGTTTTACAATAAATGACGTATGCANAAAGTTATGCATTACTTCATGTTTGCAGGACATCATTTGTGCATTTCCAGATTTAAGAAAGTGTCGTTTTATTCTCTGTGTTAAAAAAATATTTCTTATTACATTTTATTTACAATTACATATTAATTTTGTTTACTGAAATAACTAATGGTGCCATAAATTCATGGAACCCATTTTATAAAGTTTTATAAATAAGACTTTCAGTGTAAAGTACTTTAATTAACAAGTTTAAAAGTTATGACGGGATTTTACTGTAGTTACCATCTCAGACCCAGCTTTTGCCAATTCCCTCCCCAACAACAGCAACACCACACCTGCAGAACTTAAGCCATCAGATACCTCCAAAATAACAGGGACATAATCGTACTGCCAGCACACAAAGGCTCCACCACAGTAATTCTTATTAGACACGACTAAATATTTGAAGCAGAAAACCAGCTGAAGGACTTTTCCACCTACTGACTCTTGCCGGATGACCCTGCAGTCAAATTTTGTGACCACATTAAACAGTTTCTAGCATATCAAGGTCCTGTTCAGGGTGTCTCTCACAAATCTATCCAACTTCTACCCCAGAAAAATTCACCACACCTGTTCTGTACTTACCTCCAAAAATCAACAAACAACAATGGCCACCTTTGGGATACCCCATTGTATTGTGATGCAGCAGCCCTACAGAAAGGATCTCAACTAGAGGTGGGAAGATACCATGTTTTTGATACTCAATACGGTTTTCAGCTCGATACCCTTTATACTTTTAGTACTCGATACTCTGAATAAAAAATAATCAATAATGCATTCAGATTTTTGTAAACTACTTTTTTATTTTTCTTAGCCAAATTTCTAATAAAAAATAATTAAAATCAAATAAAAAACACACAAGATAATATTACAGATCATGGAAGCAAATTTGAAATTTATATGTACTTAACATCTATGGTTTGTTAAAAAATTATAAATATTTTTTTAACTGAGGAAGCTTACAAATTTTTATTTAGAAAACCAAACATTCAAACTTTTCCTGGATTAAGTCAGATTAGGGAAATGCTGAATTTTTTATCGCTGGATGAAAAACAATTGTAATTATTCTACTACCAAAAGTAATATAAATGCATTATTTGGTTAGTTGTTTTTCACGTTTGTCATGTATGCAGATTGTAGTCATAAAACATGGTAAAATAAATATGAAATACTGGTTATAAACACAAATTACACATAAAAAAATCAAAATACTGAACTTAACCTATTGTACTTGAAGCTTTATTCGTAAATCATAATGTGTCTCAAACTCTCTTATTCAGATCAGCATGTGCTGTTCATTAAACTGTATTTACGGTAGCTTGAATTGCCTATTCTTAATCTAAAAATATACACAAGTGGTTTACTTTTGCCAACCGTTATCGAACTCCAACCGACTGACATCTACATAATTATCAGTTCATTTGTAATTAATGAAACGTGTGACGTTGTGCTCCATTTTATTTAAGTTCACTAAGTTTTGACAAGTTATAGAAACATAGCATGGTGCCAATGTATCCTCCTAACACAGCTGTTCTGGCTATGAAGAAAAAAATGAGTCTAAACAAACGCTATAATGGTAGGTTACCATTCCAACATACTTTATATTTGTTATGGCAAAGTCATACTGCTGGGGCTCTTAATTTTATTACTAGTGGATGGGGTTGGGAGAGACTTTAGTTTAACGTCTTTCGTGAGACGGCATTGTTTTGCAGCTCTTCTTACAATACTGTATCATTTTGAATTATATATTGTTTTAATGGACGAGTGGAAAATTTTGCTTGTATCGAAGTAACATATAAATTATTATAACTCATGAAGTTTTAACCTCACCTAAAGAAAATGTGATAAATATATAGTTCATGCAGGTTCAAATAGTAAACGCATTCTGGACGTAAATATTTATGCAAAGTTCATTGTAAATATTTATGCGATTTTCATGTTATATACAATAAACGTGTTATTTTACTCTGCAAAACAGTGTTGAAATTGTTGTTTTCTAGGCCATGTACTTTTCAAAACATTTCATTAACCATTTCAAAATACATTATTTACAATACACATTGACTTACTGTTCATAATTCCTATTTGCAACTTCTAAATACAAGTTTTTCTGTTGCAATCCTTATACACGTTTCTCTGCCACTGATACAAAATAATTTGCAGAATCATTCAGTAATTACGACACTTCACCTGTTTCTCGAAACTAGTGAACTGCAGAAAGAAAATAAATGTTGCCGTTTTGTGACAATAGGGAAAATGGCGTACCAGTCTATACGTGTCGATAATATTACATTTGATGCATCAAATAAATCTATCTATATGCACATAGTGATTCTCGATACTTTCAATACATATCAGTATCGATGGGTATCGAAGTATCAAAGTATAGAATGTCCCATCTCTAATCTCAACACCTGTGGATACTCATTTTCAACCTTGGGTACAGCTGCTCCTATCATACATCAGGGACACCATCCACTTTTTAGAATGCATAATATATCTGAACACCATTCCTCAAAGATGCTTACCTAGTCACCACAATGTCACTTTTCTTTACACCAACATTCTTCAATCATCAAGTCTGTCTGCAATAAAATTCCATCTTAACCAAAGACGTCCCAACAGCAAACCTTCCACAGCATTTCTGGTCGAACTGGCGAGACTAGCTCTAAACAACAACAATTTCAGATTTCAGAACAATCACTACCTCCATACTTAAGCCACAGCCATGGGCACCCTGCATGGCTTCCTCTTATGCCAATCTGTTCTTGAGTAAACTGGAACAAAACTTTTTGAGCATACAACCAACTCAGTCACACTGCTGGATGCATTTTATAGACATCTGCAGGATCTGGGATTCAACTGAGGACCGTCGCATCCACTTCCTCAACCACCTTAACTCGTACAGCAAATTGCACGCCATATTTCTGGATGTGCAACTAACCCTTCGTAATGGCAAAAGTGAAACAGCTGTTCACACTAAACACACCAACCACCTTCAATACCTTAATTTCTACAGCTGTAATCCATTCCACGCCAAGAAATCTCTGCCGTACAGTCTTGCCACCAGAGCTAAACACATTTGCTCCACTCAAACTGACCTACACAAGCAGTGTGATCTGATAGACAAAACCTTCAGACACTACCCAAGATCCCTTGTTCACAAAAAGGTTCAGTATGTGTCACTTCAACCACAGAAACCCAAACAAAGAACAACAACTCAGATATCTCTCTGGTTGTCCCTTACCATGAAAGCATGGACAAACTCAGAACCATCCTCAACTGCAGACACAAAATTCTGGCCTGATCACCACTCACTCAAAACTTGTTCTCCAAACCACCCAGATTAGTCTTCAAATGACCCCGTAACCTTCGAAACAAACTGGCGCACCACAAATTGCTACCGAATGTCACAGTCAGTAATATCAACACACCCAGGGGGTCTAATCTTTACATTAGCACACAATGCATCTCTTGTGCTATGCACCAACCTTCCATTTCCTTCAACAGCAGACTCACCAACAAGACTTATCCTATCCAAGGCAGCTACAAATGTGTGACGGAAAACCTCGTCTACCATTTACAGTATGTATGGGACTTAAACCGGGCTGTTTAAATCAATCAATTCAGTTTAAGTAAGGGGGTTTTACAATAAATGACGTATGCACNTGGGACTTAAACCGGGCTGTTTAAATCAATCAATTCAGTTTAAGTAAGGGGGTTTTACAATAAATGACGTATGCACTTTACTTTGTATCGAGAGGCAAACTACACACTTACATAATGAATAAAACACTTTGACTTGTGAACTGAATGGCTAAGAGAAATAATTAAAGTAAACGTGTTAAAACTACCAAAAAAATGGAAGTACAGCGTGTATCTAAAAGAATCATTCTATTTCACAAGGCTATAACTTTTACATGAATGAAGATAGAATCTCACAGAAAATTGTGAAATACACATCTAAACTTATAGTTTCCCTTGGCGCATGTTGCATGTCACCTGTTCACTTGGTTTCCAGTAGGTGTTGTGCTGGTGGCGGTACAGCTGGTGCTGCTAGCATGCTCATTTGGTGTTCAGCGATGAGGCCACATTCCATTTAAGTGGAAAAGTGCACTGCCACAACGTACCAATATGGGGAACACAGCGGTCAGATACCATAGTCGAGTATGAGAGAGACTCTCCAAAGCTGAATGGATTTTACGCCGTTTCCTGAGATCAGGCGTATAGTCTGTTATTTTTTGCAGAAAAAGCAGTTATGGGAATGTCATATCTGGATATGTTGGATATCTCGCTGTTTCCACAATTATGAGAAAATTCTAATAATTTCATTTTTGAACAGGACTGAGCACCACCGCACTATCACCTGCATGTCAGAGAATTTCTCAACAATGAGCTTCCTGAACGATGGATCGGCTGTAAGGGGCTTACAGATCGTGCATTGCACCACTGGCCTCCAGGGTCACCTGATCTCAGCATATGTGATTCTTTCTTGTGAAGGTTCGTGAAAGATTCTGTATACGTGCCTCCCCTTCCATCAACTGAACACCAAACAAGTGCACTAACAACACCTGCTGTAGCGCCACCAGGGCGACACCTACCGGCAACCAAGGGAAGCGGTGACGTGAAACATGCGCCAAGGGAAACTTTANTGTAGCGCCACCAGGGCGACACCTACCGGCAACCAAGGGAAGCGGTGACGTGAAACATGCGCCAAGGGAAACTTTATGTTTCTATGTGTATTTTTCAATTTGCTGCAAGGTTATATCTTCATTCATGTATAAGTTACAGTTTTGTGAAATCGGATGAATCTTTTTGATACACGCTTTACNTGCAAGGTTATATCTTCATTCATGTATAAGTTACAGTTTTGTGAAATCGGATGAATCTTTTTGATACACGCTTTACTTAGTTGACTTTTTATAACATTTTAAATCTATTAACTTCCTCACATTTCAAATCTGGTTAGAAACTAATAAACATTCATAGAACGAAATTTCTCATTTTAATTACATTTAAATTTAATTTCCATTCCAGGGCACCCAGCACTCGAGGTCTAATTTCTCGAAGTTTTTACAGTAAACTCACGATTTTCCAGGGTAATGACTGGCTAAGGGTTTACGGATAACCAAAATTCATGGTTAAAGCAATGGGGGGATAAAATGTTAACTTTACATATATACTGTACACAGATGGTTATGTAAACAAATAATATAGTCATATAAGAATTCAATTTTTTGACAGCCAGTGTGTGGCAAGATGTCATAAATGATATTAATGTCATCACATACACAAAATCCTATATCAGCTGATGCGTGAACGATTGCAAGAGAATTTCACGTTGGCTCTTTTGACAGCCTATATTTACACAACAGACATTCGAGAAATATGCGAGCAGGAAGGAGATTGTAGACAAAATGTTTATGTATTTTATATTGTTACAAAACAGCTGTTATTAGTGTAAAAATTAAACTACTTTCTAGAATAATGTGTAGGTGTTTAAACGAAATGGAACTTAAATCATATGCAATAGTTTAGCTTCATTTGTATCTTCTTCATAGGCTGTAGCTAGTGCTTGCTAACATCGCTATGTGCATNCATATGCAATAGTTTAGCTTCATTTGTATCTTCTTCATAGGCTGTAGCTAGTGCTTGCTAACATCGCTATGTGCATGCTTCATATAAACTGAAGAGGCCGCACGCCTTTTGCAGAGTATTTTTCAAATATAATCTGCAGGAATTTGACGTAANACTTCATATAAACTGAAGAGGCCGCACGCCTTTTGCAGAGTATTTTTCAAATATAATCTGCAGGATTTTGCCGTAATGTATTTCAAACCTGATTGGTTTTGAATCCGTACGAAATTAAAATTTTACTTTTAAAAGAACGCAATAGATGTACTTTTGTGACACAGCAGCAAAATAGGTGACCATGCTGCCATCTGTTGGCCAGTGCGCATGGTTCACTTCGGAAACTATGCTTCCATGAAATTACTCTTTTCTCATGTGTAAAATACAAATATAGAAATGAATTCCACGCATCGTTTTGGCTGGAATCATTTTTGCGGCAAATAATATTAATGTTGATGTGATATTTTATCATCCAGTCGCACTCAGTATAAATAGCCTCTGTGTGTACAAATTACTGTAAACTTCCAGATCTCACCTTTTTGATGAGCAGATGCCAGTTTTAGTCGGGAAAGATTTTATTATTATGAATGAAAATGTGCTGTCAACAATTTCCCCAAATTCCTAATACTTCCAAGTTTCACATATATATTCAATGTTAAAAACATGTGTAAATATAGTACCCGAACCCTTTTAATATATATATAAAAAAAAACAGTACCACATTACTTGACTGCTGCCTGGAAATTAACAGCGCGCATATGGGTTACTAATAGCAGTGGCACACAACTGGCAGCAGCTGTTCAATATTTGACTTTGATCTGGTATTGCCATTGTTAAGCTGCAACCCGTTTAACCCACCCCTGGTAAAACGGTAGTTGACTGTCTTTAGACTTCAACTACAGACGAGACGATTTATCTAAATTTAGGCTTAAACTTAATATACCCCAATAATTAAAGGTGTACTCAAGAGATCTTTCAGTGCCAACTCAAACGGGCTGATGGCTGGTCACCTCGCTTCACCAGCACTCGAAACACTTTCTGTCTTCCTAGGTGACCCCGCCTTATCCTCAACAGAAAATCCACATAATCGCAAACCCGCCCTCAGCACATGCACTGACTGACTTCTCTGCAACACCTTAAAACTGCCGCGTGTGGGTACAGACCCCCGCTCCCTACCGTCAGGGCTGCTGATTGTGTGAAAGGCCGGTCAGTGCTCAAGGGCAGACACTTACTCCTGTCCAGGAACCCCAAAAATAGTTTGCTGGTCATCAGAACGTGGAAGTATTGCGAAAGGCAGTCCGTTGCTCCCCGGGTAAGGTGCTGACCGCCATTTCACATTCACGCCATCCCGGCAACTTCATCAAACCGCACTCGGCAGAATTGGCCCAGAGGGGTCCCAACTCCCGAACGCTGCCCCTTAAACCTGCCCACTAGGATTTTCAAAACCAATATTCCAGTATTTATTGACACTGAAGTGGCTGTCTCTCTGGTAGACAACCAGTTAATCCTGAGGCAGTATTGGAAATATGAAGAGGTTAAGCAAACAGCCAGAGTAACAGTGCAAAACGAACAAGTTAAATACAAGATAGATTTGTAGTTTCTGGTGGGGAAATACAGATATCAGCACCCGGTAAGTCTGTTTTCGGCACCGATAAAAGGAGTTTTTCTTGGTTGTGACTTCATGACTAGGTTAAAAGCATCTGTTTCTTGTGATTTCGAAGTTGGCCTATATTTGTACCTGGATACCCCAGATACAAAGAAAAAGACAAAAGTTTTGACACTGAGAGAGACAGAGGAAAACCATTCACATGAGGTCAAGGGTAAAACTGGGAAAGGCGAAACATTGGAGTTGCAGAATTCTGACCCTGAGACTAATTCTAGGAAGACTGAAGAGGATTCAGCATGCAAAATAACACTAATGGGTAAAGCGCGTAGCTGTTAGTGGGCGCCTGGGGCGTAGGTGCAATGCACTGCAAATGTGTCAAGGACAGCCTAAGGAAATAAAAATTGGTAGCTTGTGTAATAGTGACACAGTGAAACGGATGAGAGATGTCCGGGTTAAACATGCTATATTATCTTCTACGGGTTTAAGTAACCTGAACCAACAGGGTCAGCTATGAGACTGTGAGGTAGGGAGCCACAAGTCGCAGACACACTGGTGAGTGCAGAAGGAAGGCAGCCCTGGCGATGCTGACTGGCGCAGAAGATGACGGCGGTGCAGTGTGGTCGGCGACCTTTAAGTAACAGCTGACGGGCCGTACGTCAGTATGAATGGAATGAAGGTCGTTATCACATGTGGGGAAGGAGAGCATTGTCACGCTGTCCCAGACAATAAATAAATAGAAACGCAGATCTATCTATGAACCACCCTGAAAACTTTGTAGAGTAATGTAACATTTCAGTAGAAATAGAAGGCTAAAAATCTGGTTTCCATTTTTATTGATTTGTTCTTCTTCTCCAACAAATTAGACAAAAATCATTTGTTCATATCCTCCCAGCAAAATTAAATAAACTGACAATTCTTCTTCAACAAATTAAACAATTATTAATATATTCCCATTAGCAATGAAACACAATTTAAAACATATTGTAGCAGATATATTAATGACTTCAACATATTATTAATTATTTTATCATATTTTATTTCTTCATCACCCACACGCATCTGTACTTGGTGGTGATAACTACATTTGTTACAAAAAAAAGTTTGATTCCAATTTCAGCATCACACTTTTTGTTATTTGCTCTTTGATTGGCTGTCGTTTGAACATGCCACATTTCTCCTCCAATCAAAAATGAGAAGAAGAGAGCCAATCAGGGCAATTTTCTTTCTTTTTATGTGATTGAAAATATACCCTCTAAGGACAAATTAATCATAACAATAACCTAGCAATCATAGCAATAAACTCTAAATAATTTCTACATCAACAAACTCGTGACATAACGAAACGTACGCTGCACTTTGCTTAAATAATATAATAAATCTAAATTTAAAAATTATGTTAACTAATNTATAAGGACAAATTAATCATAACAATAACAGCAGCAATAAACTCTAAATAATTTCTACATCAACAAACTTGTGACATAACGAAACGTACGCTGCACTTTGCTTAAATAATATAATAAATCTAAATTTAAAAATTATGTTAACTAATAGTCACCATAACCAAAGGCAAATATAATACCNATAGTCACCATAACCAAAGGCAAATATAATACCTGGAAAACCGCAATGTTACAGTAATAAAAATTCATGGAAAACATTTGTTAAACCTATTGCTGACATACGGATTTAATTAGGTTGAAGACTGACTGGAAATAATTTAAATACAGGCAGTCCTCTACTTTCCGACATAATGTGTTCCTAATTTTGTGTATGAAAGTAGAACCCTTATTTATGTTAATGTGATAAATGAAGTTCTGTTACTAGATGGCAAAAAAGAAACTTAACTAAACAAAAAAAATATTCAAAACAATTTATTTACACACTAAGAAACAAGATAATGCATAAAAGTTATTTAAAAGTTGTAACATGACACGCTACAGTTACAGCCGTCTTTAAGTTGCCGACTATCACTCGACTAGCTCAAGACGGAGTAACACGAGACTCTGTAAAATGGACGCCAATTAACTATTAAATAAAGTCAAGTTCTGGTGTATTTTGTTCCATACTTTTATTTACCATTTTAGTGACACAGTTCACATACGAAGTTCAGACTATGCAGAGTAGGAACCGTTCACAGATAGACAGACACTGGCAGAACAGAGCCACAGTAGTTTACAAATTATTTCAATTCTTAAAAACTTGCCCGAAGAAAATTAAATGCAGCTACCTCCCACACTGGCGGAGAATTAATCTTGTAAGTTCCAAGTTGGCCGGTTGTGGGGGTTAGCGCCACACCCGACGCGGCCTAGGCGAGCACTAGTTGACAACTGCTTCAAACGACTGCTTGATTCAACTCTCAATATAGTCCATACGGTATAAGAAGGCCACTTTCTGACAGTCAGTGAGTGGCAACTTAACGTTTACGAAACAAACAAAGTGCCATTTACAAAATCCTGTATCAGCTGATGCACGAACGAACAAAAGTTAAAATTACGTTGGCTATTCTGAGTGCACTGCCAATGCACATCACAAAAGCAGAAAATACGCGGGTAAGAAAGAGTTCTTACATTTATTAATGCATTTTATTTTACAAGGACACAAAACAATGGTTGTTAGTATTAAAAACTAAACTTCGTGATAATGTAGTTATGTATAGGTGTTCAAAATGAAATGTACAATAGAACGATACGACGCGGAAAAGTTTTCTGAAGTTGTGCTAACTTCAGAAAGTTTTTTCACGTCGTATCATCCCTCTCCAACCTCGCTTTCAACACGTCCTTGATATTAATTCGAAAAGCATATAGAAATATTGCATAATATTGTTGAATTATTTTTCTATTAATTTGACGAAACGACACGAATTTGAAATATATTTCCAGCCCGTAATCTAAGAACAATCAACTTAAAATAATACGCTATCTGTTATCCAAAAACAGCGGCTCAAACTTCGCCGTGACGCGCTGTGCGCGCGATCTCTCGGATATTATGCGAGGTATTACCAGCCAGAAATGAACCTCTTTTTTGCGCGATATATAACGAATTTACAAACAAATGCCAATAGTTATATTTTTCCACGAGCTCTGCATAATTTTTAAAGTAACATATATTTCATGTAAAATGATTTGGAGTAAAAGTCATTTATATTCGGCCGGTAATCGTTCGTCTACGTAAATTATACGCCATATTGTTCTCATGAAACCCATCTCCTTGTTTGTAGAAAGTGAGACGCGTGAATAGTTTTTAAGCAATTCTAATGTTATTCCACGTCACATATTTCCAACTCGAATATATTAGCTATAACGCCCAAAGTGTGATAATAGATACAACAGACCGTCTCGCAAATGTTAACCCAAATTCACTATCTCGGACAAATTAAAAAAGAGTTAGCAAATATTTAATTATTTGCAACATTTTATATTTTTACTTGTATAACCTACTTATTTTTTTAGACAGATGTCAGTCTTAAAGTATCTTAAAATTTGTTTAGCATAACAGTACAATGGCAAGTGGATTAGCTGACAGCGTGTTGATAAAAAATACAGCCCCGACTTGACGGACCAGCTGATGGCGGAAGGATACATAGTCACATGTAGTCAGACGTAAACAGTGGCGCTACTTTCGCAGACCTGTCAGAAAACGGCCTTCTTATACAGTATGGACTATATCAACTGACTTGAAAGGCTATAGGCACACGTGTACTTGTCGCTGCCNAAAAAATACAGCCCCGACTTGACGGACCAGCTGATGGCGGAAGGATACATAGTCACATGTAGTCAGACGTAAACAGTGGCGCTACTTTCGCAGACCTGTCAGAAAACGGCCTTCTTATACAGTATGGACTATATCAACTGACTTGAAAGGCGATAGGCACACGTGTACTTGTCGCTGCCTATAACCCCCCTCTCCTAAGATAAGGGCACGGCAGCCGGCATCTGCCAGCAGCATCATCCAAACTGTGCTGTGTCCCGCTTAACTGCGCCGTCAACATACAGATAAACAAACTTCTCATACAAAACTTGTCGACGCAGTCTGAAAGTTTCTAAATAATGGTGACACTTAACAAAAATTAAAACTTTCGAAATGACAACCATACGCCTGATAAACGTAAAACAGCAAACGTATGCCCGATAAACAAACTATCACGGTAAAACGAACCACCACAGCTTTTAATTTCAAACCCGATAAAAATATTACGAAGCTTACCAAAGCGAAAGAAAATGAAACACGTATCCCGAAAACTAATAATATTGCGTCATTACAAAGTGTTAAAATAAATAGACAACAGTTAAAACAATTGAAAAGACACATTTTACTCACACAAACATTTGACTAATTACAGTGGGTACATATATACAGATTCAGCTCTCTTTGGAATAGTACGTAGCCTGTTTAACAATCACTGGGACCTGGTGTAGATGACTTACCAGCTTTGCAGAAAAAGTTATTTAGTGACAGTTGAACTCCATCCTTCTTCTTTTCATACATTGTATGTAGCACATTGTAGCTGCTTCAACAGCATGAACTCTAGAACATCTCTCTTCATCTGGATAATTTTCTTCAATGATGTTTAAAAAGTTTTCAAGATTTTTGAAAGCATCGTTGCTTTTTCCATGGAAGGGATTTTGTTGGTTGTTCTCGACAACTATCATTTTGAGCAGCTGTGGATGCTGATGAATTTCCCTCTTGAAGAGCAAGTAGATCTTCATTTTTCAATGGCTCTGAATGTGAGGCCATCATATCATCATCTTCAGAAGTAACCTCCAGATCCAGCTGATGCATAACTTTAACAATTTGTTCTGTTGCACTTTCTGGAGTCTCCTCAAAACCTTTGAAATTTGGCACCAGGCAAGGACACAACTTATTCCAGCAACCACTCAATGTAGATGGCTTTATTTCTTTCCAAGAGAGAGAAATATTGGTGACAACATTAAAGACATCGTAGTTTTTCCAGAATTCTTTTAGAGTGGGTCTTCCATCACCATCTGTTGTTTTGACAGCTTTGTCTATTATTCTCCTCATGTAATATCTTTTGAAAGTTGAAATCACAGTCTGGTCCATTGGCTGGATTAAACTTGGTGGTGTTCGGAGGCAAGAATATGACCTTTACCTTTGGACATAAATCGTGCAATGACTGTAGATGTCCAGGTGCATTATCCAACAGTAACAGTGCCTTGAATGCCAAATTCTTTTGCTTACAATAATCTTTCACTTCAGGAACAAATTGATTCACAAACCAGTCCTTAAATAATGCTGAAATAACCCAAGCTTTTTAGTTTGATTTCCATCTGACTGGCAGTGTTTCTTTGGGGTTTCCTTTCAAAGCCCTAGAATTCTCAGAGTGGTATACTAACAGAGGTTTTAGTTTACAATCACCTGCAGCATTACCACCAAGTAGAAGTGTCGGTCTGTCTTTAGATGCCTTGTGTCCAGGTGCAACAACCTCTTCTTTTGCCAGGTAAGTTCTTGGAGGCATTTTTTTCCAGAATAAGCTGTCTCATCAACATTAAAAATTTGGTGAGATGAGTAATTTCCCTCGTCAACAATGTTCTCAAAAGTTTTAATAAAATTTCCGGCAGCTTCAGTATCCGCACTGGCAGATTCCCCTGTAAATTTTATGTTGTGCAGGTCTGTCTTTGACTTAAACACTTGTCAAACCAGCTTTTGCTTGTTTTAAACTCTAGAGCATTAGCAGCTTACTCACCAAGCTGTTTTTTCCAATCTTCATATAAACTGAGAGCTTTGCATTGAATTATGCAAGGCTGACTGGGATATTTTTCTGGCGTTGATTGTGTAACCACATTTTTAAAGACTGTTCCATCTCTTCCATCGCTGCACCTGCTGTTTTGAAATTATCTTCGAAGAATGATTTCTTGAATTTATAACATAGTCCCTTCTGTTGTTTTTACTTTTTACAATGGAACACACAGTGGGGATCGGCTCAGGTTGAAAGACCGTCGTGAAAGGTTTGACCTGCCACAAAAGGCAGGTCAAACCAGTAAACACAGTGTGTACAATGGACAATGGTGCAATAAAAACTGCCGACGCACATCAAACAAGCAGAAAATACGCGGAGTAGAAAGAGTTCCTAGATGAATTAATACGTTTTATTTTACGTGTTCACAAACCAGCTGTTATTAGTGTCACAAATGAAACCGACATAAAAACGGTCCGTACTCAAATGAAATGCAACTTCAAACATTGGAAGATATTTTTATGTCGCACCACCACTTTCCACACCTTCTATACATGCTTGATATTAATTCCAAAAGCCTACAAAAATATTGGAGGGTATAGTTAAATAATTTTTTAAAATAATTTGACAAAATATATTTCAAACTCTTGTCGTTTTGAGCCAATAAAAGGAGAAAAGTGAACTTTTACTAAGATGGAATCAAGAGGCTGGTCAAAGTGCTCCTACCTGTTGACAACAAGCCCTACCACACCATTTGTTACAACACGCCCTTCCACGCTATCTGTCAGCCATATCCCGAACTACTACCAGTTCTCCTGCTAACCCAAATTTTTGTTGTTTTCGTGTTGTTACTATTCTGTATTAATAAAACAAAGAAAATGGGATGCGCGTGAGTAGTTTTGAAGAATTCTTACATTATTCCACACCACATATTTCTAACTCAAGCTGTTTAGTATCAGTAATAGCAGAATAACTGCTTTGCAAAAGTCATTGGTAAGTTGTTTGTTGGCGAATGAAAAGTGCTTCGTCGAGCAAGTTTCCCGTATCACTTTTATTTGTAGTCTTAACATATTAGCTGTAACATCCAAAGTGTGATAAGAACTACAATTACCGTCTCACAAATGTTAACCCAAATTCGTTGTCTGTAATTAATTAAAAAATAGGTAACAAATATTTTATTTTTTGCAATGCTTTCTGTTTTTACTTTTAAAACCTACAAATTTTTTTGACATGTGAGAGTATAAATACCTTAAAATTTGTTTAGCATTACAATGGATAGTGGATTAGCTGACAGCGTGTTAATAAAATAAATATACAGCCTCCACTTGACGCACCAGCTGATGGCGAAAGGATACATAAACAAAAAGTAACATTGGTGTTACTTTCGTTGAATTGTCAAAATCTCGCCAACTTACATGAGACTATATAAACATAGTTGTAGACTATTCATGATAAAGTGAGCACTTTTAAGGCTCTGTTTTTTTTTTCCCTTTCAGCCAATTTCTATCTTTCCGCCACTTTTTAATATAAACGTTGCTATGTGACCAGTAAACACAGTGTGTACAATAGACAACATGCAAATTTCGCCAATATTGTTGAAAATGATACAAACACATTTGTATATATCTATGAAAATAAAAATTCGCCGTTTTTTTGCATAAAAATCGGTATTGACAAAGTTATTTGAGTATTAAAACAGTAACTTTCGCGGCTGCTATCACGTGAATGCGGAACACTCTCTCATTGGTTTGACGTCACTAGTCGTACGCTGGTGGCCAGCTCCGGTACATTGCAAATCCGCAGCACTAAAATGAAAGGCAATTTTGTCAAACGCAGTCGAACATTCTGCCACGAGTAGATACTGATATGCTACTTGATTACTTAAATTCCCATTGTTTTGTGTAACCGGAAATAAGAGGTGTAAAATTACAAAGGTAAGAACGTGATCTTCAAAGCGACTGTAGGCCTACATCACATGTTAAAACTTATTTGTTTGTAGGTTTTATTGAATTACGTATTATTATTATCACCTGTGTTTATGTTTGTGATTGTTAATATTCAAAGTAGGACATTCACAAGAATAACACAATTGTAATGACGGCGACTGCAGTGAGCGTACTGTGTTGTCGCGCGCCATGCTTGATGTCTGGTAAATTAACTAAATTATTTAGAAATGAAACGTAATGTTGTGTTGAGAAAGAAGGTTACAAATATTTCCGAATTCTAAGCCACGTTTTAGTATTCATAAAAAACTTTCTTCGCTTTAACGAGCAGTATGGCGACATCTCTACCAGACACCGTACGACTTCTCTAGCAGCTGCGGGCTGGTGGCGGGCAGAATGCGCTGCCGGCCAGCAAACCTGTTTTTCCGCTTTCCAACTAGTTTATAATCACTATATTGAGGCCTCAAATATAATGATCAGAAACTAAAAAATTATTTAAAAAATAACATGCTTATCATATTGTTTCTTGTTTTGTGTACCTAACATACCTTTTATTATTCTGACATCACAATAGCTGTGTCTGCACTTTATTTTTAAACTGTAAGAACTGTACACATAAGCTGAAAATGTAGATATGGTAGTTAGAGAAACACTTAATACCTGGGATATACAGCAAAGAAAATCCGTAATCAAATCTTAAGAATTTGTTTTATTCTCAAAAGCTGTTTTCTTTCTGTTTATTTAAGGGAAAGAGTTATAAAAGTAACACAGTTTACTTGCATAAAACGCGTAGGCTATTTAGTGTCAATTTTGTGGGCCTCGTAATTTTTTGTAATGTCCATCTCAGTAACTTAGAAAAAAGGAGAAGGGCAAATATGAAAGTATGATCATCTTTGATAAACATTTCTAAAAACATAAATTTTAGTTTTTCGAAAGTGAAAATTAAGTTGCTATTTAACTTAAATTGTTAGGCTTATGAAAGCTAACTAGAGAAAATTCAAAACAACTAAAATTTATTATAAATTGCAATGTTTGAAAAATNTTAATCACCAAACGAAATGTTGCATAAAACGAAGCCATCTGGTGGCGAAACGGAGTTCGCCGGGTTTGCTAGTACTGTATAATATAAACCCAACTTTTTGCAAGAGGGACTCTTGAGCCCTACCCAAATAATTTAATGTTTAATTTTCATGGCTAACATCATAACATATTATTATTTAGGCATACAATGTGAATTTAGCCTTAATATTATAGCTGTGCTCTTCAAACAAATGTTAGAAGTAATATTAAATTAATAAAAAATTTATATACCAAATTTGGTATGTTAGGCCTAACTTGGAATATGTAAGCTTACAAAATGTAAAATTTACATTGTGTGGCTAAATTTTTTGTAAACATATTTATATGCCTTTATTATTATGAAATACGTTAACAAATTTTTTTATGCTAACGTCTACATCACATACGAATTGCTAAAAGAGTTGTGATGCGTATTAAACAATACCATAGTACCGTAATGAAGGTTAGGTCAGATGTAAATAGTAGATATTATGAAGTTCAGTGTTAAAACTGCCTACATAGGGGAAACATAAACACCTTAAATATAATTACGTACGTCAAAATGGTCTTCGCAAACAGAAAGAACTGATTTTGGCTCAACATATTTAATGTCTCGCCTAACTGCGTTAAACCACATCTTCTGGTTTGTTTCATTTTTTGTAACTAGTGCACATTTTATCAGGTGTTTTGCGAGATGTACTAGTACATTGCGGTACAATAAACCATTTAGGTATACTTGACTGTTTATTTTCTCTTTTCATTACTTCAAACAATTTCTATTTAACCTAATATGCATCACCGTTGAAGTAAACAAACGCGGCGGCCGAGGTTGTATCTGACTTGTGACATCACGGAGTGAGCAGATGCGACAGACGTGTTTTGGCAAGCGTTTCAAACATAAAACTTTCATTAAATCATAACTTTTTCAAAACTAATTTTTAATCGTGATATTTTGTAAATACATTTCTATCACATAAATGAATGAAAACCAAGTGCCAGCAAAAAATGTGCATGTTGCCCATTCACCACTATCAAAAGTTAACGTCTGGGACTGCAATAAAATATATTTATTAGTGGTTAATGCCCGTTGGGAGGGCCTTAAAATATTAACTCATAATGTGCGTAATGTGCTATATCGTAGCATTTATTTCAATAATCTGTAAAATAATTACCAATCGCACCCTTATCAATACGTAGTGAAGTTATAAAACAGAGCTAAATACGGTCTACAATTTGTAATCACTTACGTTAGGCTTTTTGAAATACAACAACATTGATAGGTTGTTGAAAAAATGTAATTTAGGCAAAGCATTCAACAGTTTAAACAGAGAAACCACGTGGTAATTGTTTTTTTAACGTGTGGTAGAAGGATATGATATCAGCAGCTGAAAGTAGAACTGTAGCATAGCTTCAGAAAAACGTGAAGACTGTGAATGTACAATAATGAGGCAACTCGACTATGAGTGAGAGTTGTTGCGACAGGCGCGGCGGGTGAGTGTCACAGCTGGTCGGACACATGAGACCAGTCTATCTGAACGGGTGGCAGAGGGTGACAGTCAAGGACAGTAAAGTCTGGCAACTTTGCTGCAACCAGCTAGCAGCCCTGGGTTCGGGGATTGGCTCTCACACTCGCGCGATTGGGGATGACCCCTTACGGAGTACGGAGCAAGGTGACGCACCCTCCTCGTCTCACTGCTCTCTCACGACTGAAAGTTTCTCCTGGAAGTCGCCTGGTTTATGTACACGCCTGCGGAGTCGTGGGGGACATCATTTCGAGACCCTCTACCGTTTTATATCATCAGAATAATGATTTGTAACAGTGACAATTTTTATGGCGTGAACCGTCCCCTTAACACATCCTTGTGCAATTTTATGGGCAATTTATTTTTAAGAGGCCCGTCATGTGCTTGTGGTTTTTCCTTACTCTTCGAGCCCATGCAGTTTTGTTCTTAGTCTTACAGTGATGCAGCACATGTCCTGGTTGCCTGCATTTATAACATATTGGCTGCCCATCTGCACTTAACCACGCACTCTGTACAGCCCTTACATTGTCTACTGAATCCTGTGCTACAAGCGTCTTTTCCCGAGTGTTCGGTTACCCCTGCCGCATTGACAGATTCTTAGTGCGCCAACTTCCCTATGCTGTGAGCTGACGCTGTGGAAAGATGTCGGTTCTCACTGACTGACTTCTATACAACAAATTAAAACTGCTGCGGGCATGCTCAGCCTCCCGCTACTTACCGTCAGGACTGCTGATGCAGTGAAAGGCTGGTCAGTGCTCAAGGACAGACACCTTCCCCTGTCTAGGAACCCCAAAAGCAGTTCGCTGGCCATTGGAACATGGAACTATTGCGAAAGGCAGGCCATTGCTCCCCGGGTAATGCATTGACCGCAGTTTCACAATCACGCCATCCCGGCAACCTCAGCAAACTGCACTCACAGAATTGGCCCAGGGTAGTCCCACCTCCTGAACACCGGCCGGAAGGTCAAAGTGGTAATCCTCTACGAAATAGAAAAAAATTTACTATTTCGCAAACCCATACTTGTTAATATATTCACGAGCACCGTCCTGTATTTGTTTTTCGGTCTCCTTTTTAAAATGTGATTATACCTTGATTTTTTAAAATACATTTTTAAAATCTCTTTTCTGACAATTTGATACTTGATACTAAGTAGAACTGTGCCAATTTACAAATTTGCAGATCCCTCGATCCACTAATCTGTCGATAGTACTATTACAGATTGGCCAATCCTGTGCTGATACAATTAACTTCAAAACAGGGTAAATTATTCACAATAGTTTTAGTTGGATTTTGATCTCTATTGGATAAATAACTGAATGCAACAGTATATAAATTTATACTCTTCCATTTACCTTTATTCAGATAGAGACATCTGTTATTAAATAATTCTCTTACAGTAGTAGAAGTCATAAATTTCTTACTTAGTCACTAACAGGATGTGGAATTTCCTGAATTTAAGCAGAGAAGTTGTTACTAAAAAATATCAATAAAACTGCTGAGTACTCAGTGAAGCAACTAATATGGGATGATCAAGCTCTGAAACTCCCACATACACACTATTTTACACAGCATTNTAGTACTCAGTGAAGCAACTAATATGGGATGATCAAGCTCTGAAACTCCCACATACACACTATTTTACACAGCATTAATGTTTCAAATTTTGGTCCTAAAATGCAGTTTAGTAATGTCACAAACTCCTCTCTTTATTCCTATGCATTAACACTCATCCAATTCAGTAACAATTTAAAATAACCAGTTATTGTTAATCATCAGTGCAGTTGAATGATGACCCCCCAATTACTTTACTAGAGAGGGTGAGCATGAGTGTGGATGCATTCCACATTATAATAAGTGGGCAAGGAATTATAGGGGGATTGTGAGTGCCAGTTCTTTGGAACTGTAAAGCCCTGCTTAATTTATATTTTCAGCCTGTTTGTATCTTTCCGCCATGTGTGAATGCTTCAAAATTGATGTGGATTGTTAAGTAACTTTATTATAAGTATACTTCCCCATTTTGTTGCAAAAGTGGGAAGGGAAAAAAATTGGTATAGATAAAAAATAAAAATGACTATATTTTTTGAAAATCGAACAACAGTGATATATAAAGCATTTCTGTAAGATAATAATTTAACTTACATAATTAATTAGCACATACAAAAATATATTGTAAAAAATTATTAAGCTCATTTAACTTCATTTTATTAGCAAATTAAAATAACACATTAACATTATTTCCAAGTTGGAGGGCTTTAAGTTGAATCATTTGTCTGTTAAGAGTTAACTGTGGCTGTTTTGAAGACAAAAACGAAACCAGTGACAAGGTATTGTTCTTTAGCTTCAGTCATTGTTTTAAACACAATAAAGTCACACTGGCCTATTCTGTCGATTGTTTTCGCAGAACGTTGCAACTTCCTTAACATGAAGATATTGCATTATTTGTTACATTTGTTGGTTATATATAAGTGGACACATTTTTTCTTTAGGTAGATCACTAGCACTCTGAATGTAACTTGTGAATCATAGAAAGGGACTATCAAATTTCTCCCCTGTAGTTTGTAGACATTTATGCTTTTGTCGTGGCACATGTAAATTCAGTTGTTTTAACAGCTTCGCTAGAAGCACACTCGAGTAGACAACTGCTGTTTAACTATACCAGAACTATTACTCATTGATGCATTTTTTTGTGTGTATGTGACACTGTTGTTATAATGTTTCATGCACATGTAACTAACTTCATTTGCCAGTCAGTTCTCTGATTTTTGTATTTGCACATCATTAGAAACACCTGTTTTCTGTGAATATATTTCCATGATTTCATGAGTTTTGGTAAGGTGATTTCTGTGCATTTTCCACTACTTTTTTTTTGCTCTATTTATTTAAATACATACATGTTGCAAAGTTTTACACTATAAGTAGGTCTATACACAATTGAGCTCCTTGACCATTGCTCAATTAGTAAATAAACAAATAACAAAGACAGCAGACACTATCACAGATTACTAAAAAATTTTCAAAATTTTGGTGATTTTAATGGCTTAAATGTGCTAATTCAATGAAACAAAAAATACTAATCAATCCAGGTGTACTTTACATGTGTGTGCTTACAACAGTTGATATGAATGTATAAAATATAAGCAATGGCAGTAACCATGTAATTACATTTTAATTCACCACCATTTTTTGTTTATCACCGGCATGATTCCCACACAGAACAGAAAACTACTGGAAAAAAAAATATAACCATAAATATAACTATTCTGCAAGAGATAGATGTAAAAAAATTGGTAGTGTGCCACATTTTTATTGCGAAATAAATACAGACGCTTGTTAGAAACTGATTACATTTATTTATGTTGTTTCATTTATGTAATTTGTGGGTTCTAAGAACATAAAATACTCCAATAAATCACTTAATGGTATTTATTCACGTTTCTCTCCCATAAAAGACATTTTAATTGAAATAACCTATTCATTCTTTNTAAATCACTTAATGGTATTTATTCACGTTTCTCTCCCATAAAAGACATTTTAATTGAAATAACCTATTCATTCTTTTATATTTTGGTTCTCTCCGCCAATGCTACTGGGGTTAATGAAACATTGCACTACACTAATTGTACTTGTCATGCTTCAATCGCTCAAACCAACTGTTTTTTTTTTACAGCTTCACAAGCCAGTCTTGCATAGTATTTTTGTGTTTTCACAAAGCTTTTGCTTATTTCATGAGTTCAAATAACTAAAGCAAATTTCGTAAAAAAATTTACGATTTCACGCCTTGCGAAAAACATATGTCCCTACACTTCATTATTTGGTTAACTTTATCAAACACATAGATTCCTTTGCTGTCAAATTCTCGTTCACACTGGAATATGGACAGTTTTAGTTTAGTCACAATTAAAGGTTTCATCGGTATAGCCTATTGTGTTGGCAGTCAGCATATTCCCTGCTTTTTTTTTTACTTTGTAGTCCATCAGTATATAATACAAGAAAGCAGCTACACCATACAATATTTTCTATCTGCCTCCAGACCCCTCTAGCAGCTGGATGAAACTTCACAAAAAAATTTTCCTACAACAAAAGTTAGCAATAGCACATGTTAAAACCTATGCAAAGTTTGTTTATGTGCATAGTCTGATGCAGTGTGATATTAGTGCAATGTTAAAATTTAAATGTGTGGTTTCANTAAATCACTTAATGGTATTTATTCACGTTTCTCTCCCATAAAAGACATTTTAATTGAAATAACCTATTCATTCTTTAATATTTTGGTTCTCTCCGCCAATGCTACTGGGGTTAATGAAACATTGCACTACACTAATTGTACTTGTCATGCTTCAATCGCTCAAACCAACTGTTTTTTTTTACAGCTTCACAAGCCAGTCTTGCATAGTATTTTTGTGTTTTCACAAAGCTTTTGCTTATTTCATGAGTTCAAATAACTAAAGCAAATTTCGTAAAAAAATTTTACGATTTCACGCCTTGCGAAAAACATATGTCCCTACACTTCATTATTTGGTTAACTTTATCAAACACATAGATTCCTTTGCTGTCAAATTCTCGTTCACACTGGAATATGGACAGTTTTAGTTTAGTCACAATTAAAGGTTTCATCGGTATAGCCTATTGTGTTGGCAGTCAGCATATTCCCTGCTTTTTTTTTTACTTTGTAGTCCATCAGTATATAATACAAGAAAGCAGCTACACCATACAATATTTTCCATCTGCCTCCAGACCCCTCTAGCAGCTGGATGAAACTTCACAAAAAAATTTTCCTACAACAAAAGGTAGCAATAGCACATGTTAAAACCTACGCAAAGTTTGTTTATGTGCATAGTCTGATGCAGTGTGATATTAGTGCAATGTTAAAATTTAAATGTGTGGTTTCANCGCAAAGTTTGTTTATGTGCATAGTCTGATGCAGTGTGATATTAGTGCAATGTTAAAATTTAAATGTGTGGTTTCATAATAGCCCTTATAACAGATTCTCACACATTGAATCTATTTGTGAAGAAGGGATTTTTGGTAGCCACTATCAAAGAAGACTTTGGCTATTAGATCACACTGCTTGTGTAAGTCAATTTGAGAGAAACAAATATGTTGAGCTCTTNATCAAAGAAGACTTTGGCTATTAGATCACACTGCTTGTGTAAGTCAATTTGAGAGAAACAAATATGTTGAGCTCTTTGTGGTAAGACACTACGGCAGAGATTTCTTGGCGTGGAATGGATTACAGCTGTAGAAATGAGGGTGGGTGGTGGNTTTGTGGTAAGACACTACGGCAGAGATTTCTTGGCGTGGAATGGATTACAGCTGTAGAAATGAGGGTGGGTGGTGGGTTTAGTTGAACAGCTGTTTCACTTTTGCCCTTGTGAAGGGTTAGTTGCACATCCAGAAGTATGGTGTGCAAGTTAAGGATGTTGAGGAAGTGGATGAGACGACTCTACTGAAACTACGACATTAAAAAGAACAAACCCACAACAAATACACAAAAATAACACTGCCAAAAGTCTGTTAATTTCCCTCACAAACAACAAAAATATTAATAAAATGTTTCCTTAAAATCATTTCTGGTCAAACTGGTGCCAACAATAACTTCAGATCTCGGAACTAGCACTATCTCCATACTGAAGGTACAACTATGGGCACCTGCATGGCTTCTTCCTATGCCAATCGGTTCATGAGTAAACTGGAACAAAACTTTATGAGCCACCAACCAACCCAGTCACACTGGTAGATGTGTTTTATAGACATCTTCATTATCTGGGATTCAACTGAATAGGGTATTGTTGTGCGAGCTGACAGTGGGCACTCACAGCTAATAATGCCACAGTGCAGCATCCCCACCCCTCACATCCATAGTGCCGAGATATACNTGACAGTGGGCACTCACAGCTAATAATGCCACAGTGCAGCATCCCCACCCCTCACATCCATAGTGCCGAGATATACCCAAATAAGGGCATCGTGCAGTGCTGCCATTGTCGTGCCTCCGTATCACTACCTAATAAGGAAGGGCATTGCATGATACAAACCATCCCTTCAGACACTGGTGCAAACCCAGTTGCAACCACTTTCCCACGTAAGCCACATTTGCTGGAAAAATAACCAACTGCATACATGCAAGAACATACTCTAAAAGAAAGAACATCATTGAACATTTTAATAGCCCTTATCACAGATTCCCAACTCTACTGAAACTATGACTTTAGAAAAAAAACCCACGACAAATGCACAAAATCTAACACTGCCAAAAGTCTGAAATAGGTACTGAAAAACGGTTACTTTTCCTTTCAAACAAAAAAAATATAACTTTTCCTTAAAATCAGTATTATCTGCACTATTACAATGTGCCCTTCTTTTGTTTTTAGTATATGACGACATTANTACTTTTCCTTAAAATCAGTATTATCTGCACTATTACAATGTGCCCTTCTTTTGTTTTTAGTATATGACGACATTATTAAGATAGACCAAGTATATTTGTCTCGTCAAACCAGCTAACGTGTTGTCCACTAACCACATGAAAGTGGAAGGTTCGTTCACTAAGCCAAATGGCATTTGTAGACAATGATAATGCCCATCTGTGGTTGAGAACCCAGTTTTCTCCAACTCTTCTGGATTTATTTTTACATGCCAAAACTTCCGCTCTGAAAGATAATGTTCATAAAGCAACCAATTTACGAAGTTTATGAAAGACAGTCTTTTTGGCGGCAAACATCAGAATCATTAGCCGTTAGTCGTACACCTCTCTTTTCATGCTGTAGATCACAGTTATTTTTAGTATTTCTTCAACAGTCCGTCTGGTAAAAGATGAAATACCTGGGCATCAGTGATATACACTGCTGGAGGGCCCTATAGCTACTGCTATCTCCTCCTGCGCATGCTCCTATAATCTGTATCTAGTTTAGCAGACTGGGCCCTACATTGTTTCCTACAGGTCGATTTCCTTACCCTATTGAGTTGTGCTTTAATATCTGGTATTGTTCTTATGACCTTGTGGTTAAATCCAGGGCTCTTACCTGTCACTTTTTTTTTATTATTAAGGACTGTATTTCAATGATAAAAATTTTGGACATTGACTTAATAAAAGTGTTGTTGTTTACAAGTGGCCAGTGGAAGTGTGCTGAAGTGTACTGTATGGGTTGATGAAGGAAACTGGATAGGGCTTTCAAAAATGCTCAGTTGACTGTGAACTCTTGTACAAGACCAGAATAATGGATGTGAGGTGGTTAGAAGGCGTTTGACTTCATGCCACAGTGATGACGAGGGATGGAAGGCCTTAATGGGAGGGAGTAGTACTTTTTATCAGTGAAGCTTGTCTTCCTTCTATTATACAGGATTGTCACACCGTGTGACTTCACGCAAAATGGGTGGCTGTGCTGTTTGTGTGCCTGGCGAGAACTTTGTGGAGCCTGCGAATAGTCAGCCAGGGTGGTGCAGATGTCCACCACACATTCAAATATTTCTTGTAACAGCATCAAATAGTTAAGAACTTTTTATTTTATATTTTAGATAGATACTGTTCTAGTTGTGTTGTAGAAATTACATGAAAAATAAAATATCATCTACAGTAAATATAAAATACAACATTCCATAGTTTTTGAATAATCACACATCAGAATTATAATTTTACTTGTTTCTAATTTGCAAAAATTAGATGATTAACATTGAAAAGAAAGTTACCATAATCTCCACAAAGATCTATATTACACAGAGAATCTGTTCCCCTTTTTTGAGACCAATTGTTTTTGATTTTTTTCATAAAAATATGGCAGTTGGCATAGTAGTTTATTTGGCTCTTTAAAGAATTTATATTAACAGTGCCAATAGATATTCATGTGTAGAGGGAGTTAGGTGTGGTATTTGATTACTAACAGTTGAATTAGTTGTTTAATCTACATTCAGAACACATTAACTCAGAAATAAAGTGCTGCTGTGCAGAAAAAATGCAAGAGACATAAGATGGTAAAAAAATTTCTGATAAACAAAATAATGTACTATACTTTGGTTAGTATCTCCAGTGGTTTCCTTGATATTTGTGGGAAAACCACTCAATTGAGTTGTGCACCCATGTTCTGATTGTATTTCGGTCACCATATATTATAAATGGTGCACAGTATTTCCTATATCTTGTGCAGTTCAATGGAAACATGTGGAAAACACTTCAAAACTGCATTTACGAAGTCCAACAAGGACCACTAACTTCCTCACAAGCATGCTTGACTAGAATATATTGATACCTGCCAAATGCTGAAGTTTGGAAGTAGGTATTGAATCTGCTCTGCGGCGTGAGGCGCCAGCACTTGATGCTAGCCCTCAGTGATAGGGCGTAGGAATACGTCGACACTGTTGTCTCTAGGTCCAATTTACTAATAAATTACACTTTATTTGCGAGTTCACATAATCGAGTTTTATTGTTGCTTGAACAGGTTAACTGGTACATGAACTCACGAGACAAACTCCCCTCCCCTTTTTCTATGTAGGCTACGTATGGTTTGACGCCACGATTGGCGTCGTGGGGGTGTCAGTGGGGGCGAAGATTCTTCACACTTGGTGTAGAACTACTTATCTGACACTGCTGCGCTGTCTTCCCTCGGCTGGCGACTTGGAACTGCTCTCGCACTTGGTGGGCGTCTCGGCGCCTGGCCTCGAAGTTCCTCCTTCTCGGGTCCACGCAGTACTCTCGTTTGACGAAGTCTGACTGACTTTTCTCGGATTCTTCCCGCCGCACGTCCCGCTTGACGGCCTCCGACTGAGGTCGACGTCGTGATGCATTCTCGATCCTTGACTGACTGACTGACTCGTTCATTGCACTGGCTTCGTCCGGCTCCGACCCGGACGCCTCGCTTCAGGTTTCCCGACTGACTGATCTGTTCCTCCCTCCTTCTCGTGGTTTTGTAGCCTCCATCACCATATTCCACTTGCCCCGTCNCGACCCGGACGCCTCGCTTCAGGTTTCCCGACTGACTGATCTGTTCCTCCCTCCTTCTCGTGGTTTTGTAGCCTCCATCACCATATTCCACTTGCCCCGTCTCTGCACGTGGTCCGGGGTGCTTGTCATCCCCCTGGGTCGTAAAACACGTGGCCGCTGCTCCTGTGGTCCGCAGCTGGCCTGACGTCGCCCCTTGATTCTGGCCTGGAAGTTTATTGTTCCGTTCTGCACGTGCGGGATCTCTTGGGTGGCCTCTTTGGTTCGGCGCACTTATGCCTCTGGATATTGTGTCGTTATTCTCCCCAGCACGCTCGCTAAAAGCTCTCATGGTTTATTGCGGTACAAGCCCGGGACAGGCGCCGCTGGTGGTGGGATCTCGGTGTCCCTTGGGCAGCTGCAAAGTGCAGCTGTGTCCGCGCCCTGGTGCCTTCCGTTGTCTCCGGATGTTGTCTGCACGTGCAGGAACAGTGCACGTGCAGAAACCTTTGGTAGCGCGCCTTTGCAGCTGTGAGGCTCCTGGCGTCACTCTTCCGGCACGTCCACAAAACCCTTAATCCTTATTGCGGTCGTCCGCCTGCGAGCTTCGCCAGAGCGTGTGTTCTGACGAATAAAATATAGGGACGCAGAATGCGTCAATATGTAGATGGCAGTATGGGAGCATGCTTGCTTGTCACGCTATGCAGATAGTTGTGATTTGTTCAAGCTTTCTATTTTGTGTAAATAAATGAAATAAATAAGAAAATAAGTGTTTTGTGATATGGAAATAGCTTTCATGCTTTATAACATTTACTTCCAATATTTAATTCCAAACTGTACTGTTAGCAGTTTCTGTAATTTATTGTGTACAAAAAATGGGACCTTCACATAATTTACCAAATGTTTTACAATTTTACAAACCAAAAAAATTTTCTTTTATTAGGAGGGAATGTGTTTGGTTTTACCTATGATTTTAATAGTTTTTAAGCTTTGAGCATAAATTATTTTCAGTGCATCACATTGCTACAAAACTTTTAGTAACTTAATAAAATGAACATCAGCATTTGCAGTTCACACATTTAATAAAATGTTTTGAACAAATATTGAGTAGATTATTTCTATTGACTGCGTACCTAATTTTCAAACACCCAAATGTATTGACAGTTTTTAAATATCTGCTGTTAGAAGAGTGTGAAAAGCATTAATGTGAGTTTTCCAAGTACCATAACATTAAACTTAATGTCATTAAAAATGTTATTTTTAAGGAAAATTACATTTGTGTATACAAATATTTAAGTATTTGTTAATTAAGGAACAAATCCTTCTAATTTTTGCCAGTACTTTTCGGTACAGTCACAGAAATTTTGTTAACAATGCATAAATTGTTTCACATTAATTAACTGCATTAGAATTGTAGAGTAAATCAGGGTGGCAACTCTTGTGAAAAACAAGAAAACCCCAGAAATGTCATTTTGTAAAATGTATAAAGAGCCCAAAATAGTTTTTCAAGAAAACAGATAAAATGTGAAGTTTGTGCTAACTTTTAAATGACAGAAATAGTTTTTCAGTAATGAAATCTGAAGAAAATATTTCTAGTTATTTTCAGCCGTAAAATTAGTATTCAGTAGTTAGTATATATATTTTATGAATGTTAATGAACTGTTACCATCTCTTTAGTGTATTTCTGTGTGAAGGTGTTATGACCATGCTTCATCCCAGACTGCCTCAATTGCTGGATATGCATTTACATGAAAAATTAATTATTTCACTGCTTCCATATTTTTTGTGATATTGGTTTTAAATAAAAACCATTTTCCATATTTTGAAGAGTACTGTTAAGCAGCAGCAACAAAATTCTTAATTTATGTTTTCAAGGTTGTTATAAAAAAGATGGAGACGTTCAAAATGTTATAGATTCAGTCACATGAAACTCTTATCTAGCAGTCTTGTAGTATGGATGAGAGTGGCGCTTGTGAAAGCTTGAGTGGTGAAGAGGAAAGAGGGAAAGCAGGTAACTGCCTTATCTGAGCTCACATCTTTACCATAGCCTAGCTGGGGAAGCACAACATATAGTCGTATTTAAGCTGCCACTGGAAATTAACCAAACAATTTAACTGTTCTTGAAGCAGCAGCAAATACATTTCAATAACATGCCCTTTTTAAACTCTCTAAATGTTTGTTCTCCAGTAGTACAGCCACAGACATTGATGCTCACATAGTCTACTCTTGTTTCTAAGACCTCTGAAATAGCAACTATCTTGAAATAACAACCATTTTTTGGAAACCATGGAACAAATTTCATTGAAAAAGTTCTTTCAATAACAACCCCTTCAAAAATAACAACCCTTTTCCTGGGAACCAAGAAAGGGCCGGGAATTGAGAGTTTACTGTATACAAAATATTTAATTTATAAAACATTTCTTTATAATTATCCACTAGGTAACTATTTTACAAATTTCATTCCTAATTACTATTGCTGTAATGTTACATAACCTACTAATCTTCATCAGTAGGTTGTAAATAAAATTGTTACACGTGCTGTGTTTTTGTATGTTTCAAAATAGGGAACAGCTGAATTTTCCTTGTAGGAATTCAACTTTATGAAAAGTAACGAGAAGACATATAATTTTGCACAATAATTACCCCATATTTACTAACAAGAATTTTCAGTAACTTGGTTTTTATACTTTTTGTTTAATGGCATCTAGAATTTTCCTTCATAGTTAATGGCTTCTAGAAAACTTTATATTTAATAAAAAGAGAAAACATCTTGGGATTTAACTTCTATCTTTGTGACTCAAGAAGAATATATTGCAACGTAAGCTTTTTTTGAGAGATCAGTTTAGCTGTCCAAAAACCATTCCTGATATCCAGAAACTAAATGCTTTCATACCACTGGTAGTGTTTGTTTGCTTGTTTGCTTGTGACAACATTTGAAGATACGATAGTTCTAAGTGACAGTTGTACTCTGCAGCAACAGATATTGGTTGGCTTGTTTTGACAAAAAAGAAGAGGCAGATGGAATCAAATTAACATTTTTCCGACCCTGCAGAACTAGCTCCAACTTTTTCATGTCCATTAGGAGACATTCTTTGTTAGGTTAGCTCATTGACTTCAACAGGCTGAACATACAATATTCTTCACCACAAAGTCCAGAAAGTCATTCATGTCTTTCAGAAATTCAATGCAAGATGAAACACACTTTAGTACAGATTCAAAGTAAATAACTTTACCATTATTTATGTAAACTCTTGTCTTTTAAAAATGCTTTGGACCCTAAGAAATGGTGTGTGTATGTGTGTGTGTTTACATTTGTGTGCGCATGAGTACGTGCATGTGCATGTGTGTGCATATACACAGTCAAATCACATTATTATGACCACCTGCTAGTATCCAGATTAACCGCCTTTTGCAGCATGGACAGCAGCTAGACGAACTGGAAGTGACTCAGTCAGGTGCTGATAGGTCCCCATGGGTAACTGGACCCATGCTGTCTGCAGTGCGTCCCACAACTGTTGAAGGGTGCAGCAAACTTATTAATGTACTGCAGGTGAAGATTTGAGCAGCTCTTAACAAGATTTTGAAAGCCAATGAGAGTGAAACAAGGGGAAAATGGAGTAGCCCCAGAATGCAAGGGTAGGGGAAACAGGAGATCCTCTAGATAACTTGCCAACCAGTAGCATTGTCTGGTGCAATTCCCAGTTACGAAAATCTGGGAGCGGCTCTGCCAGGAATCAAACTCTGTTCGCTTACGTGGGAGGCGAGCTGCTACACCACCATGGCCCCATCAACTTACTGAAATCCTCTGCCAGGTAGCATATTAAAATATGTGCAGTTAAGAGGCAAGAGTTTTTTAAGGCAGTTGCTTTCGCAAACTTTTTCAGTTAACCTATGTAACAGTGTGAAACTGTTATGAACATAAATATATTTCTGCAATACTAGTTATTATTTTAACATCCATGCATTAAAAATAAGCCTCTTTTACAGCGGTCACCAAATTGGAACATTTAGTTTTTGATAAGACATAAAACATGACTGCTTTTAATAAAAACTGCTAACATCATTTTAGCTTGTAGTTACAAGCAGAAATTTTCTCTTCAAAAATTTTCATTACAAGCACTTAGCTGACAACAAACTAGCTGTACCAACCAGTGCTTTTATTAAACTATTTTCTTGCATGGTTTATTACATTGAAAACTTGGTCACAGGAAGTGCAATAACCTTACAGAGTAAGGTAGCACAGTGGCCACAAATTGTATTTTAAATTTGGGAGGAAAAAGTTACAATTTTTCTTTTTCCATCTTGTTTATGTAGTTTTCCAAAATCACTTCAGGCAAATGCTAGGATGGTTTCACAATATAGACCATGACCAAATCCTGCCCCTCTCCATATCACCTGAACTACTGGTTCTTTCTCTAATGACCTAACTGTCTATAAGATAAGCTGTACTTACCCATTTTCTCTTCACTAGACTCTGTTATCTTTATTCCCATTTTTCTTCCCCACACTTCCTAAGTTTCATGTTCTCCCACACCCTTCATTGCTTCTACTACTGTGGGAGCTGTTGTAACACTATGACTTTTATGTAGAAACGTGCGATTGCTATAGCCATATGATATGACTAAAGCTGAATAAACCACACTGATGAACAGGCAGGAAATCAGACTAGGGGAGAGGGGGTTATGCAGCTGAGGGATGTACCAAATCCCAAAAAAATCAAAAATTTTGTTGTACATTTCTCTGCAAACTATGTCAACATAGTGAGCAGAGAAGCTAAGAATTAGGTTAGTATATAAATTACATCATCTAGCAATATGTGCTCATCCATCACTGATTTGCAACAACTGATTAGCCATTGTCTTACAGGCAGTGACAGACCATGTGTACAACCTGTTGGAGGAGGAATTACACATGCACAAGTTGCCAGTGCCATCTGACTACAAGTTTGAGCACCGCTCACACATTTATGTGACCAAGGACATCTTCGTCAACACGGAGAAGTTGCTCATCATGGTTCATGGCAGTGGCGTGGTTCGTGCTGGCCAGTGGGCAAGAAGGTAGCTGTTTCCTCTATTCATGTGTCTTTTCCATTTTTTAATTTTCGTTGACTTCTTTACAATACAATTTTCTGCACAGCAGTGTCATCGCAGAAAACTCTGAATACAATACTAAAACAAAATTAAGTGAACCCTCAATATCTCGTACCTCGTTATCCTGGACTTTGGATTACTCGGATAGGCAAATCAAATAAATATGTTTTTGATAAATGCAGCAAAATAAACATTTTTCGCTAAGCAACTGATAAAGGTTCAAAAAATATACTGTATGCAATTTCCTACATTTGAAACACTTTTCAGCACTGCATTTACTATGCTTATGTGTGTGAATTTGTGTGTGCATTTGTGCATATTTGTGTGTGCATGCACGTGTGCACATGGGCATGTGTGTGTGTATTTATTAGGTATGTCAAAATTAAAATTTTTCTCAATTACAATTCTTGATTTGAATTCCGAAACCTTTTACTCAATTCCACTTCAATGCAGATATCATAAATTACGGTTCTAAAATATTTGGTGATGGTTAGGACCCCACATTAACTGTCAATAAAATGAGCTTATTTTGTCAGTAAAGTTTCACTATGTCAAAAAAAATTTTCATTTTGTCAAATTTTGTAGCTCAAAAATGCATGTGTTATTATTAGAACATGAATCTGTTGTTTTTGTAACAATTTCAACCAAACTGAATGGAATTTGATACTCATTCATTCATTTTAATCTGTATATATTTAACCCATTCAGACCCAGTGTACACAATTGTGTACATTATGCACGTGTAGGAAATTTTTGGTTTGTACTGCATATTGCGAAACTCAATGACCTGACGCGTAACGCATATTGGAAGTATGCGTTAGAAGCGGCACTGTCACAACCCTCACCCCCCCTCCCCGCCAGCTTAAACCAGTGTAAGGCCTCCCGGACAACACGTGTTACCCGTTAATGCGTGCCGAGGTCAAGCCGTGGTGGGGTAGCACTTTCTGCCCACGGGCCTCTCCCCAACCCCCCCTAGCAAACCGCGTGAAACTTGTACACGCCTAAGAAATGATGAGATATGCTGGCGATTTCCGCTCACGAGAGACATTAAAACACGTGCTGAAGGGTGATACGCACCGAGAATAAGCTGACAGCGTATGGCTTGGGCAACTGGCCCACCTCCTGCCCCTGCCGCCAACAAGAGGCCAATGCGTGGATGAAGTGTTCATTGTTCAAAGCCTTCCTCCTTCCCCTTCCCCCAACAAGGGAGGCACGTGTAGGAATCTAGGGAGGGCACCCAGATAGTTTAAAAACTGTTTTTAGAGACAAGGAGGGGTCACTCGGAAGCTGCGATACTCCGCGCCGGGAAGATCAGTTAGAATCACGCGCCGAGAAAGTCCGTGCAGCAGTTAACTGAGGCCGGGCAGATCGGACCCCGGCCAAGTGAGTCAGTCAATCAGTTGCATCTTCAGTTACGTGAGAGCAGTTAACCAGGTCAGTTAGAATCGCGCGTCGAGAGAGGAAGTCCGTCTGGACGCTGAGAGGCCGCGGGGTTGGGACCCCGGCAGAGACAACCAGAGATAGTGTTAAGGGGTCAGACATATAGGGACAAACAACCAGTAATTTCCCGCGCCACGGGGCGCAGAGTGAGAGTCAGTGCGGAGAGTAAGTCAATCAGTGATACCCCGTCGCCGGACGGCGACGAGCGGCAGGTAGCGCAGCGCTCGGAAGTGCCAAACCAGGACGCGCATGGCGTCAGGCATTGGGAGCCGGAACGTGGAAGTCAGCCGAGTCAGTTACAATCCCACACTGAGAAGGCGGAGTCGAGTGGTGACCTTCAACGAGGAGCGCCACATAGAGCGAGTGGGAGTAGTCCAGTGCAACCCTGCGCCAAGAGCCAGGGTGAGGGCCCGCCAAGGGTCCCTCGCTGGGATGTGGTAGGAAGATAATCAGTCAGTTACAACCCTACGTCGCGAACGGGAGTCGAGTGGTGAGCTTCAACGAGGAGTGCCACGTCTAGAGGAAGCCAGCTGAGTGCAGCACACCAACAACAGCCAGTCCGAGGGCCTGTAACAGGGCCACCCAACTCACCAGATCTCAACTACTGCCGGAACAACTACCCCGCAACAAGTACAGTTAAGTAAGAACGGCGTCACTCAAGGACATGTCCTGTCACCTAATGCCCCACAGCATCGGAAACGTTAGCCAGAACACTGTAATCAGCCCTTCAGGCCAAGAACTCGCAGGGTCGATAACGTATGAGTTAATTCTCGGCAAAAGGTGCCGAGAAAGTATGTGTAATTCACGCAAAAGTGCTGGGAATGTGTGTGTGAATTCCCGTCAAATAAACCTGTTAAAACCAAACGTGATGAAGTCATTGTTTTATATACCCTCAACCTTCAAGGCACCTTACAGTCTGTGCCATTTAACATTAACTGAGATCCTATGACCCACAGGTGGGGAATAGCGTCAGGCCAATGATCTTACCTGTGGGTAAATGATTCACAAACCGTCTTACAGGTTTAGGTCATAATTGGTTCATATAACTATAGCCGAACATATAACCTACAGCTCATTCACTGTGACAATGAAGCAAGTGTTGTGTCGACTTAAATACAGCATTCATCATAATTTTATTTGGTTGTATCTCTTGAAATTGTAAATTAAAGGGAGCCTGAAAGGGTTAAGTGGAAAACATTAAAAAATATTTAACAATAAGGACAAAACGACAACCTTATGAAATCACACTTGTTGTCACGTCACAGTAGTTTTTGTGCTATCTATCTTGTACTTTAGCAAGACGTTTAAAACTGCCCAAGAACACTCATTAGCATTTGAGTTTTACACTATTTTTACATCATCCACATACAGATTTTGTTCATTTGTAGATGACAGTATTTTTAATCAAATCCCGTTTAGTTCAATATTACCCCAACACAAATCCACCACAACCTAACTACAAAATACTAGTAAATATTTTATTATAGATGACCCATATAAATACTCCTTACGTAGTAAAAATGTTTCCACAAAGAAGTGGCATAAACCTATTTGTTTTTGTTTTCTTGGCAATAAGAAAATTACACAAATTTGCTTCCAATGCAGTTGTCTTTCGATTTTTTATGCCTTCCATTGTAACTAAATCACTGAGCATATGGCACAGCTGTATTTAGCATGTGTAATTTTTTTGCCCACTCAATGTTTATATTGCAGTATTTGCACTTGGTCAATTTATAAAATACAAAAACCTTTCTTTTTCTAATTCCTGGGCACAATCTAAAACAGTAACTATTTTTGGCATTCTTAACCAGTTTTGCGACGTAAGCAGCTGTCTATGATCACCACCCTCACCCAATAGTTACAAATGCCATATTTGCTAGTTGTCAAGAACCTTACCACAAAGCCCAGAAGAGGAGTAAAGTCTGCAGTGTTTACAAATACTGCATATTTATTACATTCAACAAAAAATGATTTATTTGTGTTATGTATACATACTATTCACTTTCGTCATATCGCCAACATTTTTGGTTAAGAGATGTTCATTTATAAATAAAATACACGGTAGGCATGATTCTGCCCGTGAATGAATGCCATAGCGATTCTGGTCGATACATATTGAATCGTACGTGCAACAATAATCATTCGACCTTGCTACCAATTTATTTATGAATAGTTGTGACGTTAAATTTTGTTTACATTGTTATAAACAACAACATGATCACCACACAAATATTTTTATTATCCACACGTATGTGAAGTAAATGAGAGATAATTCTGTAAAAGAAATAGAAAATTGTAAAACTTAATATTTATAAGTGTTTTTATGGTAAAAGAAGCTTGCATTGTGGTTTTGCATACACTTACACAAGCAATTTCGTCAATGTATCGCCAAATTATGGAAATTATTACAGAATTTCGCGAGTAAACATACTTTCCCTGTATTTCACATTATTTCGCGGTTTGTCAAAATTTCTAGACCCTAGTGATGGTAAACGCAAAAAAAAAATAGCTTCACACAAGACTGCTACAACTTGCACATAATGTTTAGGTTATGTAAACCTAAAAAAAGATTCCACAAAATATATTGATTGTATTTATTCGCGTTTCGCACCATAAAAACCAGTTTGGTTGAAATAACGTACTCATCCTTTTAGATTTTAGTTTTCTCCGCTGATTTAGTTGCGACAGATGAATTAATATTGTTCATGTTGTAATGTTGCAGTTTTTCAGGTTTTATTATTGTCTTTTGGTTTTGGATTATTTGGTTGTGGTGGCGAGTCATTAATATAATTTTCGGATTAAGGTTAGGAGATTATTGTTCATTAGCCGTTAGTGGGTAGTAAGTATTGCATTTTGTAAATCTTGTGAAACTAAAGAAAGTATCCTGATTGGCTTTCGTCTCGCTATTGCTGATTGGATGAGGAATGTGGCGTGGTCAGCCGACAGCCAATCAGAATGTGGGTTACTAGAAGGGTGACTCTAAAGGTTGAGTAAAATTTTTTTCTCTAGCAGAAATATTGTCATCACCGCCGAGAACGGATGTGTATGTGCTTATAATCATTATAAATTATATAGTGTAATGTAATTGCTACAAGATGTTTTAAATTTCATCTTCGATAATGGAAAGCGAGTGATATTTGTTTATTTGGTTTTGAGAATATGAATGAATCAATAAAAATTGAGAACAGAATTTCGGCATCCTAATTCAAGAGAAATGTTACATCTGGCGACCCAAACGTTTGGCTGAATAATGAACTTCGAGAACTGCGGTCTTCGAAAACTGTGAATTTCAGTAGAGGGATGAACCACGCCCAGGAAAGAAATCTTACTACATTTCAAGACTACGGGAGAGCGGAGATGCAGTGCCATGAGGGATGCAGATTACCATCTACATAACATCTGAAATGCATCTGCTTGTGTTGTACACATTTCACTACACCGAGGGACATCGTGGTAGCAACTCGCAGTGAACCGCAAGTGTTGGAGAAAGAACATTTTTTTTTTTTGCGTTTACAGAATTGAAACAAAATTTTTTAGTACCTATTCTTTTTAGTTATTGGCTTATATAGGGCAAAAGTAGCTTGGTACAAAGGTTATTGTACTTGAAGTTATCTCAAATTGTAATTTGTAGAAAAAATTGTTTTATTTTTAGTCAACTTGAGTGACAGTGAAGGTGAACAAACAAATTTTATCGGGTTTGGGGTCACTGTAATTCCAGAGACTACAGTAGGAAGGCAAACACCTAATATGGAGCAAGCATTTGGGTTGTTGTTAGAAAAAATCGAAGCCATACAGAAAGAAATGCAAATGTGTAGAGTATAACAAAATAATAGGTTTGATATTTTGGAAAAAAATTGGAAAATTTTGATTAAAATCATAAAGACTTACAACAAAATTTAAATCATACAAATGTTGAACAACATAATTTAAGGGAAACTGCAGCTGAACACAGTGAAAAATATTTCCAAAAATAAGAGTGTAATAGGGAACATTTGGGTTCAAGTAAATGAACAAGAGAGAGAAGTGAAATGTAAACATGGTGATCTAAACTTTAATCATTTGTGCAAACAGGGGTGTGTACTTGTGATGAGGGTTTCATATTTTCAGATGAGAGTCTGGTTTTTGAAAGGGCAGTGCCTAAAGTTTTTGGAGATAATAGATGGCACACACGAGTGAGAAAGGATGGAGGAATCAGATGAACAATTGGTCCAACAATTCAGAAGTAGGACTAGATGGAAGGAAACGGGATGGGCAAATAATTTTGCAGATGCACACAAAGTGAAAAGGGCAGGGAGGAGAAAGAAAAGAAGGAAAGAAATGTAATGAATGCAGACCATCTGAAACTTAGTAAAAGTATGTATTGCGTTTTTAATAATTTTTTAGGACAGAAAAAATGTAATAGTGATAATGTTTTATTTTGAATGTAAATTTGTTTTGTTATATGAAGGCACACTTAGGGTAGAAAGGACACAATGTGTATAGAGTAAAGAATACTGATTGACATGTGATCCTACTCAGGCCGTGGAAATCAGATTAACAACCTATGGAAATAATTGTGTCATGGGAATATTTGTGTTGATGTATCTAGTGTTATGTAAAGAAGTGTACAAATGTAACTGGGCTCTAATGCTACAAAGAAAAAGTGTTATCATTTTAACGATAATTTTGTTTGGGTAACTAATGAAACATAAGCAAGTTTGGATAATCACCCAGAAATTAATTATAGTAATGAGTAAAAGAATGTCTTCAGAAAACAAATGAATGGTAAAACAAGAAATATTTTTATTCATAAATGTTATGACAGTGTAATTTTGAAATGTAAAATGTGTTTTTGGGTTTTGAGATAATGTTCTTGAAAAAAAGATTGTTTCTTGTTTCAAGAACGTTAAAAATGTGGTCAATGGCATGGCAGTGTATCTATGGTGTTAAGTTGTTGCAGAGGATGACTAGGCTTTGTATTAATGGTGTGAGGCAGGAGCCCGATAGTTATTTCATGTATTGAAGTGTTCAGTGTGATGTAATGCTACACACTAATTCTGGATGTTTTTTTTTAAATGTAACTCACTGACCCTATGTTTTGGGTAGTAAAGATTGTGTGTGTTGAGTGTGTCTGAGTCTGACTCAGAAAGAGATTGGGCAGTAATCATGCAGTGTAATATGTTGTGTAACCTATATGTAAAAGGTATCCTGGTAGTTCAAAGTGACAAGAATCTCCTAAATTACTACAGTGGAACCACGTTATTGCGAGTCTATAGCATCACATCTGTCATTGCAATAGTTTTTAAATGCACCATCATTTGCCCTATCATTTGAAAGGTATTAATTTCGTTTATAATGCAAGTCTGTTAATGAAGCCTTTCACTATAACTATACAAACATCTGTAAACTCATATTTTTTAAATGTTTAAACATGTTGCATTGCAAGTGACATCCACCCATTTGCCATGCCCGAGCCAGCCTTTGTTAGTCTGTGTCGCCTGGCGTCACTCGCGTGAGATGGAGGAGTGTGGGAAGAGGTGCGTGCGGGTGTTGTAGTGAGGGATATGGAGGAGGGGTTCGAAGTGAAGGGGTTCGAAGAGGAGAGGTATGAAGGTGAGAGGTACGATCGGAAGTGGAGTTAGAGGACAAGAAAGATAAAGACTAGGAGGGGGCGGAGGGAAATGGTACGTACTGTGGAATGGAAGGGGGGGGGCAAGATGCTATCTGCCTACCGCTCCTTCTATGTTCTGGGGGTAGGAAGACTGCCGCTTGCCACTTCTCCACCTGCCAGGCATGTTTGGAGAAAAGCATGGTTACATCTAACAGTTGCTAGACATTGTTACGTTGTTTATGATGGTTTGTGCTTTTTTTGCATCTTATGTTGAACAGATTTAAATTGTGAGCGTAGCTTTTTGTGTTACGGTTTTTGTAAACCTTAGTTCTGTTAAAATTATGGAGTGTGCTAATAAAAGAAAAACATTTGACATTGCAACAAAGTTCGAAATCAAATGCAAGGTTTTCAAATGTATTTTGCCTAAATAAACACACTTTTAGTATAGTTCATTATATAAGAAATGCAACAATATTTGTGTGTTGAGTATTTCCCGCATTGGTATGAACAGTGACACATTTATCGCATTTAGTTCTTTCGATGAAGTTAAAATTGAATTTTATTTCTGTACAAACAAAATTTTCCTCTGCATCATCAAATGACACTCTCATAAGAAGAACTGCAAAACAATCACGTCTCACGAAAGATGTTAAACTAGAGTTCCCCACACCACCAATAAAATAAACAGAAACATAACTAGTATATTGTGTGGTCATTACAAAAATAAAACAAATTCGGAATGGCAACCATCTACGGTAGCCTACATACTGTTGTGTGAATTATACTGTTGAGCATAAATATCTTTAGGGCTTGTATGCAATTGTGAAGTACAATCTATGAGATGTTATTACAAGTGTACAAGATAGTGAATTCTGCACGATAAAAATAGTGGAAAAATAAAGGTAATGTAAATTTTGTGCCTAAATAAATAAACAAATTGTAAACATATGCCGGTAATTCACACTTTTTTTTTGTAAAACAAGTTAACATCATAAGTTTTTGATTTTTTGTAAATGTCTGTTTCCAATGATGACATTTTTCATTTCCTTCAAAATATTATTCCTAATTGTCCAAATATTTTTATAACCTACCATAAAGCTACATTTGTTTACATTTGAACAGATACGTATGTTGTCCGCAGGTTGAACAGAACAGGAAAGCAACATCTGTTTGTGGTCCCAGCCATTCCCGTTACGAAAATTTACTGTGTCTACACATGGCACTGGAGGAAGTGTATTATTGATCTGCTGTTTGCTTTGTGAGCATGAGAGAGAGAGAGAAGTGTGGTGTGGCGCACTAAGGGAGGAGTGAGACAGATGGGAGGAGAAAGGAAGCGGTCAGAGGGGTGTGAGACTGGAGTAGAGGGGGAGGGGGGTAGAGGGGCAAGATACAGGAGAGAAAGAGAATCGAGAATCGTGCAGAGGGGCGAGAGACAGGAGTAGAATCACAAGGGGGGATAGGGAAGTAGGGAGGCACGTTCTGTGATCTTCAGCCCTTGTGTGTGTGTGTGTGTGTGTGTGGTGTGTGTGTGTGTGGTGTGTGTGTGTGTGCGTGTGTGTGCATGCGTGCATGTGTGTGTGAGAAGTAGCGCGCTGCTTGGTAGGCAACTAACTCCCTCACACCTCTTCCACAAACTTGGAGGAGGAGAAAGCAAGGTCGCGCCTGCCGGTCGTTACATAATGCCGCTCTCAGATGTCGCTATTTATTTGTATTAACTAGTCACTGCATACGCATAGTTTATGGCATTTGTTAAACACAGGATCTACAAGGGCAAATACAATAGAAAAAAAAGTATGGGGCACAGTAAGTTTTCTTATAACAATAACTCGCTAAAGCGATAATTTGTTTTGCCTTTGTCGACTATCGTTATAACACGGTTCCACTGTATATGTACTGTAGAGGTTTCGAGAGAGAAAATTATGCTGTTGTACATGTTTTGAATTTTAAATTTCTAGGATTTAATTGTGTTAATGTATCACACTAAGTAACTATAGGAAAGTGATGTTACTGGCAAACAAACTGAATTACATTAATGGTAAAATCTGTATAAGAACAGTTGTCGGGAGACCATGTTTGTATGTTATATAGAATAACGATAGGATGTGTTGTGCAAGGAGTTACCTATCATATGATGTCCCTGTAAAATTAGCTTGTAAAGAATAGATAAGTTGTGTTCTTGTGTTGCAATTTGAGTATTTACGTTTGCACAGACTTTTGTGAGATGGAAACAAAGAAAGTAACTTAATGAGTCATATGGAAAATGTTGTAAACCAATGTTTTGTTTTCTTTTCAATGTGCTGTTGTAATGTTGTAACCTATAAGGATTGTGAATTTTCTTGAAATAAAGCGGAGAAAATATGTTGCAGCAATTCGAGTAAATCATCGCTTAGGTTTGTTTCGCTTTGGACTCTAAATTCATCAAATTTGTTCCAAATCATGGTGCGTGGCAGGGGGGGGGGGTGTGGTATGTAACATTGAGGTTTTTCAGGTTTTGTTATTGTCTTTTGGTTTCGGGTTGTGGTGACAAGTCGTTAATATAATTTTCAGATTAGGATTTGGAGGTTATTGTTCATTAGTCCTTACAGATTAGTAAGTATTGCATTTTGTAAATCACGTGAAACTAAAGAAAAGTATCCTGATGGCTCTTGTCTCGCCATTGCTGATAGGATGAGGAATAAGGTGTGGTCAGCCGACAGTCAATCAGAACGCATGTTACAAGACAGGGTGATGCTGAAGGTTGAGTTGAATTTTTTCCACTAGCAGATATTCCGCCATCACCGCCGAAAATGGACGTGTATGAGCTTATAATCATTAAAAATGATATAATTTAATGTAATTGCTACAAGATCGATAATGGAAAGCGAGTAATATTTGTTTATGTTGTTTTGAGAATATGAATGAATCAATGAAAATTGAAATTGAGAACAGAATTTTGGCATCCTAATTCAAGATAAATGTTACAATGTTTACGTCTGGTGCTGCTGTCGTAGCAGTTTGTATGTTTAAGGTACACATATTCTTTTTATATTTTATTGTAATACTTGCACACTGCAACGTTAATATTATGAAACACATTAAAATCTCCTTTTGTAACTAACACTAAACTATCAAAAAGTGTTATGTTCAGTTCAGTAAATTAACACTCTTTCTGATAATCTAAACAAATGCAGTTTCAAGCTGTTTTAACGTCTTATTTGATACTGTCGAAAGTTGTTTCAACTAGTGATCGATTATGCAAACATTCTCAAATTGATTCAGCACGAACTACTGTAATCTATCGCTAATAAAAACTTAAGTTTTTAGCTACAATGTAAATCTTACGCGAAGATTCAGTTTTTTCACAAAGTGTTTATTTCACGATTTCAAATAACTAAAGTAAATTTTGCAAAAACTTTGCGATTTCACACCTTGCAAAAAACATGTGTTCCTAGCTAAGGGTAAAGCTAACTACTTTGCTGATTCGAGCATTGAGGTAATCAATACACTTGATTTTGAAGTTTATCATAATGCGAAGAAATCTGTGTGGTATCTAGGAATCTAAGAACTGAATTTGACATCCCTTATATATATGTGTGTGTGTGCATGCGTGTAGGAACATAATCGGTATGGAAAGCAACGGGAGAAGTCTTTGTTAAAAACAAAGTGGCTGGCCAGGGAGATATGGCAACGTAGTCTATGTCCTTCGCACTCCCTTGCAAGGTCGGGGCACTCAAGTCACTGTAAAGATGTCATGCCAGGCTGCACAGCAAGACAGTTGTTTGTTAGGAAACCACAATGGAACCTAATAGGAAATGTGTGACTATGAGTGTACCAGAAACATTAACAGTAATTCAGATGCTTGAATCTGGGATTTTTGTGGAGATATGTACATACTTGAATGCGGATAGTGGAGCAAATACCTAGATAAAAATATAAAGACAAGTTACAACAAAGTCCTGATTTTATAAAGCATCTCAATTCATAGGAATTACTTTCAAAAATCAAGATGAACTTAATTTGACCCCCAATACCCAAAAAATCATTGTTAAAGTATGGTTTTCGACATGGTCAATGTTTCTTCGCCTCTGCTACAAAGATATTTTTTTTTAATGAAACTTTTATTTTATTTAATACACAGACATTTTTCCAATTAAATTGTACCCCAGAAAGATATATACAACTCCCCTTTCAACCAAAAATATTTAAACATTGAGCACCTTGTAATTTTCAGTGACTACCAAGTTTGTTTTTATTTGCTTTTCGCCAAAAAACCAGAGGTTTTATTAAAAATATTAAAATATATTTAAGTATGCAGATTTCTTTAGAATAAAATAACACAGACGGATGTGTGTTACTGCTCATTGGCGCCTAAAAGAAGTTTAAACACACTGCTGCATGAATTTCAGCAAAAGCAAAGTCCATTTTTAAATGTGTAGCATGGAAAAACAGATGGTTGTATTAAAAATATATAAATTTATTTCAATACTCAGGTGACTTTAAAATAAATTGGTAACACAAATGGACATGTGTAGCCTCCCAGTGACACCAAAAAAAGAAGTTTTAACTTTAAGAAGCACACCACCTCCACCACAACTGGAATTTGAGCCAGTTTGACAATTCCACATTTAAGATGTTCACATACAACCTGAAGAGGGGCAGGGAGGGGATTTAACAATCATTATAGATTGTACTTTTTGTTAATAAATTGTAAACACACTGAGAGGAAAAATGCATGCATTGTATACAGAACACACTTTATTTCTAGACTATTATTACTATACATGCATTTCCAACAGCTTAAAGGTGAAGGGCTGGAAGGTAATTGCTGCAGTTTATGTCGTGATCTCCAACGTTTCAAGTAGCCTGTTTGGTAATCGTCAAATTAAGATTTACTTTGGCATCTTGTACTAGTTCAACTATTTAAGCTCTACAGAGGTTTGTAATAAATTAAATCTTGGTTTTGCTGTGCATTAATTTGTAGTAAAACAGTATTATATTATTTTAAATTTTTAACTTAAAGACAATGTAGCTCAACAGCGAGGGACTGGTTGTACAGACCGCTGCACCCACAGCAAAGCTGGCAGATGACCTTCACATAGTGACTGACCTTGCAGGTGGCTATAGACCGCAATGGGCTGACCTGCTCGGCAGGATGTTTGAAATGCATCTATTAAGAGGTGGCGCTTGATTAGTTTTACAAAGTGTCTGTATCAGTATTTAAAAAAACAAAATGCTATTTCTATTGTCACATTTAATATGGGATTAGCTTACAATACAGACGTGTATTTCAAATAATAATAGTAGCTGTCATTGTTTAGAAACACAACTCATAATTATTCCCTCAGTAAGATGAACAAATTGTAATTTGGACAACCTTTCCCCCAATTAGATAGTTAGCAAGGGTTCACTGTACAAGAAATAAGCCAAGAATAGCGGTTGTCAACAGAATTGTAACTAATATGTCAGGGTGGCTATTGGTCACAGAAGTCATGGAAAAGTCACAAAAATTAGGTGGTGTCACGAAAGTCATCAAAGAGTGACTATATTTATGTCATGGTCACAGATCTTTGTATGAGAGCAGCATTTTACCATTGCAGCCAGTGATTGGTCCATCTGCCAGGGACAGGTAGTAAAAATAAGACAATTCAATACAGAATTTACTTTTGTATGCGTGCATAATCTGGCCTGGCAGGTTGTGTTTAGTTATATAGGCAATCTGTTAAAAGGAAACATGTATAGCCTAAATGCAACACTATGATTCCTATACGTACTAAGTGTTGTACCGCAGTGCTTAGATAGTAAACTGTTTGGTTGGGACATGACCCAATGCCATCCGTGGAGCAAGAATACTTCTCCCTCCTCCATACATCATGGGGCAAGCAAGCAAAGCAGTGTCAGATCCAGCTGCAGCCTCAGATAATCTGTCAGCAGATACATCACACCATTAGTGACAAGTGAGAAAAAGGAGGGTGGGGGGATGAAAAAGTGGAAGCAGCATAGTACATGTCACTGCGATCAAGACAAAGAATGCCTAACCCTCTGTCCTCTACCTCTATCAAGACTCTGGCAAGCAGAATTTATTGCTTTAAGCTGCCTCGCTGCCACTACCTGGGAACAAACAAAAAGTGGAGTCAATGCCTATATTGTGAGAAACGCACCAACTGGAGCCACAAAAGCACATTTTAAAGAAAGCATCTTAATAGAATCTTGCACTGTGGCTGAGGATAAAAGAACAGTTCATAAAGCTGCAGAAATATTTTGAAAATATCTAATGCATTTTAATATGTTGCTTCTGTACTCCTACACTAGTAGGAGGCACTTGGCTGCTTTCGTACACTAAACAACCTGTAATGAGTGCTATCAAGTTGTATCCTTTTATAGAGAAAATTTAATTTGAAGTTTGAAATGAATGTGATAAGTCAACTGGGCATGGCTTTTGTTTTCACCCATATTAAACACAAATCATTGCCAGTATGGTTTTTCTTTATTTTCTAATTTTAACAAGATACTCTTGCATTAATTTATTACATTTGCTACAACTTTATGAAAATCTGTTCAGGTGTAGAACTTTATACATCAATTTTCATGTATGTAGTACTTGACTGTTGCAAAATCACTTTTTGCTCACAGGGCACACTTTGATGCAGTAAAGGAACTCGTTGAGCAGAAAAATATTGTTATACTTTGTGACGAGACGACGGATACCAAAGGAAGATGTGTGTTTGTTATGCTTTTTAAGATTTGTTTAGACAATTTAACAGAACCAGTTTTGAAGGTAGCTGCAGTAAACATTCTGGAGAAAGCAGATGCGACGACATACGCTCAGGCTATAAATGAGTGTATTAATAAATACTGTGTCAATTTCAAAAACATTCAAGCAATTGTTACAGACTCTGCACGTTACATTACCAAATGTGTGACATCAATGCAGGTCCTTTTTGGAGAGCATGTGGTCCATGTTCAGTGCTGGGCCCACAAACTGGCTTTAGTAGGTCACATCTTTTGCATTGAACTGACTGAAGTAAATGAGGCTGTGGTAAAAGTCAAAACCACATTTTTGAATACACGAAAAAGAAATCATCATTATGTGCAATATCTAGCTGAACATACAACTAAAGCTGCAAATCTGTTCTCAATACCAATAAACACCCGATGGAACTTGTGGTTCAGAGCAGTGTTTTATCTGTCTGAATACTTTGTTGACATTGTTAACTTCTTCAAGCTCGATGAAATAAAAGCCATCAATAACAGTGGTATTAACTGCCTAGCTTGTCTTTCAGAAAACAGTGCACATTTGTAAAAACCCATGCAGCTGATATTGTAGACCTTCTCACACACAAAACTTGAAGGCTCTCAGTATCCCACAGCACACATGCTATATGGCTGGCTAAACAATTTGTTGAAAGGTTTTGATGGCACATCAAAAGGTATATTTGATTCCCAGTTTGAAACTTGGATTTCATCACTCATCTCTCACACTACCACTGAAAAAGCACTTGTGAAACAGAAATGCCAAAAAGCATCAACTGCAAAGTTTGATGAATGGTGATCCAAGTGTGAACATTTTTAAGGCAATGAACAAGCTTTTTAGTCCAAAAAAACATTTTACTGAATGAAACTAAAAGAGTATTATCGGTAAAAGAGTATATACAGGATCAAATTCCTGTATTCAATGGAATGGATAATTCTGTTCGATACAAGGGCTGTGAATTTGTTAAAGAAGCTGTTGAAGATGTGGTCAGGGAAGAAAAAGAACCAAATGTAGAAAAATTACTGGTGGCTTTGGGAGTAGAATATAAAGAATTTACTTCAGCAGCACTGAAGGCTATATGGTTGCCTTCCAACAATGTCGACAGTGAGCGCCTTCTTAGCTACTACAATTTAGTAGTTACTGACTGAAGGCAAAATTTGAAAGGAGAGAATACAGAAACATATACCATGCTTTCGTTTGATGACTAACTGTTGACTTTTTACGAGCAGCTGAAAGACTGTGTTAAAGTAAATTAGTTACATATTATGTAGATAAGTATTACCTTACTGATTTTTTCTGTGAAGGTACACATTCTGTTTGTTAGCAGGTTTTATAGTTATTCTTTGTAGTTATAATTGCAATTTTGCATTTTTAATTGTGCTTATAGTGTAGCAAAAATGTTTATTATTTCAAAAATGAATTTTTGTTGCATAAAAGGTTGTATGCCGCATAAAAAAAACACCTATTTTCTAGGTAAAAAACAGTTATTTTTGAGAAAAATAACACCTATTTTTTTAGGTCTGTAGTTATTACATATGAAATTACCTAAATTTTGAGCTCATGAAAGTGGTCAATATGAAAGTTATATATAGAGACCCTTCATATGATTTGGATCAATTTTTTGGCCACAGCTCTGAAAAGGTTAGCCGCCCCTGCTTTAAATAATTTAAAGTGTCTTGCCGGACGCAGCATTATAGGCAGATTCGTGATGTGGAATTTATGTTTATTTTTAGGGTAGTGTGTGTTCATATCTGCACTTCTGAGGAATAATTTTAATTGGGACATGGTTACATTTTAAAATATTGTTTTGTGAATTAATAATGCCTTATTTTGTAGCAGACTCTTAAACCAACTGTCTTGCTAGGCGCAGCATCTTAGGCAGATTTGCTTTTGCATATTTGTGCCGATTTTAAAAATACAGTGGACTCGCTATCTACCGTTTTTCAGGGGACAGTAAAAAAATTTCCATATATCCAGACCTTCAGTAGATGAGGATCTGACATGTATATTAATAAAATACAACTTCTAACCTTAACTTCATGAGCTGTACATTATCTGTGGATAAAGTTTAATTAATAAACACAATAAAAATGGGAATTTTTAAAATAGTGTTATTTTATTAGTGCTACTATATATATATTACATTAAAAATATCTTACATCAACTCGCCTAAATAAAGAATATAACATAACAAAATACTGTATATAATTAATAGTAACCTGACATCAAGTGTAAGCTGACTCCAAACTTTTGAACCCTCTGAGAAAGAAAATATTCGTGATGGGTTGAGTCTCAAAAAATCGAGTCGAGTTAAAATTAACGAAAATCGACTCGTCATTCGAGTCAAGTTTTTGTCCAGCAGGCATCAAGCTACTGAACATTCAAGTCGAGTCACAGTGCTTTTTGCTTTAGGTTACAAACAATCAGATATTTGCACCTGAAAAACATTTTTCGTGTTTGGTGAATAAATAATTTTACTTTGCTAAACTGCTAAAGTTGCGCTAGAATGAAAAGAACCCGGCTACATGCCTTGACACATGGTTGTTTGTGATGTCAGACTGCAATGAAACCAGAAGCTTGCGTGGCGCTGCTGCACTGGGCGACAGATAAGACAGGAAATGTCAAGGGTGACAGTTATAGTCTCAGCATGACAAATACACACAACTATACAATTTAAAAAAAAATTGACCGAAAAATGAATTTTTTTTTAGTTTCCTCCACTTTGCATTTTGCTTCGTGAACACTGTGCTGGATGTAGGGCACATCAAAAAATTAATACCACCCCCACCCCTCGCCGAGGGAACCAACAGGGCTACCCAACACTGCCAACTCTCCTCCGCCCAGGCATTCAAAAATTTTCATGTGGTATCATTTTATTTGGAAGACGTCTATTTAATAGTATAAATTAATGATTTGTGTAAATAATCTCTGGTTTTTTTCACAAGAAGCCATCAAAAACTGAATTTTTGCTCTGCAAAAAATAATTTGTCTCCAATGTTACAGTTTTTTGATTGGCAACAAGGGAGGTCGCATAGAACGTTTTGTGGTGTAATTTTATTCAAAAGACGTCTGCCCATTAATATAAATTAATGTTTCATTGGAATATCCTCTAATTTTTCTGCAAAAGGCCGTCCAAAATTGAATTTTTGCTTGCCAAAAAGTACACTGTCTCCAGCGTTACCATTTTTGTAATTGATTGGCAACAAAGGAAGTCGCATATACCTTTCTGTGGTATCATTTCTATTCAGGAGAAGCTTGTTTAGTAATATAAATTAACATTTCATTGAAAAGAATTTAAAAAATCAAATTTGTATGTTTACAATATGTCAGAGGAGTATATCCAAGGTTATAAAGGATATAGGTCTTAATAAAAATAAAATAACTAAATTTTATCAAGATTATCTATTACTTGACCTTTATTTGCAAAAAAGAACTACTCATTAAAATTTATTGTGTAACACTTTCAAGCGAAACCATTTGCTTTTGCAGAAAATTTTTGTGATCTTAGGTAGAGTTGTAAATGTATAAGGATGGTACAGTGCCATAGCGGATTACCATAGCATACTCGTGACTGCAGTGATCTTGTTAAGAGGTCAGTATCGGCAGAGCACTTGACCACTCTGTGGTGTGGTGCGCTTGACAGGATAACTGTGCATCATTAATAACTGAGTTCTCACAATTAGTTTTATTTAATGCTCCATGTACTCTACCGATTCCTTTCTCACCAGGCATGTAAGAGAAGGAAACACGCGTGTGCGGCCGAGAAAGAGAGAGAGATGATGTCATGCTGGTTGCTAGCTAACCGCTTTCCCTCTTGTCAGGTGTGTAAGGGAGGGAGCAAGGTTGTGCCTGACTGCCCAACTTGTTGTCACCATAAGCTGAACTATAGAGCACCGCATCCCCACGATGATAAACTGTGGTGCACGTAACATATTTTACACCCAGTTATTATATGTTTGCATAAACTACCAGCTAAAAACTATTGTTGCATGAAATCTTGAGTGACGGGACCGAAAGATACGTAGATCAATGCAATATCCAATAATTAATGAAAGTGGGTCATTCTATCATTGTTTACATGGGAATTTTGCCAGGACCACATACAATTAATGATGGATACAGTTTTTCGGTACATGTATTTTCAGTACATAGAGAGTCCACTGTAATTTCTGTTCATATCTACAGTTTTGAGGCTCTCCTAAACTGTCAATATTGATTTTCTCCACCTTTATAAGATGCAGGAAGATAATCCTAATTTCCTTCCCCTTTTTGTTGTATCATGCAATTTTTTGATCTTCCGATTTTGTTATCTATAAAAGATTTGGGCACCTTTTCTGTTATGAAACTAGGAACATTGGTTTCATAGTAATAAACTATCAAAAAATATTTTTAAAAAACAAATTAGTATTGTTACACTATTACAGAGGGGCATATCAGAGTTTGTAATGGATACAGGTCTTAATAGAAATATAAGAACTAAATTATATTTTAAATTTATTTGCACAGTTATTGTTTACAACATTAAACATCTGTCTCATTTATTACTCAGTGAATGCAATATTTAATGTCTATATCAATTCCAATTAAAGTCCTTATCAATGTGTCTATATTGTTTACAGTCACTTAATTCACACTCATTATTGATACATATTCAATCTATTATTACCATCATTCCAAATGTCTTAAACTCATGCATCCAGGAAAAAAGACCTGCCCGTCTGTCTCTCTCTCCACTGTACCAATGCTCACAGTCCGCAGACTTCGCTCCTGCTGGTCACTCTTGCTGGGACTCTGCACTCGACTGGCTCGTCGCTTCACTGTCTTCGCACACCTGTTGTTTAACGTCACACAATCAATCCTCCAAACTCTTAACTGTCAACTCGGAAACCTATTGCGGCTTAAGTAGTCTCACTACTGACTCGATCTAGAAGTTTCCTTGCACCCCGAGTGTCGTTGAGAGAGGCAAGTGCATTGACCAGAACATTCTTTCAAAGATAAACCCAGGACTTCAATCCACCTAATGTCAGGCATGCATAAGTCGCAATAGGCTTATAGTGGTGGTACGTAGTGGCTTGCCTTTGTAAAACAGACTCTGCAACATACAGACCTTCAAAGAGGGCCAGTCTGTTTATGTGGACAAACTTTGGCTTTGCCCAAAAGCCTTGACGACAAATCTAGAAGACCACATCATTGATCTTCTTCAGAATCCTCTAAGGGCCTTCCCAACATTTCTGTGGCTTCTGGCAATACCCTTTTCCCTTTGTGGGTTGTACAGCCACACCAGTTGTCCTTCTTGAATTACCGCGCCTGACATTCTTCTGTCATACTGTGTCTTCATCGTGCAACTCTTTATTCTGAGGTGCTGTTGAGCAAAATCATGAATGCCAACTAGTCTGTGACGTATTTTGCTGGTATAATCTGGAACAGCAGCTTCCTCTTCTGTCGTTTGGCCATACCCTTGTAGACTCGTAAACTACCAAGTGGTAAGCAAGGAGAAACAATGGAACCTTTGAATACCAGTCATTTTAGTTTTCTGCCTCAAAAATAAATAGACGTTGCTTAAGAGAGCGATCAAGCATCTCGACCATTCCATCTGACTGAGGTTGTAAGTCTGTAGTCCTAGTCTTTTTCATCTCCAGAATGTTTGTTACATCCTGGAACACAGCAGCTTCAAAATTTCTTCCTTGATCTTAATGGATTTCTGGTGGCATCCCAAACCTCGAGAAGACTTGCTTTACAAGTACATTGGCCACAGAACATGCTTCATGGTTTGGGAGGAGAATTACCTCAGGTCACTTTGTAAAAAAGTAATATTGGGCCATCAGTAAATACATATTACATCTGTGTGGTAGGCAAGGGGGCCAGAATATCTACTGTCATCCTCTCGAATGGAGCATCAATGTTGTTTTTCTGAAGGTGACCTTTCCCCCTGGACCTTGTTCCCTTTCTCACGATGCAGCTGTCACACATTTGGCATCACTTCTTAACACCCTCCCAACAATGAAGTCAGTAGAACCTTGGTTAAATACTGTTGAGGGTCTTATTAACATTAAAGTGCCCACTGGCTGCCACATTATGCAGTTCCTTCAAGACTTCGGAAACCCTGAATTCTGGAATGACCAATTGTAAGTGAGTGTGTTTCATATCATTACTTTCTCAGTTCCTGTCAAGCACTGTATTCTTCAGTACAAGGGAATTCCATTGTGCCCAGTATGCTTTGACAGCTGTGCTCAGGCTTGATATCTCTTCCCATTTTGGCAGACAGTCAGCTTCTTTCCACTCTTAGTAATGGCTGCAAAGTGGCATAATTTAACTGATATTTCCTTATATCCTTATCACTCCAGGTAGGTGATCCATCACAAGATACAGAACCTTGAATTCTTCTCCTCCATTCCTTCACTGATTCACCACACTTTTCTTCATGGCATTCTCAATGACAACACAATGGTTTACATGGCCTCCTAGAAAGTGCAATCTGCATTACTGTGAAGGCCACCAAATCTGTGCTATATTGTCCTTTTGGGTTCTTGAAATGAAGTAGCTAGCATAATGAAGCAGGTTGGTTCTTAGAATAAAATGTCTACCATAAAAGTAGGGGTGGAAGTGTGAAATTGCCTTCACTATGACCAGAATCTCCTTGCATGTAACACAGTAATTTATCTTGGACTTATGCAATACTTTACTGAAATTCTCTAGTGGTCTCTCCTTCCCAGCCTGAATTTGAGATAACACAGCTCCAACACCTAGATCATTAGCATCAGTATCCAAAATGATTGTGCCTTTACTTTTTGAAAATCCCAGGTCTAAGGGAGGTACCATAATTCCATTTAGCTTACTAAAAGAAATTTCACACTGAGTGGTCCAATGAAATTTCCTTTTTGTCTTGGTCAGTTCACGTAGTGGCTTAGCAATAGTGGTTAACCCAGTTACAAATCTTCAGTAGTAGGCACTTAAGCCCAGAAAACTTGCACTTTTGTCATTGGGTGTCTGCCAATTTATTGCCTTTGGTCTTCTCAGGGTCTCTTTCATTTCCATGCCCCAACACTATATGTCCCAAGAAATTAATTTTATTTTGGAATAGGTGACACTTCTTAGGAACTAGTTTCAAAAAGGCTCTGGCCACTTTGTGAAATACAGAGTCTTAAGTGTGATAGGTGCTCTTCAAATGTCCTTCCTGTCACAAAGATGTCATCTAGGTAAACCTAACATATATAAAGGGAACTTTTTCCATCAGGCTTTCAAAAGTGGCAGGGGCATTGCACAGCCAAAAGGGCATAACTTTTAACTGCAAGGTTCTTTTCCCTTGGACACAAAATGTGGTCTTCTCTTGGTCCTCTGGAGCCACAAGCTGATGATATCTACACAAAACCTCAGAGAGCCATTTCTTCTTAACAAGTACAATGGGGGAATACCATGGACTAACTGGTGGTTCTATCACATCTAACTCCTTAATTTCCTTCAGAATTCCCTCACCTGCCTCATGCGCAGCTAATGGCAGTCGTCTTGGTGGTTGATTTATGGTCCTGGCATCTACTCCTGTGTCTTCAGAAGATGCTGAACTGATAACACAAGAGCAAACACAGCAAAAAGCTGCTTTGAGAGCCACTGAATCGCCTGCTCAGATTCAGGAAAGGCTCGAAGAACAGGCCGCACGCCAGGAACATCTCAGGATATTAGAGACTCCTGCCGATACTCAACTCCGTTGAGATGAACAGGCAGAGCGTCAAGCCGCTTTGAGAGCCCCAGAAATGCGTGAACAAACGCAGCTGCATTTAGATGAATAGGCTGAGCATCAAACCCTATTTAGAGCCTCCGAAATGCCTGTTCAAACAAAACTAAGACTGGAAGAACAAGAAGAACAACAAGCTGCTTTAAGGGCATCCGAAACACCTATCGCAAGCGAGAAGAATAATCGCAAACACGGAACTCCGAGCGGAACGTCGACAAACTTTTCAAAGAAACATTTTGTCTGTATTTAATGACGCGGCATTTCATTACAATGCCTTAATTGATTATAAGAATCACAGTTTTATTGTTATCGGACTTATGGACAAGTCATGTCGGTTTTGCAGCGCTTTGAAATGGAAAAATGAACCCGCAGGGATGTGCTGTTCCAGGGGGAAAGTTTCCCTTCCTTTACTTGGTGAGCCAGAAGAGCCTCTGAAAACTCTCTTTTTGTATGACGTTGATGAATCGCAGCGCTTTTCAAATAGGATCAGAAAGTACAACTCATGTTTCCAAATGACATCTATTGCAGTTGACAAAGAGTTAATAATACTCAGATTTTTGCCAATGTTTACTATTCAAAGGCAAGTTTATCATAGAATAGATGCGCTTTTTCCAGCTGTCAATGAACAGCATAAATTTATGCAGGTATATTTCATTTGTAACAAAGAAATTGAAACAAACCGCCGCTGCCAATTTATTCAAGGAGTTGAAAGAGACACAGTATTGAAAATTCAAAGAATGTTGCATGAACACAACATCTTCCTAAACACATTTAAAACCGCTTTAGAGAACCTGCCTCAAAAGGATTGTAAGGTAGTAATCCATGCTGGTCGGACTCCGCGTGGAGAGCACAAGATAAAGATTTGTGCCATTACCATACCATAGTCCGAAACATGGTTCACAGTCTATGTGACGTGCATAACCCAGCACCGCCTTGCATGAAAGATGGGAAATGTACAAAAATATATCTACGAACAGTACTAAAAGAAACAGTGCACAATGACAAAGGCTACCCGTTTTACAGACGCAGAGCACCAGAAGATGGTGGTAGGAAAGTCACCGTCAAGGTTCTCAGCAGGGCGTTCATAACCTTAGACAATAGCTGGGTTGTGCCATATTCGCCCATTATATATAAAATGTTTAATGTTCACATTTATGTAGAAACTTGCAGCTCTGTCCCGCTATTAAATATATATGCAAGTATATAAATAAAGGAAATGATCAGGCAGTATTCAATCTCAGAAATGAAGGTGAGGTGCAGCCCGTTAATGAAGTCCAGACCTTTCAAGCAGGGCGTTATGTCAGTAGCAACGAGGTAGCGTGGCGGCTCCTTGGTTTCCCCTTACATGAGACTTCTAACTGTTACTCATCTTGCAGTGCACTTGGAAAACAGGGAGCGCATGTACTTTAATGAGAATAACTTCAATGAAAGGGTCTCATCACCACCCACCACCATCACCACCACCTCTTTTTCCAACTTTGTAAGACCGATTCTTTCGCAAAAACTTTGTAGTATGCTGAAGTCCCCCGTTACTACACTTGGAACACTTCAAGAAAGGAGTGGAAACGCTGCATTCAAGGCACACCTGTTGGAAATTGGTCTGGAGTTAAATCATCAGATGCCCTCGACCGCGTGTACTCCGTCTATGTAACAAATTTTGAAATGTTTCTGTTTGCGTATGCTGCTGCACCACGTCCGGGTTCTGACAAGCCATGGACATCTTAAAGCTGTCAATGGTCAGGAATGCGCAACGTATAGAGAGGCATGTGAAGCTCTGCGTCTGTTATAGAATGATAATCATTGGGACGAAACCATGGAGGAAGCCGTGCAGTGCCGGTCACCAGCTAAAATCAGGAAGCTATATGTAACCCTCATATCATCTTGTAGCATTAGTAATCCCCAACAGTTGTGGGATAAGTACAAAGAGTACTTGGTGGAAGACATTTTGCAACGGTTATAGCAGATAAACACGGACATGACATTTAATAAATACATTTATAACGAAGCCCTTGCAAAAATGGAAGATAAAATAATGGGAAAAAGTTAAGCGATTTCGGAATGATTAGCCCTCCACGATCAGACACAAGTGACTTAAGTGACAAAATTGTTCGAGAGTTAAAACTATAATGTCCCAGTGTTGCAGCAGCAAGTGACCGAAATGGTGCCCCGGTTATTACCGGAACAAAGACACGTGTTTGACCAACATTTTTGTTAAATTTATTTCTGGCCCATATAAGAAAACACCAAGAAATTGCTGTAGCCGTGGCTTCCTCCGGCCTAGCCGCCGCCACACTATTGAGCGGGGGCCGTACCACGCATTCCGTGTTGAAGTTGCCACTGAATCTTGCTCAGGAAAAGTCACCCATCTGCAATTTTAGTAAAAATAGCGCTCGGGGTACAATGCTGCGTCAATGTAAGTTGTTAAATGTAAGTTGTTAGTGTGGGACGAAAGGGCAATGTCACACAAAAATTTGATAGAGGCCCTAAACCGAACTCTACAGAATATACGAAACAATACAAACATTATGGGAGGAATGGTTGCATTACTGGCTGGTGACTTCTGCCAAACTCTACCGGTGATTCACAGGGGCACACCTGCAGATGAAATCAAAGCCTGTCTCAAGTCATCAAGCTTATGGGCAAATGTCAAGAAATTCAGGTTGACGACAAATATGAGAGTGCACCTCTACAATGACGTTGATACAGAACATTAAGCTGATACACTAATGAAAATTGGAGATGGGTGGTTATAAACAGATGCCGAGGGCTTTGTGTCACTAACTGGGGATTTTAGTAATTTGGCGCAGAGTGATATGGAACTGATTGCTAGTGTTTACCCAGATTTACAAAAAAATATAAATGATGACCAGTGGCTATGTAAAAGAGTGATTCTAGCACCAAAAAATGACATCGTTAATAAAATTAATACTAACATTTTGGAAGAGGTACAAGGAGAAACAATGGAGTATTTGTCAGTAGACACAGTCATGGACACAGAACAGAGCACTTCATATCCTGTAGAGTTCCTGAATTCTTTAGAGTTGTCAGATGTGCCCTCAAATAAGCTCCAATTAAAATTAGGCATTCCGGCCATGCTTATGCAAAATTTAGAAGCACTGCGATTACATAACAGGACAAGGCTTCGCGCCACACAACTTGGGCGGAACATAATTGGTGCCACTATTCTGACAGGAGTAGGAAAGGGCGAGAACGTAATCATACCCCAGATCCCTATAATCCCCACAGACCTCCTGTTCCTATTCAAAAGGTTGCAATTCTCTCTCAAGCTTAGTTTTACAATAAACAAAGCGCTAGGGCAAACATTACAGGTAGCAGGGGTGCACTAGGAAATACCGTACTTCTCTCCTGGCCAGCTCTATGTCGCATGTTCGCATGTGCCCAATGCCCAAAATCTCCACATCTTAGCGCCAGATGGAAAGACAACATCGTGTACAGTAGCGTCCTAAAATAGTGCTCTGTTCTGTGTTTATAATCAGTGTCTGTCTAATAACAACTACCGTTATTTCTCCCTATAAGTTTGTTACTATAACCATGCGAGCGAAGTTGCGGGTAAAAGCTAGTACTATAATATATGCTAAAGCGACTGGAGTACGTCACACTAGTGTCTGCATTGGAGCAACATTTCAATGACCATTACCTGCAACTTCCCCACCATGCCCAACTGCGAAGCCCCACCCAGCGACCAGGGGAGCCACTGTAAGAGTTATGGCAAGACATTGTGTGGTTGCCCCACCTATCTCTGGAAGGGTGCCCCGAGGAGGCGTGCAACATCATTACAGTCTGCTTCTTCATTGATGTCATTGCAGACACAGAGGTATGGCAAGCGGTACATCTGGCTGCACCCCACACCATGCAGGACGTCCTGGTCCAAGCACTGGGGGTGGAGTGCGCAAGATAGGGGTCAGCACCCTGATGGGTACAGGCAGTGACACTGAACGAAGAAGATGCAGAAGACCATGAGGGACATCACTTCCAAGGTCCGTGCTACAGAACTTCACCGGCCCTACACAAATGGTTTGAGTGATGGTCATGTGGTCAGCTGGCGCATGTGGTAGCCTACTTGCCCACAACAGCAGCAGCAACAGGAGAAGAAGTAGGAAATAGGTAACAAGAGGCAGGTGAGAGTACAACACATTTTGAAAACTCGTGAACACCAATCTTGGAGGGCAAAGGTCATTGACTGCTAGAGGGAAGGCCCCAACGTTCTTACATATATGATCTGTGAAACAAGATTTGGATGCAATACTGGTGGAAAGGAGCTTGAAAGATGTTCCTTGCCAAATGGTCATCCACACTGGGGCAACCATATCAGTAGTAAGACCAGACATCCTCAAGCCTTCCCCCCCCCCCTTCCCCTCAGCAATGCACGATGATAGTGTGGAACATTGTTTTTGACTACGGCAACAGGTGAGACCACACCAGAGAACGGTACATAAAAGTGAACTTGAAGCTTGGTGAGCTTAGCCTAGATCATGATACATAGCAGAAATAGAGGATAAATGTCTTTTGGGGCTTGATTACTAAGTAGGCTGGGGTGCTGTATCAATACTCAACCTGGTGTGCTACAGGTAGGCAGTACAGAGTTGGTGGTGTCAACACAGCATGATTTGTCCTCCCCAGTTAGTTGCCCAGTAGTATGTGGTCAACCCACTGTGCTGGCCGCTTATAGTGAAATTGTCATAACAGACATATGTCAAGGAAAATTAGTCAGACATTTGGGTCTAATTGAACCAGCAGGAAAAGGTGACAACATGCTGGGTCATGTCAAGGACTTTGGTTTCTTCAAATTCTGACGCCAGTTAAAATGATAAGTTAATCTGGTAGTGCCGTTCGCCTTGAGGGGGCCATGGTAGGAGTTTGCAAGCAGGTCATACAGGTAATTCCAAGTGTTCCAGAAGCTTTTAGAGTAAAGCAAATAGAATGTCGTTTATCATAAGTACTGGAAGAACTGCTAATAAAACAAGAAAAAACCTGAACTGGCGACACGAGAAGGCTGTCTCTGAACTACTGCAGAGAAATAGGGACACATTCTCGTGTAGACCAAATGACCTTGGAAGGGCTAATAGTAATGTAACTTGCCACCACATTGACACAGGAGTAGCTTGTTTTGATTAATTTATGTTGAATGTTTCTGCTTATGCTCTTTTGATAGGCCTATTTTAAACGATACTGAATGTTTTTCTCGAGCATATTCTTCTCTACTCATCTTCATAAAAATCATCCACTTTATTCAATCTCCTCAGAAATTACATTGTTACATTTCATGCAAATCACAATAGGCTGTAATTCACAGCTTCTCAAATATTTTTTAATTACCTCTTTTTTCCTCTCACGTAAATTCAACAACTTATGTCCTTTTATATTCTCCAACACAATTATACATATATGTTACAATTTCAATCATAAATTATGGATATTCACACATCTTGCAGCTCTCCACCAATCAGCAGTGGCGAGACGAGAGACAACCAGGATCATTTTATTTAGTACTTTTGTTTAATAAACATTTAACGCTTACTATCCTCTAGGAAAAAAATGAAAAATAACAAATAAGATATCAATACTGAATATTGTCTAGAAACAAATGAAAAATACTTACACATTATCTCTATGTTAATAAACTATTAAAATAACCAAAGATTATACTGTTAACTCATATAATAAAGCAAAATTAAAAATAATATTAAATGAAGTGACAACATAAGCAAGTATTCTTTAATTATATATAATGAAAATGTCTATGACTAATTGTAAATATAACCCCGAAAATCTACAATACAACATGGCCTGTCATTTTCCCTAACTCTGGGAGAATTCCTTGTTAGTAACATTTACTTCCCCAAATTTTTCAGAAGGTAAGTGGAGTGAATTGTTTCATTCTCTGTAAGTTTTCACTATCTTTTCTTACTGACATAAATATTTTAGAACTAGCTGTGCCCATGGCTCCGCTCGCGTGGACTACGGAGTAATTGTTTAGGTTTTTTTTAAAAATAAAGTTGAATTTTAGCTAGTGTTAATATTCTATACTCTATACATATTATAAAACTCAACGTCTCAGTTAATTAAATGGTAAAAACACTTATTAGTATTTCTCTGTTATAGATAGATGTATGCTACTGCAGAGTTTTTTTAGCTCTTTTTATTCTACACAATTCTTTACTACATGATAATTATATTGTTCCATCTTTAACGGTTTAGACAGCGTATTGCAAGAGAGCGCGCTGGCTGCAAACTTTTTTCCGACTTGACTCACTATTATTGTTTGTAAATTTTTTGAGAGATTTTCTCGCCAATATCACATTTCAGCCCTCCAACTATTTCTGTGCAAGAAATTACATCGATCTGTTGCTCGGTTGCGACATTGCATTGTTATTCCGTTTGTGTACTTTTTCATTTTCCGATAAGAATTTCCCTGAGGGAATGAGATATTTTCTCGGGATAAAAAGTAGCCTATGTCACTTCCCGGCCCTCCAACTATCTCTGTACTAAAATCACGTTGATCTGTTGCTCCGTTGCGACGTGAAAGGACAAACAAACAAAAAAGCAAACAAACAAATAAACACACTTTCACATTTATAATATTATTTTAGAATAACAATTAGGACATAATGATTTACCTGGTAAACTGTTAACATGTAGGTTTTTATCATTTGCAGAGATGTTCCAGCTTAATTACTCTCAACCTTTTTGTAATATTTTTCTTGTGTCTTTGAAAAGTGTCACAGATTATAACATGTATTCAAATATTTTACCTCGTAGTGCCTACAGACAGTTGAAACCTCTGGACATAGTACTTAGAAAGAACACAGTATTTGATCCTCTTTAACATAATTACACTTTAAAAGAAAAATTATTTGATCCTCTTAATTGTGAATAGAGTTTGTTTCTTTTACCACATCTTTATAAAACTTTTTACAACATTTTCCTTTACTATGAGCAATTATAAAACACTGAGAGCCCATCATGATGTGTTCAACAATGTCTTAAAAAAAATCATTGTGCAGCAACCAGAAAGTAGCTAATAGGAGATGGTATAATTTACTCCAAATCAATGTTGCCAATATTTAGACAGTGAATCCCACTACAATACAAGTGAAAATCCACTTAAATCCACTAGATTGTGAAAACCTTGGTAATCACCCTTTACATAACAGTACCGATACTTTCACTCAACTTAATATTGAACCTACTTTTTAAAATTAATTTTTTCTTTAACTTGTTTAAATTTACGTAATTGTGCAATTTACGTATTTGTAGTTGTGATGGAACTAATAAGAAACAGAAATAGCAACAGAAAAAAAAAAGTGTTCCTTTTATGATGCAATGCCACCAATTTGAAAAGCCAAAGTATGCTAGAAATATTTACCACTTCACCATAAAAACACTTCAATTAAAGATTTGCACACTTCAAGTAATAATATGAAGTTTTCCTTCCAGGAAACTCTTCACCCCATTTCGTAGACTGTTTAAAAAAATCCACTATCTTATCCACTGACCACTAGGTAACATTTTGCCCACCAGTTAGGATTTAAAATCCAATTATTCTGATAGAAAATCCACTGAGCTGGCAACACTGCTCCACACATGTAACATGTTTGGGATTGTGTAGTAGTAGTAGTAGTAGTAGTAGCAAGGAATGCATGCTACTGGATTTGGAAAAGGCGAACAAGCTATTTTTAGAATGGTACAACACACACCTGCCAGGCAAGTTGCAATATTATTGATGGCAACAGCTACCACTCGATTGTTCCAACCTGCAGGGATCCTCAAAATCTCATTTCACTCGCTGGGTGCTGCACAAAAGCAGGGCTTAAGCATTCTGGGAATTTTATAAACAAAGTTAGCCATCTAAAAACATTGATGTGGTATGATCATATCCGCATGTTTTTGTATTTTGAAGTTATACTTATTTTGGCACGTTGAGAGTAAATGTTTAGTGTCAACGGAAGTTGTGCGCTCACAGTGTAACGAAATTCGACAGTGAACGTGGTAGGGGTATGACCCAATGCACATGCTCGTATAGTTGCGTGTGGACAATAGTGAATGTGGTAGGGGTACGACCCAATGCGCATGCGCGTATAGATGCTGATGCACTGTGTAACAAAATTTGACAGTGAACATGGTAGGGGTATGACCCAACACGCATGTGTGTATTGTCCAGCTATATACAAATGCAAGGTACACAACATAGCATGTGGTTATATTTAAAACTGACAGAAAATCAGTTCATGTAATAAGCAAATTGAAANAGACACACCTTAATAATTCATTTTACTTACATTGTGCCGTGAAAAATTTTTTATTGACAAAAATTGTATAATAAAATTTTGAAAGTGTTTTTAAGTATTTAAGTATTTGAGGTAAATTTTTTCTAAGTATTATTTTATTAAGTTATACTTCTCTTGGCATACTGAGGGTAATTTAATTATGTTCTTTAATCAAACTTTTATTAATTGTATTTAATGTCTTTCTTTGGTCATTTTATAGTTTTTGCTACTTACATAAATTATTTGCTATGTAATAAAATTTTATTTTTTGTCGGTGAAGTTTTGTACCTGGCATAACTCTGCTTCTAGTAAAAGGTCAAATTCAAATTTTCCCTGGAGTTTACTACCATTACCATGTGCAAAATTCAAATTTTTATCAGCTCCCCCACCAAACCCCTAAATTTTGCATGAAATTTGAAAGATCTCATATTCATGAGCTTATGAAAAAAAATATGTATATATCAGGACACAATTAATTTTTTGTGTAAACTGCTCTTGACAAACGTACTTGTAAACAATTTGGAGGCCTGTTATTTCAACCCTTGTCAAATATTTTAAAATATTTTACTTTCAGAAACTTCAGTTTTTGTTATAATTGTGTCAAGTTTGAAATAAAATTTCATGCACAAAAAAAAAAATTATAAAAAATTATTATCACCTTTGCAAAAAACTATAGTGTAAAATGTGCTAAGAGTAAGGGTTTTTTTTTTCAGAGTTCTGTCACAAAGCATAACTGAAATATCGATTTTGATGCAAATCTTTACAAATGCAAAAAAATAGCACATTGCATGAAAAAAAGTGGCCACTGTTCTTAAATGAGTTAATATAAAGTAATAATAGACCTTTTTTTTTTTTTTTTTTTTTAAACTACCAACTTATAAAGGTCATCAACAAAAAACAAAATTTTTCAAAAATTGCTAAGCAACGAGTGCTGGACTACATAAAATGGATTGACCCAAATGAATAACAGAACAGATGTTCTATGGTCACAAATACCAAATTCATTACAGTCACTCATCAAAATATTATGTGTCTGCCACTTTAAAATGTTGGTTTAGGGTCCTACTACAATGAACCAGTGCTCTGCCAGTTGGTACCTTGTCGATACAATTGTGATGTACGATTGACTTTTTTTTGCTATAATGAAAATGTTATTTTGCCATGTCGTCTGTGCAGTGTCATCGTGGGGGATACTGCCAACTTATCTCTAACCAGCAGACAACTTGTACTTTGTATGTGATGGCCATCTTATGAGCACCACAAAAATTGTGAGCCAGTGAGGTGCACTACGTAAATCCTCAGAAACAAAAGATATCACAAAAAAAATTAAAAATTTCCAAGTTGGTCATTTTAAGGAATAGAATTAAAGGCGTTACTGCAGAACATACTTCTTCAAATGTCAGCATAAATTAGTAGGTACAACACATGTGGTAATCCAGAAATTAAGTCTTAAACCACTGCAATTGTTTCCAAACATGTTTTGAAAAGATATTAATCAAACAATAAAATCAGTTTTCAAAAATTGGAAGAAAGAAATTAAGTATGTTACAAAGAGAAATAATACAAAATATTTGTGGCATTTGGTAAACAAAGCATTATCGCCGTAATTGTTTCTAGTTGTTTTTGGTAAAACATTATAAACTAGACATATGGCAATTGCTCTGCTACCTATTGTGGGCTAAAGGAACTAGACTCAGAAGGGCAACTACACTCATTGTAGTATGCAAGAACCTAGAGAATAGCACAGTCATTGGCATCCACATGATAGCATTAATAACACCAACTCATTGTAGCAGGTCTCATATTTCTTGTGCATGTGTGTCTCACGAGACACCATGGTTTGTCATTGCTGCGAGGGGCAGCAGTGGCGTAGTGGCCAGGGCGCTCGCCTCCCACCACGGCGATCTGGGTTCGACCCCCGGCAGGTTCATTCCCGGATTTTCGCATGTGGGAATCGTGCTGGACGATGTCGCTTTCCGGCGGGTTTTCTCGGGGTGCTCCCGTTTCCCCCCGCCCTTGCATTCCAGCGCCGCTCCATTCTAGGGTTTAATTTCTGTCATACTCTGGGATGACTGTCACCTACGGGTTCCAGCTAGAAAGACCGTCACTCGGAGGGTGTTGCCTTGCCCTGGGTGCACTCCCCACACGCCATCATTCTTTTGTCATTGCTGCATGTATTACAGTTATAGCTCCTGATATCATTGTACGTGTGAATACTGTAACAGTAGTTAAAGCCAGTGTGTGAAAAGTTGAGCATTTAAGGCCTAGGTAATTTTTTTTCTTTATGCAGGCTAGGTTTTCTTCCACAATCACATGGAAAACTGGATGTAGAAACAGAAAAAAAAACACTAAGTTAATTTTGTTTTGTCTTTTCATGCATTGGTTAAAAGATGGTTATAGGGTGCAAAAGAGCTCACCTATTTTTTTTTTCTTTGTAAAATATGACTTATGATCCAATTCACATTAAAATTTTTGTTATAAATCATTTTTCAGAGGTTATCTATTGTGGCATGGTTAATTTTTACAGAACAAACTTCAGTGCTATCAAAATTTAATTTAGGTGGAAAAAGACACTAAAAATTATGATTTCAATTAATTCCTGAGAGAAGTGTCAAAATGTGGGGTAAGATCTTTGTAACACATTGGGTCTCGTGGAGTATTTTTTTTTATGAATTACCACATCAGTTAACACTGTCATGAACCTTGTGATTTGAGTTAATGCGTTGAGCTGATGACATTGTGGGACTACCAAAATATTACATATGTTGTACAATGGCAAACATTGCTCATATGTGTATAAGATGTAAACAATTTTCAGGTGTTACAAATTTAAAGATGGGACTTTGAATGAGACATTAATGACAAGAACTGCTTTTCCTATTTGTTGTCAATGTAAATACACACATTAATTTTTAGGGGAAGCGGAGGGAATTGCAGGTGTTAGTTTGGTAAGTACTAGGGATGGGTCGAATAACCAAAAATGTCGATTCCGGTTCCGGTGCCGATTCTACAATTTAAATATCGGTTCCAGTATTCGGTTCTATGTATTTTGAATACTTGCCTTTTGTTTGCAACTTTATTAAACCAATGCAGGTAAAATTCATTAAATGTTCTATTTAACCGTTATATGGAAGAATTGAACAATAACAAAGTGTGAAAATAAGTTTTAATGTATACAGATAAACTTGTATTAAATTTATTTAAGTAAAGTAAATATGTAAAAAATTACTCTTTTTTTATATTAATATGTGGTGATTGTGATATGTTTGGAAAATACTTTAATTAAATAACTCATGGCCCTCAAACCAAAACATTGTGGCATGCTGTAAGATACAAGTAACCTACAAAGGTTCGTTAAAAGAAGGTCGACAGCTGTGGTGGGCCGGATTTTTTTAATCTTTTTTTGCTTCTTTTATGGTGTCTGGGCGCCCCCTTTTTTTTTTTGCATCTTTTACACAGTGACTCCCTAGTTTTTTTTGCCGTGCTGGAATGTGACACCTCGAAAAAAAAAAATGTCTCTTCTTCCTCTCTTACTCCCCCCCCCCTGCCCTGGAACATGGCCAAACAAAGAAGGTTTGGAGGAATGTATCGATCGGCTAGCAGTGTTTACGGCGGAGGGCTGAGAGTTAAGAGAGAGAGAAGGGAGAGGAGTGTTGATGTAAGAGCAAGAGATGAGATAACAGACTAATCCCCTACACTTCCCTCCAAACATCACCGAACAGTTTGACTACCACTCCTTAATTGTTTTTCCGTGTAAAGCACGCACCCCAGAAATTTTTTCCTTTATGTTGGGGGAAAAAGGACGTGCTATACATTAGAAAATACCATATTTAATTTTGTAACAACAGAGTTTTGCCGTTGCTGTGTAGAACCAAGAACCGAGTAATTGTTGTTAACCTAAAACCGGTTCTGAGTCAAACCTCAAGAACCGGTATAAATTGGACCCGAAGAACCGAACCGACCCATCCCTAGTAAGTACTATACGTGGAACCTGTGGTGGTGTGATGGTCAGGCCACTCATCCCTGAGCACAGAAAATCAGGTTTTATTCTTGATGATCTATTTCATTTTTACAAGTAGGAAATTTGGCAAACTTACCGTATACAGGTGGGTTCGTTCAGAATTCTTTCATTCTCTCCATCCTTGTATTCCTTTGCTTCTCCATCTTAACCACACTTCATTCTCTTTGGGGTGCAGTGAGTCTGCGTGCAGTGCTGTTCATAACGTGAGTCACCTGACCTCAAGGTAGGCCTTGTTTGTTGTACAGGAAACACATCTCCAGTAGTTATTGAGAGGCTGTAAGTTTGTTCTTTTTTATCCCTAGTGTGATAATAAATGAGAACCTACAGGCTGGAAGCATGCTACCATTCATAAAGAAGGCACAGGAGTTGGGATATGCTGTGCTCGTCACCAACACCAATGACAACCATAGGATTGTCAACGACAAGCGCGTTGCTATAAAGGTGAGTGACATACCATTCAAGGTAAGGTGTCCAGTGTGTATCATTTGTCATTTATGAAGTACTAAACAAGCTTAACTAGTCAGTAATTTGATGCATGGTAAGTTGTAATCCACTGCTGTTTCCAGCCTGTGGCTAAGTTAGCTCCATCATGCTCTTGGAGAACCTTTCTGTTCCCATTATATCCACATGGCAGTACCATTTCATCTCTGCTTTTTCTATTATGTCGTTCAGATTTCGCACTCCCATTCATTTAGATACATACATACAAAGTTTAGTCAAACAAATTAAAATGTGATGAGGGTCCATGATGACACAATACATGCACCAGTTAGAAGTAACTGTTGTAACCCTCTCATTGTTTTGCAAGCTGGTGTGTGCCATCCTCAAATAAGGCCTTGGGACGTGAAAGCAACCAATCCTTCACAGTGTATCCTTCACCTCAGCGTCCGAGGCAAACCTCCTTCCTTTTAGATCCGGGAAACTTGTAAGGTGGCAGGTCCAGATTGTATTCTGCAAAATTTGGAGAGAAGAGTAGTTGTTAGTTGGGACACACATAGGCAGGCATTATCCTGCAGCAACACAAAACCCACCCTAAACATCCCAAATGTTTGTTCTTAATGGCATGATGCAGATATTGCAAAGTCTCACAGTTTATGTTTATGGTAGTTCCATGTTCAAGGAACTCGATCAGTACCAGTCCTTGGCCATTCAAGAAGATTGCTGTCATGATCTTCCCTGCTCTTGGTCCAGCTTTGAGTCTCTTGGTGGGGCAGATGTAGGAAGTTTCCACTGAACGCTGGATAGCTTCATCTCTGGTTCAAAATCATGACATTAGGTTTTGTCACCTGCCACTAGTCTCATCAAGAATGTGGGGTTCTGGCGATACTGCAGAAAATGCTAAAGTGAGAGGCCCATTCATAGACTTCTTTGTTCCTCTGATAACATCTTTGGCACTTATTGCGTGCAAATTTTCCTCTGCGGGTTTTCTCGGGGATCTCCCGTTTCCCCCGCCCTTTCATTTCGGCGCTGTTCGATACTCACCTCAATCACCCTTATTTGCTTTAAGGTCTCACTGTTAAGAGCCACCTATATCTCTTTGCTCACTCATTCACTAAGTTTAATATAACTTCAGTAAATTTTGAAAGACAGTGTGACCAACAGTAAACTCCCCCATTTGCAAAGTATTATGTCAGCAGATGGTTTTTGTGGGATGAATGTTATAATGTTGGCGATCATAGCGATAATTACGAAAGATAATACCTAGTATTCTGCATTAAAAATTATAATTCAGAATTTCAATAAGAATTACAACATGTATGTTTTAAATTATGTTCTTAGAATAATGTAAAATTTTTTTGAGTTATAGAGCAAGCGCTTTAAAAACATTTATAAATATTATGCTAGAGCATGCGGATATTACTGTTATGTGAAACGTCTCCACCTGCTCAGTGAATGCCATTGCCATTGAACTCTCTTTCGTCATAATTTATATACTAACTCGAGAATTCCTTGCTGTTATTGTCGGAATATTAAATTTGCAGTAAATATTTTTGTATTTGTGTATTTCATTAAATGTAGTTCGTCGTAGGTGCCTTTTTAGAACAGTCTCTACAGTGACATGAAATATCGACATATNTGCCATTGAACTCTCTTTCGTCATAATTTATATACTAACTCGAGAATTCCTTGCTGTTATTGTCGGAATATTAAATTTGCAGTAAATATTTTTGTATTTTTGTATTTCATTAAATGTAGTTCGTCGTAGGTGCCTTTTTAGAACAGTCTCTACAGTGACATGAAATATCGACATATGTCTGCCACTTTGTAAAAGGGTTTGTTGTGTGCTTTGGTCTGCTGTTTTCCTTGACCATCATGAAACTCGAGCAATAAAGTATTTGCGTTGTGAAGTTTAAATTTTTTGGCTTCAAGAAACAGCTCAGGTGTTTCTTTTATTGAATAAGACAGCAAATAAATTATTTCATATCAGTGGCTGACAAAAGTGATTTTAGTAAGGTAATTGTCCAAGGCTCACAACGTGTTTAAGAATTACGAAGTTAACAGTTAGTTTCTGTGTTATGCAAATAATTTTATTCGAAATTGTTGTTAGAATATCTGAAATAACAAGACGTCTTTTTTTTACCCTAATTAATTTTATTGAAAATTCAGTGGTTTTTATGTGTGAAGTGAAATTTGCTGAAAATGTTTACATTGTGCATTTTGCACATCTGTATTAACAGTGACGTATTTATCTCGTTTTGTTTTTGCTGGAGGTTTCGAAATGTACATTGTCTAAATAAATGCCCTTTTAGTGTATTTAATTATATAAAAAATGTTGAATATTTCTCTCATTGGTACGAAGAGACACACGTTTATCGCATTTAGTTCTTTCGATGAAGTTACAACTTTTGAGTTATGTAGTTATTTGAATATAATTTCTGTATAAACAAAATTTTGCACTTCATCATCAAAACAATGTAAGTTCAAATTGTCACTCTCTCATAAGAAGAACCACAAAAAGATTGTTTCTCATGAAAGGCGATAAACTAGAGATCCCCAACCTACCAATAAAATTAAGGAATCATAACTAGTATAGTATGTGTTAATAACATAAATAAAGCAGGTGGGAATGGCAACTAGCTATAGTAGCCAAAGTACTGGACTGAAGTTGTCAGTCTTTCAATGTCTGCCATTGGATTCGTAAAGTTTTTTTACAAATATAGTTTTCTTCACCGACAGACCAGCTGGGGCTTAGGGATACATTATAGCCGCACTTCTTTTCGAGAACTTGTCAAAATTTACTGAAGTTATATGAAACAGAGAATACACGGCAACCCTCCTGTGATAAATGTCTACAGGCCTTTAGTGGTTAGGAACCATATAACCGTTGTAACATTCTATCGTCAATATTCACGAATGGAAGTTACAGCTCGGTTAGCTCAGTTGGTAGAAGCATGAAACTTTAAAGGTGCCAAACAAGTATACAGTAATAAAGTCCAGTTTCTGTTTATTGCTTTGTACTTTTATTTATTATTTAAATGAAACAGTTCACAACCATCATCAGGTATGCAGAGTATGAACAAGTTCACAGGCAAACAAATGGAAATAATAGCGCAGCAGTGGTTTGTTTATTTAATCACTTCTTGATAACTTGCCTTGAAAGAATAAATACAGGTAGCGACCTCCCACATCGGCGGAGAAATAAATGAGCAGAATAAAGTTTGCAGGTGTGGGGGTTATTTGCCATGCCCGACGCGGCCTCGGCGAATGCTGGTTGTCTACTGCTACCAGGCAATAGGCACACTCAGTATTTGTTGCTGCGTGTCCATTACACCCCCCCCCCCCCNGGGCATGGCGAACTGCATAGCCACCCGAACTGCATCGTCAGTAAAAGATAATCAAACCTTCTAGAATAAAAACTGTTGATGCAGTCGGAAAACTTCTATCTTCTAATCCTGATGCATAAAAAAAACTATGATTTCCTGAAATGGCAAACGTATGCTCAATAAACATTATACCACGATAAACGAACTCTCACTGCTTTAATTTCATATCCCGATAAAATATTATGAGGCTTCGCAAAACGAAATAAATTTAACCAAGTATCCCGATAATTAATATATTGCATCGTTACACCATGTGTTGTTATTCCACAGACAATGTTTTGAGTCAAATGCCATTATCCTTAGTTTCACATTTTACCTAGAACAAACTGGACTGCCAGTCTACTCCGTATGCTTCTTATCACAACTTTCTTTGTTTGAACACATGATTCAATTCTGATGTAATATGCTCATAACATCAATGAAATTTCATAGTTTCAGACACCACACTCGGCTTTTGCCCAATGTGCAGGGTATTTTTCCGGCAGCCCTTGTTACCTTTTCATTTCACCAGTCCTTGTACATACATTAAAAAAAATTAAATACATATTATTTATGCTTGAGGGAAATAGTCCATTTTTTAAGGTTACCTGCAGTTCTGGTTGCATACAGCATACATATTAACCATAACATGAAAATAATATACCATATTTAAAGAACAGGATTTTAAAATACCACTTAATCTTTAGTTGTTAATGAAATTAGGTGTATTTGAAGTACACGTGTGTGTGAATTGGCATTTCACATGTACGTTCAAAACAAAGACTTTGACTGCAGCTGTAAAAATTGTGTGTCAGCACTTAACCAGCAGTAAATAAAGACAATAGATACTGTGCATGAGTGTGCACTGGCTGATGTCAAAAGAAACAAAGATGGTGGCCACCATTAGCACACGCTGGGAGCAAACACACAAAAAAACATGCTTTTTAATGCTAAGGCACCTCTTACAACCATTGCCTTATATTGTCATTTGCAGTGAAATTATACAAGTGTTGATGACCATCATTCTCAGTTTAAGGCCATTTATATGTCAAATTAAATTTTTTTCCAAGGTGTGGTAACAGCATGCATTGCCGTGAACATCCCAGCTCTAGTAAATGCGATTGGCTGCAGGTTGGGTTCTGGCAGTGTAACTGGTGGATCCAAGGTCACAAAATATCCTGGTTTGAGAGCCTGAAAATATTTGGGTCTGAGCTCAGCGGACAGAGGGGTTGAGAATTCACAATGGCTTCTACCTGCACCAAGACAATGTAGAGCTCATCATAGGTAAGGACTTGTTCCCCAATGACTTATGCAAGATGAGTTTTAAAATATTTGACAGCAGCTTCGCATAGACCACCAAAATGAGGAGTTCCTGGATGGTTGAAGTGCCACCCCAAGGGGTGATATATCTGCAACAGTGAGTTGATGGTGTAGTGATGAGAGTACTTGTTATAGCTTCGGCAATTGATAGTGAGCACCAACAAAGGTGGTCCCACAGTCACTATACAAGTCTACAGAAATCCCTCTGCATGCAGTTAAAAAGCTTGAGAGGTATACCTTGGATGTAGAGGCCTTGTAGAGTCTGTAAGACCTTATTTTAATGGGACCAGCATGATCGTCACCTGCACGAGTGAATGGCTTCACTTGTTGGATCCTCATCCATGGAAAATCACCCATCATTGGCTGCACAAACAAAGGTTTCGACTTAAAAGCAAGTCACACTGTCTCACACTATGGCCCACTTGTTGGTCAGAATCGAAAATTTCTCCCCAAGGATCCCTTGCAAAGTCTGAATCTCAGTATGCTGGTTGAGGGTGTGATAATGGCTGAAAATTAATTCATCCAAATGATGGGAGATAGGGATAAATGCTGGGTGCTTCTGCTCGAAAGGCAACTCCGAATTAGGGAGTCAAGCACCCACTCTCATCAGGCCCATAGAATCCAGGAAGGGTGCCAATTTCCTTATTTGTGGAGAAATATGCTGCTCTTCTTTTGAGGTGACCATGTCCTTGTGGAACGAAACAGACTGAATCTTTAAAAGCCAGAATTGTAGAGTACTATCCAACTCACCAGGGCTTAAGCAGCCCTCTTTCCTCAGAGGTGACGGGACCCAACAGTTATGGATAAAACACTGCAGGTGAGCAGTGACTCAAAGCAGTTTCCCAAGACTGCCGAACTTACTCAACAAATCATGTAGCTCATCATTGTCCAAAAAGGTTACCTAGCTCATAGTCTTGGTCTCTAGCAGGATAGCACTCGGAAGCATCCATGCTGGCAGTCCCAATAGGCCAAGTTTCTTCATGTTCCACCAGCAATGGTGAACCAAACTACCATATATGGTGCTTCAGGAGCTGAGAATTGTAGAAGCCTTTGCAAACCTCTGTCTGCAAAGTTAAATTCAGACTGCATGTCGGTCCAACAGTTGTTAACTTATTTTCGGAATCGGTACGTTCGAATGACTGCGTGCGTCAGGCCCATTATGGGCCACAGCAATAAGACATGGCACCACGCTCAGAAAATCGTGAAATATTTCATTAAAATCCGGCCAATTTTTGCAATACGCTTATTTTGCTGAATAAGTATGTGAAAACCCTCAGACTATCTTTATCCGTTCGTGTTTTACGTTTAATGTGCATGACAACTGGCATCAATTTATGGCTATTTTTCAGAATAGATTATATAATTCATTCTTCACCAGAGAGGAGACTTTTTTTTGTACATTTATTGAAACGTTTCCCCCTTACTTTGGAAGCAGACAATTACAAAGTCTTGACTTTGCTTGGTCAACAAAAGATAATGCTGTGTAATGACGCAGTATTATTAATTTTCGGGACACGTGCTCCATTTTCTTTAGCTTTGCTAGGCTTCATAATATTTTTATCGGGTTTGAAATTAAAAGCCGTGGTGTTTCGTTTTATAGTGATAGTTTGGTTATCGGGCATACGTTTGCCGTTTAACGTTTATCAGGCGTCCGGTTGGCGTTTCAAAAGTTTTAGTTTTTGGTAAGCGTCAGCATTAGATTAGCTTTTTTTCAGACTGCGTCGACAAGTTTTGTACGTCAGTTTCGATAACGTGTGGAGAACGTGCGTGGTAGCCCACGCCAGGCCCTTATCTTAGGGGAGGGGGGTGATAGGCAGCACAAGTACACGTGTGCCTGTCGCCATTGAAGTCAGCTGACGCAGTCGTCAACTAGTGCTCGCCTGGGCCGCGTCGGGCGTGGCGCTAATCCCCACACCGGCAAACTAGAACTTGCTAGATTATTTCTCCGCTGGTGTGGGAGGTTGCTGCATTTGTTATTTCTTCGGGCAAGTTTTTAAGAAATGAAATAATTCGTAAACAACTGTGGCGCTGTTCTGCACTTGTCTGGTTATCTGAAACCTGTTCGTACTCTGAACTTCGTATGTGAACTGTGTCACTTAACTGGTAAATAAAAGTACAGAACAAATACACCGGAACTTAACTTTATTTCACATTTAATTGGCGTCCATTTGAAAGAGTTTTGTGTTACTCGGTCTTGAGTTAGTCAAGTGGTAAGTTATAGCCGAGTGGCAACTTAAAGCCGGCTATAACTGTGCGCGTGCCACGTTACAAAATAACGCCCCATGTTGGGTGCCGCTCACTTAGGGGCAAACTCTTGCATGCCAGCTGCTGCTTCTCGGCGGGATTACAAACGGCGGGAGCGATTATGTGACTTCCTTTTACTACGTTGCACTGGCCGTGGAGGCGGCCAGTCAGGGTTTGACTCTCTCAGAGCATGTGACGCGCACATGATGATGCAAAGTTGAAAATATTAATGGATAGGAAGTGTCACGTGGCAATTCACCTCCCCTCTGTTGCGACAGAGAATCATCTCAGCAGCTCTGGGCGAAGGGGTGTTGTCAGACAGCCCTTTAGGTTGGCTGGTTGGCTTCTGGCACGGTCGATCTTCTGTGCTTCTTGGCTATGCTGGGCAGCTGCACAGCACGTAGCTTTCTGGGTTGCGCTGTCTCTATCTGTTTTGCTGGTCGCTGGCCTAGCAACTTGTTATTGCTACTGCCCTGGTGTGAGTGTAAGTGTGTCATGCGATGGGGCGGTGGGTGAATGAACTGCCCTTTCAATGTTAAGGAAAAGAAAGTTTGTCACTCACACTGAACAGCTGAGGACTATGGTTATTACATGTGACATTTTACAGTCTAATTTTTGAAAGAAAGATGTAATTTTATTCGAAAACATACTATTTAACATTCTGGGGAACAAGGGGAGCTAGCCCAAACTCAGATGGGCGTGTTTATAGTTATTTCCTGCAGTGTCGCTTTGGGTGAATTTCAAGCGGGCAGCTCTCAAGTCTCGCTCGCCGTGAACACACTGCCTGATCGATAATCTCTCCACGCTCTCTCAGCTGATTGAGTGCACATGGGACATTCAAAATTTTCCTTGCATTCAGTGTCATATTATTTTCAATTTCACAGGGGTTTGGAAGTTTTAGGTCGGCTTGCATTTGGTGTTGGATTATAATCAATTATATATGGTATTTTGATGATGTTGTATTCTTTATTTAAAGGAGTTGAAGTGAAATGGTTTTTTATATATTATGTACAGTAATACTTGGTTTAAAAATTTCCATTTTTATTGTGCTTATTAGCTAAACTTTATTCACAGATAATGTACAGCTCTCATTATACTCAACATGAAGTATAATGAGATTATAAGAAATTGTATTTTATTGAAGTACATACAAGTCGGAACCCTCATCTACTGAAAACCCGCATGTATGGAAATTTTTGACAGTCCCCTGATAATCGGTAGATAGGGAGTCGACTGTATTGCAGTTCCTCTGTCATGTTGTCTATGGCAGTTTGATTTCTGGGCTTCTGACAATAGAGAGAAGGAATATGGGGTATAGTGCACATGCTAGCTACACAGTAACCATTCTCAATAGAGTGCCCATGCCAGCTGCACATTAACCATTTTCTAGAGTGCACATGGTAAGTGCGCAGTAATTCTCTATAGATTATCCATGACAGCTGCGCAGTAACCATTCTATAGTGTGCATATGCTAGCTGTGCAGTAACCATTCTATAGTGTGCATATGTTAGCTGTGCAGTAACCATTTTGTGTTCCAGCATTTGACTCCTTTTTTGCCATTAACACTCTCAAGTCAAATGTGGACAGTATTTGTTTTTAGAATACAGTTATGTAAGTTAGTGCTTTGAAATGTCTACACTAATACCGACCTCATTTTTAAATAGAATATACTCAAGTTAGTCTCGCAATAAGGTGAACCGGGGTTAATTCCCGGTGGGGTCTTACATGCGAATCATGCTAGATGCTAGTAAACAGGTTTTCTTGGGGATCTCCCACTACCCCTGCCCTTGTATAGTGGTACTTCTCTATGTCCACCTCCAACTCAACCAAATGTAACCACTGATTGGCTCTCAATATCTCATTGTTAAGAGCAGCCAAAATCTCTTCATTCACCTCAAGTTAGTCATAATAAAGATTGGGTCTGTTGTAAATCTGATTGTAAACACACGCATTCATAACTGTTAACCATGTGGTGTTGACAGTTGTGTTGGCGATGGCTGAGTCAATGTTAAGGGAATGCGCAGAAAACAAAGTCAATCTACCTCATCTTTAGTCTATGCTTGTTGCTGCGACTGTTGTTTGTTGCTCTGTGGACATTACATTTTCTATGCCAGTGGCTATTTCCTGTTGCAGGAGTTTTTAAACTATGATTTTAAATAAGGTTTTATAACGAGTCTTGAGTGTAAGTATATCAGATAAAATTAAGTGAATACTGGTAATTTTTTGGTGACGAAGTATGGTTCAGCCAATTAAAAGTAAAGGTGTGAGCACTTTATGAATGAGTGAAATTTCTAAGTGTAGGTTTTTTCCCTTGTCAGACAGCTGACAGTGTCATTTTAATTATGTAGATGATAGGATATTTTTGAATATCGTATTGTTTTCTGAAATTTAAAAGCATATTTTTACATTAAGTTTTTGTATAAACACAACTCAACAAAAATAAAGTTTACTTTTATATTATTTTCGTAATTTTGGCGAGTTGAGTTGTTGTACATATTATGTTATGAATGCTTGTAAAGGTTCTCATTTACTGTTTTCTGTTAGTTAAATTTGCCACATAGCTATTGTAGTCCTGTCAGTATGTTGAACATGAATTTTAACACGTAAAGATTTTGTTTTTGGTTGATCTTCATGTCATGTCCATATCCACTGGAGATTTGCTTGTATGGAAGTGTTTTGTCAGTCCCCGAGAAACAATGGATATAGATTTCATTGTATTTTTAATTATTATCCAAGGTGGGTGCTAGATAATTTTTTCCCTGTCCCTTACTCAGCACATTTGTTCTGTCTAAATGATTGTGCTGTTTATAAGACGTTGAAAGAAGAAAGCATTCTACATGAACGTACCAGTGGCATCAATATTTGTGCTACAGCATTTTTATTAGTTAAAAATGATTGAATATGGGAAGGTAACCAATTTTAGCTGTTAGCATGGTATTTGTTGTAACAGTGTCTCATTGTGTATGCTCTTTGCGAATGTGTATTGTGTGTTTAAGTTTTTAACTCTTACCTGAGCCAAATCTCATCTAGTTAATAGTTTGTTTCCTCTTAATTTTCTGATTTTTTGTTTTAATCCACTTAGTGTTGCGGAATTTGTGTCATGCAGGGAAGCAGTACTCCAAAGGAGCACATGGAGTTTATTTGGAAGAACTACGTGCGAGATTGCAAATGTAAGCACATAGCTATCTTAGCCCACAGTTACGGTGGACATCTCATTGTGGACATGGTGAGTTATTACTGGTTCTGCATTCGACCCTTTGTTAGTACCCACTAAGTTGGATGTTACACAGCAAGTGGCTTCATGATCGAAACTATGCTGACAAAGTAGGAAAACAATTTCGCCGATTTATTTTTACATTGCGTCATGTTACTAACAAAACTTTGATTACATAACCACTGTGGCAGTTTATAGTTGTTTTGTTCATTGCAAATTGATGGCTTTGCATTTCATCCAGGTGTAATGCCTCCATACAGATTCAGAAAAACACTTAAAATTGTTAACTGGATTTTGTTGCAATTCAACAGGATTATGATATAACTTTGCTATAGATTAAAACAACATTGTTGAAACCTTTAAATTGTTTCATGTATTTTTTTTTTTTTTTAGGAATTCTGAAAACATTAAATTGACAAGAGAGTATAATTTTTGTAACTTTTTCAGAGCCTAGCTGTGGGTATGTAGTATAGCTGTAAAAAGTACATTTTTCTGTAGTGGCGATGCGTAGTCATAAACCAGAACAACATGTAAAACATTTTACTTCCCCTCGCAAAAACTATTGAACTTACAAAAGATTTGTTTGCAGAACATTAAAATATAATATTTTCTTAAGACTTTGGTAGTGTAAATATTGAATTTTCATCAAAACCCACGATTTTAGGGTAGTTTTGACATTCAATATTCCAGCAGGTTTTTCTGTAAAAATTATTTGTCAGATCTTAATTTTTTTACAGGTCAACCGTAATGCGGGGATAAAATATGGCAATTCCACAGGAATTCCCACTATGTGCAGTATTAGTAGAGAAATTTTGATGATATTTTATTAAATAACATTCGAGAACGAGTGAGTTGAGTGACGAGTTGCATTCCTTCTTTTACTGCTAACGGTGCACTCTGCGAGTCTGGATAGGGACAAGATGGCCGTGACAGGTTAAATTGCCATACTCTCTATATACAGAGCTCTAGGCACGGCTGCATCACACCAGCTAAAACTGCAAGATTCGCGGAAGTACTACACTGAACTCCCAAGCAGCCAGTGCATCTGCAAATTGTCAGCACAGTGATCTCAAAATTTATCCAAGGGATTGTCCACCACAAACAGTTAACAATCTTTCTGGAACAGTGGATCCCATGACCTATCAGCTGTTGTTTCCGCATGGTGAAGAGGGATACACCTGTGGTCTGAAGCATTCTGTGGTAGTCAGTGCCACTCGCAACATGTGACATGCCAGCAATGGTATTGCTACAGTATCATACAGACACATGATTTCTCCATACTGCTGGACATCGGTCCACAAAGGTGAATATTTGATGCACACATTCACTTGGTCAGCACGTGAATCATGTTGCACCACAGGCAGAACTACCTTCCTCTTCCTGTGTTCAGTCATGGCCTGTTGTACGTTGCCCTTTCCAGGGCTAGACTATTTAGTTCTGTCTGTGTGCTTGCTAAACTTCCAACTGACATATCCTTGCCAAGGTAACTTTGCAACAATAACTACACTCTTATACATATTTAAAAAAAAGTTGTTTATTGAGGCGATAAATAATCACATAAGTGCGGAATTTTTAGTCTGTATTCAGATTCCTAGGTGACAAAAATTTGCTATTGTGACAATTCTTTAAACTCTTTTTAATAGCCTGAAAACAAAATTGTATTTGCAAACTACATTTTAAAATAAAAGAACTGAATAAAGTAATTTTATTTGCTAATTCATCAAAGTTCAATACATTTACTTCATTCGTTATAATTACCGTGAGTGTGATACGTGATGTCGGGTAACTGACGACGATGTTAAGGTCGGGCAAGGTTTTCTGTGTGTGTCAAAGACACGGGCGTATGGTTGACTGACATTACTGGAATTGCCTCTACGTGTGGAGCTTCGGGTGGGTCGCTTTCTTCAGCTAGTGTCTGGAGGAGGACGGGCCTGTGGTTCCCGGTGGTGAAAGCCCGCTTCGCACCCCGACTGCGGCGTTTCCCGCCTGGTTAAATTCTTTAACTTGGTCTGTTCGTCTCTCCGGGGTCAGGCATCCGTTCCCCCCATCCGCCCCGGGCTTGCCTGCTTGACTGGGCAGTCTTGGTTAAAGTGCCTTTCCGGACAGAACCAGCACTTAGGGAGCGTCAAGGTGTGTGTTGGGGAAGTGTTCTCCTTTCGCTCGGGCTGCTTATGGGTCTTTTGGGTCTTACTGGCACTCAGTTTGTCTAGCAAGGCTTGTGCCTTGTAATTTCTCTCAGTTTCACGTGCCCTTTCCACTAGCTCAAATATTGTTTGCGGTTTCAGAATTTGTAATAAATTCTCAATTTGGAATGTAGCATGCATGTAATGTGGCGCACACAGCTTTCCTCCGGGAAAATTCTTTTATAATTTTACGCCTTCCACCTGTGAAGATCTCTGCCTCTTCCTCGGCGGCCTGGGTTCGGATATGAAATTTGGTGGTTAAGTGTTCTTTACCTCTTTGCCTGAAAACTGAGTGGCTAGGCATGAACAAAGCTGCTCCCACTCAGTGATAAACCCACCGTACTTATGCCACCATTTGAGGGTTTTTTCCTTTAATTGCTTCTGGGTCCTCCCAACCCATTGTTTTATTGGAACCTCATTATCCTGCAGTTCCTTTTCGTAGTGTAGCGTAAACATGATCGGGTCTTCGTGTGGACTTCCCATGAACTCCGGAAGTTGAGGGCCGTTGCTACCCTGGGTGATGGTTATACTATTGCGAACGCTGGTATTATCCGGTCAGTATATCTCCGCATGTCAGCATACCTTACATCTATTTAAGACGCCTGGTCTCGTGATTCGCTCATCTGGCCAACCTATTCGTATGTGATGATAAGTCTGCGGAAAGACAATGCATCGTACCGTATTTACTTCTTGTCCGGAGCAAGTAAGCCAGCTGCAATATGCAGTCTGGCAAGTTCTGCATTCGTTACATCTGAACTGTAGCCCATTTGTTTACCTGGGCTCATCTGTCCATCCCAAACTGAGAAGATAATGGAAGTAATGTTGGCAGCGTGCACATATAATAGTATTTACCCCTGTACCAGGGCTCGCGGCTATATGGCACTTTTCGGGTTGTTTGGTAGTGGCCTCAGCCATGGTGTTTGTTACGACTCCTAGGTCGGCCATGCATCCGACATTTCGGCTAGTTACTTGAGCGGGGTGTTTTTAGACTCTCCGAAGTCTGGTTGGCTTTGGTTTGACTCCCGCTAGTTTAACTGGATCTCGAGGTAGTGCTGGTCTAGTTCTTCTTGATTAATGAAAACAAGCACTGTGGCCCCACGTTGGGTGCCACAAAGACTCTTGACGCGTGACGTTGGGTGACTGACGACGACATCACGGTTTGGCAAGGTTTTGTGTGTCGGTCAGAGACACGGGCTGTATGCTCGGCTGACTTTACTGACTGCTAACCGGACCTCGGCCGTTGTATAGGCTAGGCATGGCTTGATGGCACGGCACAAAGTTAGCAATGGGTTTGGTTACCTTTTGTATTACTGGTTGGCACTCAGCCGCTGGTTTACCTGTATTTGGCATTGGCCCGGGGTAGCTCCTTATTTGGCCACTGTTGCTGCTGAGAACGGCCAGAACTTGTGCCCAGTCCTTGCGCAGAAGTGGTGCTTCGGAACCACGGGCTCACTATCCCCAGTGGCATGTGACGTCCCTGATGGAAGTTGGTGACAACCGGATGCGGCTGGCTGGTGGTGTTGAATGGTGGCTGAAATGTGGGGGATAGAGCTGGGAGGTGAGGTCGCTACAGCTGTCGGGCAGCTTCAGTTCGTTCTCGGGTGGCAATGCTGCAAAATGCATTAGGGGCTGGGCTACAGCTCCCGTTGGATTCGGAGATAGTAGCTGCCTTCCTAGCTTGCCACTTTGCACCACTCCTATGGGTGTATGGCATAAAAGTAGGTACTAAAGTCGGCCTCACGAAGGAAGAGCAGGCGACGATGATCCCTAGCTAGGTGTATAGCCAAGCCGATACCTAGTCAACCAGAGTTGTTCCCAATTACTCCAATCTGCGACAGTTCGGCTTGGTCAGAGCGTTGGGTTTACCCTGGATGTCCGACAACGACGTGGGTGTGGTCCAATGGTGGACAGACCTCCAGAACCAGTCTATCACTTCTTTTGGCAACAGTTCAGCGCAGTGGATGGAGTGAATTGGCTGAGCTGGTTGACAGCCATCTTGTGGATTGAGTCTCTAGGGGTTGTGGTTCTACTGGACTGCCCACCAGTTGCACAGTGTGGGTGGCCGTCAGCATACGTTCGCCCTGTTAAGGGTGCCTGCAGTCATACTCTCGGTTTGGCAATTGGGTTTGTAAATGACGCGGTCTCCTGCTTTTCCCTGTGGGCTGACGTCTACAGGGGATAAAAGACAGTCACCCTAGAATCAGTACTTGGAGGTTTGATTGTAGACGTTTTTATTCCATGAAGAATAGACACATGGCCCATACTACTTCCTTACTAACCAAGAACTGAAACGGAAGCAGACTACGAATACCAGGTGAAAGGGACCTGGGTCTAAACTAGACAAGAGCAGATGCTGCAATGTAGCTATAATACTAACTGACCCTAACTAACTCGATGCTGTTGTCCAGAAGGGACTCGGGTGGCACTACCAGAAGGGTACTGCGTTTAGAAGGGGGTTGAAGACTTCTTCAGGGGTTGCTGGTGAAAGTCTTGAAGAGCTTCTGGTAGGCTGCGAAGATGTTGGAGTTGGCAGAGAGCTCCAGCACATGAGGTGGTGGAGTGAGCTGCTTAGAATGAATTGCCATTCTGCGGCGCTACACAGACATATATTCCACCTGCTCGCGGGCTCTCTCTGCAGTGGGGGATGCATGGGTGAGTTCCTCCTTCCGTGGGCAGAGTTGCGCTCTTGGTTTCCTTTTCTCCTTACGTGGCGAAAGCAGGCGTCTGTCATGTGGAGTTGCATCGACTGCACGAGCTCAGATGCTCAGCTAGGCCGCTTGACTGGTTTCTATCACATGTAAAGGGTTGGTGTGACGTCTGACATAAAAGCGAAATGAACTTGACTGACGTGTCGGTCTAGGGGCGTGCTGGTAAGCTCTGGTAGCAAGTCGTTTCCAAGTTCAAACCCTGCCTGGTGTGATGTGATGACACGTGAAGATGAGGTGAAGTCGTGTTTAAATAATTGTCAGTGCACATCACGCTTCAATCATCCTCCCTCTGTCGCAACGTAGACTCATCTGGTAGACAAACAATTTTTCGGTGGGATTGATATAGTACTGTCCCTCACAAGAAAGTCAGGTTGGCTTCTGTAGCGTTCTCTTCTGTACGCTCTCTGGGCTTCAGCACGTGGCATGTCACTTTCACTCATTGAGTGGCTTAGAGCTGTCTCTCTAGCGCGCCGGCTGGCTGGCCGAGCTCCTGGCTAATGGGTTCTACCCCTTTGAGAAGATTACTGTCAAGCGGTAATGGTCCGGTGTGGGGTGAATGCTCGCATCCCTTCGTTTGTTACGTAATCAGCGTGCCGCTCACACAATCAGCTGAGGGCTGTGTTTATGTACAAAAATCATTTAATAGATTTTCACCTGGGAGAAATCCAATTTATAGGCGGGCACATAAAAAATCTAACACAATGGATGTACAAATCCCACTTGTGAGGGATGTGTCACTTCTGCTGGTTTTACCTGCTGTCGCGCAGAAGGCGTTTTAAAGTTGCTCTGCCATGTAGCTTCCTACGGGTTGCACGGCAGATAATTAATGTGAGACAAATTCTAAGTGGTGCCGGCGCTAGGCCTTCCGTTACCTTAGCCGGCCTCTATCTACCTAATATTTACAACACGAGTACCCGTGCAATGAACCTCAAAGAGACACAATAGCACTTCAAAGTATTTACAACTATTTTAATTTTGCTTTAGTTTGAAAGTCCTTGAGAAAACAGGCATTTTCCTCTATTATTCTTCACCTATGAGGAAGACCATGCTTCACTAGTTAATTTAGTGATTCGCTGTTTCGAACTAGGATGTCTAATGCATCATGGCTGGATACTTGCACTGTTTTGAATGATTATTTCACTTAGCACTTTGTCAATAAGCCACGGGCTTGTTTACACATTGCTGCGTTACACAGCTTGTCTTTATATTGCACTTACTGGTTTTAAATAAAGTCTCTGATAACAGTGATATAATGGTTATTCTAATTCTGGCATTTTCTCATTGACACTGTTGAATATTTGACAACTTACACATGGTTACTGCCTGTCTCTGGATGAAGTCCTAGATTTGCACGGACGGCCCCGCTTCCTCAAGGCCGCGTACTGAGAGTACGGCCATGTGAACTTGGAAGTGGGCCGCCATGGTGACTCATGGTAACGTTCAACCTGATGGGTGCTGCGGGGGCGTGGGTCGTCATCTCTCTTGTGGACTGGCTACTGGTCTCTGGGTTTACATCCCCGGCAGTAGTCAGCTCGGGACCTCGACCAGGCTTCTTGGCCTCCTGGAGGGGCAGGGAATCCTCTACTTCCCCTTCCCCCTCGTCAAGGCTGGACTAATTCTTCCGTGGGGAGGGCTGGGCATTGGTGTTGGTCTCGTCGCTGCTGGCGTTGAGGCCTGGAGGGTGGCCACGTCCCTTCCTGGGTGGACGTGACCTGGGTTGCCGTCTGAGGCAGTTTCTCTTCGGGCACCCCTGCCTCGTCAGCTTTGCTGGGCTCATCCTTCTCCTGGATGGGGCTGGGTTGCTGGTTTTCTTCGGTGGGGCCCCCTGTCAAAGGGGCTCTGCCACAACAGTTCTGACCCAGTGGGGGTCATATGGCCGTGTCTGGTGGTCATCTTGCTGATGAAGTCTGTTGGGGTTGAGGGCAAGGTCCGAATGGAATTGCCCCTCGTGGTGCAATCTGTTTGACTCTGGTCAGGGTGGGTTGAACACTTCTCCGGTCGGTGTCTGGTCAAAGTTCTGGCTTTCTCAAGGTAGGTGGCCCGATTTCGGCGGGCGTCAGACGAGAGGGATCTTCCTCCCTTCCTTCCACTTCATTTGGCATCTGATTCTGGTACTTTGGCCTCGCGGTCTTGAGCTCTGGTGGGGCAAGGGCGCATCTGCCCTCGGATTACCTTGCTGTTTCGTCCCCTGGCGTCCTCTGCCCAGTACACGTTTTCTTGGCATCCCACTGTTGTGTAGGGTTCTTCCCACTTATCAGCAAGGCTCGCGCTGAATGGACATCGGGCCTTACTAAGTGGGTCGCTGCGAAGAAGCGCAGCCTCGCCTATCTGAAAGCTTTGAACCCCGGTACTGTGTTGCAGGTATTTTTTGTTAATGTACTGGGTCTGTACGTCTCGTGCCCTCGTGGTTCGGGCTAGGACGGCCAGTCTGATGTCCTCCAGTTGTGGCGTGTCTGTGGGAGCTTGTTCCGACTACCAGTCACCTGGGCGACGGAGGGTTCGTCCTCTAATGAACTGGCTGGAGCTGGTTTCCACAGCCTTGTTGGTCCTCCTCCTGAGGGTTAAAAGAATATTCAATAGATGTTTCTCCCAGTGACTGTGGTCCTCTCCCACACTGAGATGGAGGCTTTTCTTCAGTTCTTGATTCCTCCACTCAGTGGGGTTTGCCTGCGGGTGATATAGGGGGGTTGTCCACATCTCCACCCCCATGTGTTGCATGCAGTCTGCCATTTGTGACTGGTAAATGGAAACCATTATCTGTCAGTATGGCCTGCGGGTACTCCCAGCGGGGGAATATCTCTGTCTCGAACTTCCGTATGATGTTGTGGGTTTCCTGTCTGGGATGGGGAAATGCTTCTACCTAGCAGGAAAACTGGTCTGTTACCACCAACAGGTATCTATTTCCTTTAGAGCTTCTCGGGTAAGGCCTCATTAGGTCATCCGCCAAGTGGGTCCAGGTTGTGTGGGGTCGACTGGATTTTGCTGTTGGCTGGGGCACGGGATAAGCTTTGCCGTGACAGCACGCCTCGCAGTTGTTGACGTACTGTCGCACATCCCGGCTTATCCCATCCCAAATGAATGTAGCATTCTCCTTTATCTCGTAGCATCTCCCTGATGCCGGGATATCCGAGCTGCGGGTGGTCATTGTGGTGGTGGTTGCAAAGGTCCACCCTCAGGTTTCGTGGTATCCAGATGTTCCACGGGGCCCCAGGTTGTCCGCTCTATGACCAGACGTCGTCATCCTGGGGCTCGAATCTCTAGATCATGTCCTGGAGGAGATGCTGTCCTGTTGTTGATGGCAGCTTATCTGGTACCGGCTGAGTTGCAGCTGGAGGAATTGGATGTGCTCTTCGTGGTTTCTGGTAGGAGCCAGAGGGGGGTCATTCTCACCCACTTCTCAACTTCTTTAGTGCCCCCATCGAGGTCTGGCTGGTAGGATAAGGCGTCGGTTAGGTCATTTGTTTTGTCTGGGCAGTATTGCACCTCAAAGTCAAATTCGGTTATTAACTTTTCCCATTGTCCTAATTTGGCTTTGGCATTTCTTGACTCGCGCAGCATTTGAAAGGCCATGCTGTCGGTGTGCAGTATGAAGTGCCTTCCTTCCAAGTGGCAAAGGTACTTTCTCACTTCCCAGATTACAATAAGACATTCCTGCTCGTTAATGTGGTATTTTTTGGTCCGTTGCGTTCAGTCTTGAGGCTACCCTGCGAGTTCTCCTGGTACAGGACCGCTCCCAGCCCGTTCTGTCAGGTGCCTGTCTTTAGTATGAGAGGGTTATCTCCTTGTGGTCGGTGGAGTTGCTCGATATTCTGGAAGCTCTGCTTCAGGTTTAGGAAAGCGTCGCGGTGTTCTTCTCCCCACTGCCAATGCGTTTCCTCCTCTAGGAGGGGATTGAGGGGAGCCATCTGCCTGGCGATATTCGGTAGGTAATGCGTAACCAGTTACACAAGCCTAAGAAACAACACAGTTGTTTCTTGGTGGTGTGTTCTTCAACCTCCTCTATGGCTCGGATTGAGGCTGCTTGGGTGTAGTTCCCCTCGGGTGTAACTTCATGCCCTAGGTAGTCAATAGTAGTCTTTCTAAAGTAGCTTTTGGAAAGCTTGCATATTAGGCCATGTAACTTGAGTGTCTCTAGTACTCTCTGGAGATGTCCACAGTGTTCGTCCATGATTTCAAGTATACAATTATGTTGTCGAGTTAGGCGAAACAAAACTAGCCTACAAAGCCGGTTAGAACTTTGCCGGAGATGAGCCTCTGGAAGGTGGCGGGGGCATTCTTGAGTCCAAATGGTATTACTTGGAATTGCAGGGTTTTACCCTCTAGAGTAGTAAACGCAGTGTACTTTTTGCTCTCGGGATGTACAGCAATCTGCCAGTACCCTGACTGCATGTCAAGAGTGCTGAAGATTCTGCCTTCCCCTATATCTGGAGGGTGTGGGTGAGGTGAATAGCTGGTGGTGCGATGGGATGCGTAACATCGTTCAGATCTTTATAATTTACACAGAACCTTAGCTGCCTATTCTTTTTTTTGGGACGAGTAGTACCCTTGCATTGTACGGAGAGTCAGATGGTTCCACAATTCCCTGCTCCTTCATCGCCAGGACTTGCGTCACAATAAGGTGCTACCTCCGGGCAGACACCCGGTAGGGTCTGTTATACACAGGCATGTCAGTGGTGTGTCAAATCTCATTTTGGATGCTACGCGTCTGGTGTAGCGATTCCCCTTGGTCGAATGATCATCCAGGATTTACCTAAGTTTGGTGAATTCTGATTTTGCTAACTGGTGGTTTATATTTTCGGGTGCAATCGGGGATGAGATTGCCGCATCCGGGCTGTGCTCCCAATTGATGGTCACCTGGTGCTTGTCTCCGATATAGATGCGTTGCTGGCCGTGGTCCATAACACACCGTTGTTCATAATATTGGGCGAGACATCCAAAGTTGACTTGGTTTATGTGACGGTATAGCCGTACTGTCAGAGTACTTCTGCCATCTACCTTAAGGGTCTGATCGTGTTGCACCATGTGCACTGATCGGTTTTGGGGGCGAAGTGAAGCTCCTTGTGCTGGGGTGAGCAAGTCACTTCTTATAAAATTTCCTATAGCAGAGGAATGTAGTAGGGCGAGTGCCCTATGTCCATTGATTTCCACCTCTACGTGCACAGCTTTGGGTGGGTCACTTTCTTCAGCTAGTCTCTGGAGGACGATGGGCCCATGGTTCCTGGTGGTGGTGGGGGCCCATGGTTCCTGGTGGTGGTGGGGGCCCATGGTTCCTGGTGGTGGTGGGGGCCCATGGTTCCTGGTGGTGGTGGGGGCCCATGGTTCCTGGTGGTGGTGGGGGCCCGCTTCGCATCCCAGCTGCAGCGTTTCCCGCCTGGATAGGTCCTTTTACCTCGTTTGTTCGTCTCTGCGGGTCAGGCACCGTTGTTGTTTCCCCTGTCCGCCCCGGGCCTGCCTGCTTAACTGGGCAGTCTCAGGTAAAGTGCCATTCCGGACAGAACCAGCACTTAGGGAAAGTCTAGGTGTGTGAAGGGGAAGGGGGAGGGTTCCCCTTTCGCTCTGGCTGCTTATTAGTCTCCTGGCTCTTACTGGCACGCCGTTTGTCTAGTTGGGCTTGTGCCTTGTAATTTCTCTCAGTTTCACGCGCCCTTTCTACTAGCTCATCAACCGTTTGCTGTTTCGGAATTTGTAATAAATTCCGCAATTTGGGAAGTAGCATGCGTGTAATGTGGCGCACACAGCTTTCCTCGTTTTCCTCGGGGAAAATTCTTTTATACATTTGCATCTTTCGCCTGATAAGATCTCGGCCTCTTCCTCAGCGGTCTGTGTTCGGCTATTAAATTCGGTGGTTAAGTGGGCTGTTACCTCTTCGCCTGAAAACTAAATGGCTAGGCATGAACACAATTACCCCCACTCAGTGATAATCTCACCTTACTTATTCTACCATTATTTTCCCTTTAATTGCTTCTGGGTCCTCCCGTCCCATTGCTTAATTGGAACCTCAATATCGTGCAGTTCCTTTTCGCAGTCTAGGGTAAACATGATCGGGTTTTCGTGTTGAATTCCAGGGAACTCCGGATGTTGAGGCCCATTACTACCCCGGGTGGTTGTTATACTGTGGCAAATTCTGGAATTATCCTGTTGGTATTTCTCCGCACGTCAGCAAACCTCACATCTATATACAAGGCCCAGTCTCGTGATTCGCTCATCTTGCCAGCCTATGCTTTTGTGATGATAAGTCTGCGTACAGACAATGCATGTACTGTATTTACTCCTTGCCCGGCGCAAGTAAGCCAGCTGCAATATGTAGTCTGACCGGTTCGGCAGTCGTTACATCTGAACTTGTAGTCCATTTGTTTACCTGGGCTCGTCTGTCCATCCCAAACAGAAGTAATGAAAATGTTGGCATTGTGCATATATAATAGTATTTACCCCTGTACCAGGGCAGGTGCCTATGTGGCACCTTTCGGGTTGTTCGGTAGTGGCCTCAGCAATGGTGTTTGTTGCGTCTCCTTGGTCGGCTATGCTAACTTCCGAATCTGACATTTCAACTAGTTACTTGAGCGGGGTGTTTGTTTTCAGACTCCTCGAAGTCTGGTTGGCTTTGGTTTGACTCCCGCTAGTTTAACTTGATCTCAAGGTCATGCTGGCCTAGTTCTGCTTAATTAATTAATTAATTAATTAACAAGCGCTGTGGTACCACGTTGGGCACCACGAAAACTCTTGACATGTGACGTCGGGTGATTGACTATATCATGGTTCGGCAAGGTTTCGTTCAGAGACACTGGCTGTATGCTTGGTGGACTTTAATGGCTTCTAACCGGACATCTGCCGTTGTATAGGCTAGGGCGCTTGGCTTGACGGCACGGCACAAGTCGGCTGTGGGCTTGGTTGTCCTTCGTATCACTGGTTGGCACACAGCCATTGGTTTACTTGTATATGGCTTTGGTCCGGGGTAGCTGCTGACTCAGCCGCTGTTGCTGCTGAGGTCTGCCAGAACTCATGCCCAGTCCTTGGGTGGAGGTGGTGCTCTGGGTGTTGGTGCTGTAGGGTGCCCGTGGAGGGCTGCTGGTCCTGGTGCTCCCGAACCATGTGTTCACTATCCCCAGTGGCACGTGACGTCCCTGATAGAAGAGGGTGTCGACCGGATGCGGCTGGCTGATGGTTTTGAATGGTGACTGAAATAAGGTGGGGAGGGAGCTGGGATGTGAGGCCTCTCCAACTGTTAGGCGACTTGAGATCGTTCTCGGTGGGTTATGCAGCAATGTGCAGTTGGGGCTTTGTTATAGCTCTTGTTGGATTCGGAGACAGTAGCTGCCTTCCTAGCTTGCCTCTTTGCACCTCTCCTATGGGTGTATGGTGTAAAGGTAGGTTCTAAAGGAAGAGCAGGCGACGATGATCCCTAGCTAGGTGTATAGCCAAGCCGAGGCCAAGCCAACCAGAGTCATACACGAATATTCCAACTGGCGACAGTTCAGCGCGTGGTTAGAGTGGTGGATTTATCCTGGATGTCCTACAACGATGTGGGTGTGGTCCAAAGATGGCCAGACCTCCAGAACCAGTCTATTATTTCTTTCGGCGACTGTTCAGCGTGATGGATGGATTAAATTGGCTGGACTGGTTGACTAGCAACCTTGTGGATTGAGTCTCTAGTGGTTGCGGCTGTACCATACTGCACACCAGGTGCACAGTATGGGTGGTCGTCTAATGGGTGTGTTTGCGACGTACGTCCAACCCTGTTATGGGTGCCCGCAGTGGTACTCTAGTTTCGGCAATTGGTTTCGTAATTGACACAGTCTCGTGCTTTTCCCTCGTGGGCTGACATCTACGGGGGATAAAAGACACGGTTTCTTAGAACCAGTACTCGTAGGTTTGATAGAAGACACGTTTATTCCGTGATGAATAGACACAGTGGCCCGAACTACCTCCTAACTAAACAGGATCTGAAACTTAAGTAGACTACAAATACCAGGTGAATGGGACATGGGTCTAAATTAGACAAGAGTAGATGCGACTATGTAGCTATAGTACTAACTGACCTTAACTAACTTGATGCTGTTGTTCAGATGGGACTCGGGTTGCTCTACCAGAGGGTAGTGCGTTTTGAAGGGTGTTGAAGACTTCTTCGTTGGTTGCTGTAAAAATCTTGAACAGTTTCTGGTAGGTAATGAAGACGTTGGAGTTGGCAGAGAACTTCCACATACGAGGTAGTGGAGCAAGCGGCTGAGAATGAACTGCTGTTCTGCGACGGTGCACGGACATATTATATTCCACCTGTCCGCAGGCTCTGAGGTGCAGGGGTAAGCTCCTTGTCCCGTGGGGCAGGCGTCTCTGTCATGTGGGGTTGCATCGGCTGCTAGAGCTCAGGCGCTTAGCTGGACTGCTTGGCTAGCTTCTATCACTCATAGGGGGTTGGCGTGATTTCTGACATAAAGGCGAAACGAACTTGGCTGACATGTCGGTTGTGCCCCTGCGTCTAGGGGCGTGCTGTTATGCTCTGGTAGCAAGTTGTTTCCGGGTTCGAACCCCACCTGGGGTGACGTGATGACAAGGGGAAGCCAAGTTTAAATAATCGTCAGTGCGCGTCACGCTTCAAGTGTTACATTAATTTTATTATTATATTAAATTAAAGGTAACAATTACAATTTTAAATGTTAGTTTTTTACCCATAGTTCGTGGCATCGTTCACACAAAAACATTTGCGAAACCTAATGTTTTGTAATAACATTTCTATAAAATTGTGGTATATATTTCTGTTGTTTGTCATTAATTATAGACCATAATATCTTTGTTATTTTTTAAATTTTTTATTCACTGCACATTTTATAACTGCAGTCTGAATTTTAAAAATAACTGCTTTTGGAATTTTAAAAATTCCTAATATTACTAAGAACTGATGAGAATATACAACCAGAATTCACAGTAGATAACTACAATGAAAATGATGATTGAAGAAAGGAAGTAATATAATATAGCAAAACACATCTTAGCATTTATAGTTCAAGAAATAATATTATGTAATGTACATGTATAAGGAAAGGGGATATCAAAGTCACTTTATTGGATCTATTAAATGCCTTTATGTTGGAATCTTTGTTTGTCTGGAGAAAATGAAATGGGCAACGAATGGATATATTCCCACCAATAAAAGACTAAGAAACGTGATACAGTCTTTCTCTAGCACTTTTTAATACAGTAGAAACACACTGTTGCAACCCGTTTTATTATGACCACCTCACTTGCATGACTGGTTTTTGAAAAACCATAAAATTTTTGGTTAAAGTTGAAAATTTGAGGAAAATTAGTTGAAAAAATAAGTTTATTGCACTAATTTTTGGTCATTTTGCATTTTATTTCTCTTGGTGAGCACTATACTGCAAGTGGTGCATATCTTAATATAGATATCACTCCCCTAGGCTGTCATCACTAGCCAGTACCCCTTCCCTCCCGCTGCCAGTGTTTCCACATGTGATGTGGCTATCATGTGTCATGCACTTGTCTTGCCATTGTAATCTCACTTGCTTGTGGATGTGCTACCTCCTCTCTTTGCTTATTATGGCTTGTATTTTTTGCACAGTTTTTAGATTTCTCTTGGTTTTGAGTACTGTTGTTTTTTGGACTCTGATTAGGTACATTTTTGGTTTNTTTTGGACTCTGATTAGGTACATTTTTGGTTTAATTTTTTGAACAGTTGTTGATGATCCGCTCCAGTTTTTTATTCTATACGGACTTGTGATTTCAATAAAATGAGTTGAAACAGTCAGCTTGTCAGTCATTCAAAAGTACAAAACCCCTCCCATAAAGTTGCAAGTAATAAAACAAAAGTGAACTGTACAGTGAATCAGCACTACCACCAAGTAACCAGTGAAGTTTCCGAACACCGGCCTGTTTTACTTGCAGCTGGTNTTAATTTTTTGAACAGTTGTTGATGATCCGCTCCAGTTTTTTATTCTATACGGACTTGTGATTTCAATAAAATGAGTGGAAACAGTCAGCTTGTCAGTCATTCAAAAGTACAAAACCCCTCCCATAAAGTTGCAAGTAATAAAACAAAAGTGAACTGTACAGTGAATCAGCACTACCACCAAGTAACCAGTGAAGTTTCCGAACACCGGCCTGTTTTACTTGCAGCTGGTCCTGTGCTGTAAATACCAATAATGTTGGTAAATGCAGCAGTGACAGAGTAACTGTAATATAAGTAATCTGTCTTCCCATGCTGCATAACTGTATCTTCCCCTCTCTGTCCACGAAACTCACTCCCAAGGCATGGGAGCTGTGAGGAAGTTACACAGGATGAAAAGAAGGGGTTCGGATAAACATTTATTTGTTACTGGCAGGTGGCTTGGTGCTACCATGCCGTTGCCATTTCCTGGCCATCTATTGAAGCCTTCTTTATGCAAGATGGCTAGATCTCTACAATGAGGGTTTGTATTAATTTGTTAATAGACACACGTCTTTGGAATAAACTGATATCCTGTAAGGTCCTATTTGACACCTTTTGTCATTAATAATGGATAAGCACTGAGTCGAGTGCAGTGTCACTTGTGACAGGTGTGTGTATGGGAAAAGCAGACAACGTGGTTTTGAATCATTAATTATTATAGAATGTGAAGAAATAAATTTTAATCACATTATTTGCTCACTTCTGTCTCAAAATTACAAGTTCTTTTGCAGTGAAACATAATTAATTACTTTGAAAGACAGACATTTGCCACGTATGCAAGGTGTCGCCAATATGTAGCGGCATGGAGGGGTAATCCTCCTGCCACTTCCCCTTCTCAGTCTGCCCGCTGTGAACACACTGCTTAATCGATAATCTCTCCATGCGCTCTCAGATAAAGTGCGTGCGGCACATTCAAAATTTGACTTGCATCCAGTGTCATATTATTTTCATTTTTAGAAGGCATGAAAGTTTTAGGTCGGCTTATATAGAGTGAGTATAAAAGAATACCCCAACTTTGAAGGTCTATAATATCAAAACCAGACAACATACAACCTTGGTTGACCAATCAAATGAACCGTGGAACTGCGAAGTTTGTTTACCATATCTTCATAAATGTTCAATGTGACCACCACGAGCGGCCCGAACGACATCTACGCGATAATCAAACTCGTTCCACACTCTTGTCAGCATGTCCGGTGTTGCGGTTTGAATGGCGTCTGTAATTCTCGTTTTGAGGTCGTCAATGTTAGCCGTCAATGGTGGATGAAACACTTGATCCTTTATGTACCCCCATAGAAAAAATAGCCTGGGGTAAGATCCAGGCTTCTTGGGGGCCAGTGATGAAGAGTCTGGTCACCAGCTGCTCCTCGACCAATCCAGCGTTGTGGCAACGTCTTGTTCAGGTATCCACGAACAGCTACGTGCTAACCATTCTGCTGGAAAATGAAGACCCTGCCGTCTCTTCTAACTGAGGAAACAACCNGGATGAAACACTTGATCCTTTATGTACCCCCATAGAAAAAATAGCCTGGGGTAAGATCCAGGCTTCTTGGGGGCCAGCTGCTCCTCGACCAATCCAGTGTTGCAGCAACGTCTCGTTCAGGTATCCACGAACAGCTACGTGCTAATGGGGTAGCGCACCATCCTGCTGGAAAATGAAGACCCTGCCGTCTCTTCTAACTGAGGAAACAACCACTCTGTAAGCATGTCCAAATAAGGGATTCCAGTAATAGTGGGCTTGTGAAAAAAGAAAGGGTCGAAAACAGTCTCTTTGGATACAGCGCAAAACACGTTCACTTTGGGAGAAGCGCATTCGTGTTCGGTGGTTTCATGTGGAGGCTCCTGATCCCATATCCGCACGTTGTGTCGGTTCACCTTACCACTTGTATGGAACGTCGCTTCATCGCTAAAAACCAGCTTAGACATGAAGGCATCGTCTACCTCGTTCTGGACACATGATATGACATGATGACATGACATCAGACCGTCTCCTTCACATTGACGTATCGAAGGCGAGCTCGCTTCCCCCTCACCACCCCAAACCGAGAGTTACAAACACCATCCAAATCGTAACACCGGACATGCTGACAAGAGCATGAAACGAGTTTGATTATCGCGTAGATGTCATTCGGGCCGCTCGTGGTGGTCACATTGAACACTTAAGAAGATATGGTAAACAAACTTCACAGTTTCGCAGATTATTTGATTAGTCAACCAAGGTTGTAGGTTGTTTGGTTTTGATATTTTAGACCTTCAAAGTTGGGGTATTCTTTTATACTCAGCCTGTATTTTGGTGTTGGATTATAATTGATTATATACTGTATTTTGAGATGTTGTATTCTTTATCTAAATGATTTGAGGTGAAATGGTTTAGTGTATTATTTGCAGTAATATTAATACAGTAATACTTTTTTTTTAAATTCTAATTTTTATTGTGTTTATTAGCTAAACTTTATTCACATATAATGTGCAGCTCTAGTTATACTCAAAAATCAAGTCTAATAGGGTCAGAAGTTGTATTTTATTGATGTACATGTCAGAACCCTAATCTATTGAAATCCTGCATGTATGGAAATTTTTGACAGTCCCCTGAAAAACTGTATATATGGAGTCCACTGTAGCNAATCTATTGAAATCCTGCATGTATGGAAATTTTTGACAGTCCCCTGAAAAACTGTATATATGGAGTCCACTGTAGCACTATGGGATAACTGGCTCCCCATTACACCCTTGCAATAGACAAACGCAATAGCTCGGCATGATATAGGTTTCCTGGAGTGGCCCCGTCCCGACACTCAACACGTTACTTGAAAGAAACAATCAAAGTAAGTTCAAGAAACTGAGTTGTATTGAGAAAACACGTACAGTTACAGAACATATAGTTTGTAAAACGATTGAACAGTCCTAGCACTAAGGTCTGCCAGTAGCCGATATGGAACAGAAGAGCCTGAGCGGCAGATGAAAAAATTTACATGTTTATTAAAGCTCTGGGGCCATGAGTTGACAGAGCAAGCGTGGTGAACATGGGGGAGAAATAGACAAAAAGGTTACGAGTACTTACACTATTTATATACTACATGACGAGTCGAGAGAGTTTGAATTTCCCCATCACGTGACACACGTGCCGACTTGTAAGGCCCATTGTTTTGTTCGTCCTCAGTGTATAAATATTTTACTTTTATATGAATTTTCACAGTTATTCCTGGCATATAGCATCATATCATGCAGTCTTGTAATACTTTACACATTTTAAAGCAATGTCTTCACCCTTCATTTTATAGTAACACAACATTTAAGTGTGCCAAAATGAATGCAGTATGTCCGAGATCACGAGGCTACACAATTTCCGGCTCCACGAAATTTCTTACCACACCAAATATATTCTTTATTACAACTTGTGCAACTTTTTTGTCAACATGCCTCAGTTTAGGTCTAAATTCGAGAGGCCTAACCTCAAAATTCCCGCTTGCAGCCATGCCACCCCAATCCAGGGCGTGAACTACAAAACTGTCATATCTACACTCATTTGTCTCAACTGAACTCCTTCATTAACAGTACATTTCACTTGCTAAACATCACAGCACCTACCTACAATCAATTCTTAAATTGCTCATTTTAACAAACGCTCCTAGTCTAGCCCAAGCCAACTCCATCTTAAAATCTACAGCAAAAAAGACAGCACAGCTGCACCACCATATCATCATAAAACTCAGCAAAGTATGTAATGAAGCATTTAAATTTGGTCCTCTACCCGCGGTGGTGTAGTGGTTAGACTTTGCCTCCCACCAAGGCGAACTGGGTTTGTTTCCCGGAGGGGTCGTTCCTGGATTTTTACAAGTGCGAATTGTGCCGGACAATGCCGCTGGTCGGTGGGTTTTCTCGGGGATCTCTCATTTCCCCCGCCCTTTCATTCCGGCGTTGCTCCATACTCACCTCATTTCACACTCATTGGCTCTCAAGACCACTGTATTAAGAGCTGCCCAAATCTCGAACCCCCTTCACTGGCACCATCTCATCCCCTCAAACAGTTCATCTCATTCATACTGATCAACATCTCAGACCCAGCTTTTGCCAGTTCCCTCCCTAACAACAGCACCACCACACTTGCAGAATGGAAAGCCATCAGAGACCTCCAGAATAACAGGGACATAATCATATTACCAGCAGACAAAGGCTAAACCACAGTTTTACTAAATTGACAATATTACATACTTGAAGCAGAAAACCAGCTGAAGGACTTGTCCACCTACCACATGAAACAGTTGCTTGCACCTCAAGGAATTATATTAAATTCTTATTGTATACCATGATAATTTAGTTAATATAAAAAAGTTCGTATTAATAAGTTAAATAGTGCTGTGGTTTAACTAATAATTTAAAGATGTTGATTTATTAATTAAGAAATTTTCAATTAAATACAACACACTTGATATTTTAAATTAAATATAGTTTTTGTATTTTTTTAAAGTTAGGTTGAGTAAAAAATGTTAAATAGAGTCTTTCTCACAAATATATCCAACTTCTAATCCAAGAGAAACCCACACCTAGCTTCCAAAATATACACAAACAACAGCCACCTCCAGGACGCCCTATTGTATCGTGATGCAGCAGCCATACGGAAAGGAACTCTGCATTTGTGGATGCTCACCTTCAACTTTGGGTACAGATGCTCCCATCGTACATTGACACCGGTCACTTCTTGGAACGCCTGAAAAATCGGGACACCATCTCTCAAGATGCTTACCTGGTCACTTCACTTTACACCAATATGCCCTATAATCAGGATTGTCTCCAATAGAATTCCACCTCAACCAAAAACCAACAGCAAACCTTCCACAGTATTTCTGGTGAAACTGGCATGACTCACCCTAAACAACAACAGTTCCAGGTTCCAAGCCAAGCACTACCTCCAAATTAAAGGCACAGCCGTGGGCACAAGCAGGGCCTCCCCTTACACCAACCTGTTCATGGGTAAATGGGAGCAAAACTTTCTGAGCCACCGGCCAACTCGGCCGTTCTGCTGGATGATCCTTTTATAGAGACATTTTCACTATCAGGGATTTAACTGAGGACAATTTCATCCACTACCTCAACAACCGCAACTCACACAGCCTGCTTAAGTTCACTCGGGCCTACTCTAAATCACATGTCATGTTTCTGGATGCGAAACTAGCCGTTCACAATGGCAGAATTTAAACAACTATTCACATTAAACCTGATGTGTGCCGCATATTGTTAGTATTCTGAAGCGCCGCTGTCACACCCCCCACCATCTTAAACCTGTATCCCCAATGTATGCCCTCCCAATAGACACGTGCTGCGAGGCCACGCCGGCCCAGGGGCAGACAGGCAGTTGACACGTGTGGGGGGAAAATGACGAGTTAAGCTAGCAATTCGCCGACGAGGGAGTTAAGATACATGCAAAGGCGGGCGGCGGCTAGAATATCGCAGACGCACCCTGAATGAGATACGTAGGAAGGTGGGCGGCACCTATAGTGAAGATACGCGAGAAAAGGCTGACGGTGACGAGCGAAATTGCAGCGGGTTCCCCCCCTTCCCGAGTAAGACGTGTGANGTGGTTAGACTTTGCCTCCCACCAAGGCGAACTGGGTTTGTTTCCCGGAGGGGTCGTTCCTGGATTTTTACAAGTGCGAATTGTGCCGGACAATGCCGCTGGTCGGTGGGTTTTCTCGGGGATCTCTCATTTCCCCCGCCCTTTCATTCCGGCGTTGCTCCATACTCACCTCATTTCACACTCATTGGCTCTCAAGACCACTGTATTAAGAGCTGCCCAAATCTCGAACCCCCTTCACTGGCACCATCTCATCCCCTCAAACAGTTCATCTCATTCATACTGATCAACATCTCAGACCCAGCTTTTGCCAGTTCCCTCCCTAACAACAGCACCACCACACTTGCAGAATGGAAAGCCATCAGAGACCTCCAGAATAACAGGGACATAATCATATTACCAGCAGACAAAGGCTAAACCACAGTTTTACTAAATTGACAATATTACATACTTGAAGCAGAAAACCAGCTGAAGGACTTGTCCACCTACCACATGAAACAGTTGCTTGCACCTCAAGGAATTATATTAAATTCTTATTGTATACCATGATAATTTAGTTAATATAAAAAAGTTCGTATTAATAAGTTAAATAGTGCTGTGGTTTAACTAATAATTTAAAGATGTTGATTTATTAATTAAGAAATTTTCTTAATTTATGTTGTGTGAACTATAAAATTTAATTTAATAGTTTTTGTATTTTTTTAAAGTTAGGTTGAGTAAAAAATGTTAAATAGAGTCTTTCTCACAAATATATCCAACTTCTAATCCAAGAGAAACCCACACCTAGCTTCCAAAATATACACAAACAACAGCCACCTCCAGGACGCCCTATTGTATCGTGATGCAGCAGCCATACGGAAAGGAACTCTGCATTTGTGGATGCTCACCTTCAACTTTGGGTACAGATGCTCCCATCGTACATTGACACCGGTCACTTCTTGGAACGCCTGAAAAATCGGGACACCATCTCTCAAGATGCTTACCTGGTCACTTCACTTTACACCAATATGCCCTATAATCAGGATTGTCTCCAATAGAATTCCACCTCAACCAAAAACCAACAGCAAACCTTCCACAGTATTTCTGGTGAAACTGGCATGACTCACCCTAAACAACAACAGTTCCAGGTTCCAAGCCAAGCACTACCTCCAAATTAAAGGCACAGCCGTGGGCACAAGCAGGGCCTCCCCTTACACCAACCTGTTCATGGGTAAATGGGAGCAAAACTTTCTGAGCCACCGGCCAACTCGGCCGTTCTGCTGGATGATCCTTTTATAGAGACATTTTCACTATCAGGGATTTAACTGAGGACAATTTCATCCACTACCTCAACAACCGCAACTCACACAGCCTGCTTAAGTTCACTCGGGCCTACTCTAAATCACATGTCATGTTTCTGGATGCGAAACTAGCCGTTCACAATGGCAGAATTTAAACAACTATTCACATTAAACCTGATGTGTGCCGCATATTGTTAGTATTCTGAAGCGCCGCTGTCACACCCCCCACCATCTTAAACCTGTATCCCCAATGTATGCCCTCCCAATAGACACGTGCTGCGAGGCCACGCCGGCCCAGGGGCAGACAGGCAGTTGACACGTGTGGGGGGAAAATGACGAGTTAAGCTAGCAATTCGCCGACGAGGGAGTTAAGATACATGCAAAGGCGGGCGGCGGCTAGAATATCGCAGACGCACCCTGAATGAGATACGTAGGAAGGTGGGCGGCACCTATAGTGGAGATACGCGAGAAAAGGCTGACGGTGACGAGCGAAATTGCAGCGGGTTCCCCCCCTTCCCGAGTAAGACGTGTGAGAAAATGGACACGTGCCGAGGAAATGCGGCGGTAAGCTAGAGTTTCGCCGACGCACCGCTAGTTAGACGCGTGAGAAGGGCTGACAGTGTTTGGCAGTATCGCCACGGGTCCCCCCCTCCCATGAGAGAGACACGTGTGAGGATCTGGGGTGTCGCCGAGGAAAGGTTAAAAGCCAACTTGCGGGGAAAGGAGGGGTCAGTCAGTCGAGTGAGTCGTGTAGAGCCGTCAGTCGAGGCCGGGGAGCAGACCCCGGCAGGGTCAATCAGTGATGTAGAGTCAGTCGTGTCGTTGAGTCGCCGAGGAGAGAACCCTGGAACAGTCAGTCGTGGAGAGCCGTCATCGAGACCGAGGGGAGGGCCTGTGAAGGGCCACCCAGCTGTCCGGACCTCAACCTACTGCCGGAACAACCAGAACTGCAAATACAGCTAAGTACCAGCGGCTTCGCTCAAGGGACCTTCCCAGACGCCTAGCGTTCTCCCACGACGTCAGAAGCAGTTAGCACGAGTACATTAATCCAATCTTAAGGCTCATAACTGACGGGAACAGTCTCGCAGGGTCAGTGTAAGTGTTTGCTTCCGGTAAAATATAAACTTTTTTAAACATTAACTGAGAGTCAAAGTTATTGTTTACCCCTATTCAACATCCAAGGCATCCATAGTCTGTGTCTGGTAAAGGTAACTCCAACCCTACGAACCATCCTGTATACCACAGGTGGCGAGTGGCGTCAAGTTATTTTTGGCGCCCAACGTGGGGCAAAGTGGACTCTGTGTAGGTAGAAAACAAGGACCAGACTATACCTGAGAGAAGGGTTCTCGCCCCTACCGTGCTAGTCAGGATGAAAAATACTTCGAGGAGTCTGAAACCCTGTGGCGCCCAATAACCCATTAGACGGAGACGAGTCAAAATTAACAATGCCGGCAGACTAGGAATTAATGAGTACGAGAGCGAGAGAGCATGTGCGAACGGAGAGAAGAGAGCGTGGAAGCGAAGGGTGATTAGCGAGGAGCGGAAGGGAGCGGGAATGCGGACAAAAGAGAACAAGAGAGCGAGAGAGCAGGAGGAGCGAATGAGAAAGGGAGAGTGAATGGAGGCCGANTAATGCGGACAAAAGAGAACAAGAGAGCGAGAGAGCAGGAGGAGCGAATGAGAAAGGGAGAGTGAATGGAGGCCGAAAGCAAACGAGGAGGGGAGAATGAAGAAACGAAGGGAAATTACCGAGGAGCGGGCGAGAGGACGAGATGGAAGTGAACGAGGAAGAGAAAGTAGGAGAAGTAGGCCACTAGACCACTGGATGGTGGACAATGGCGTGGAGATAGAGGGTAAAAGCGACAAAGCCGCACAGGCCCCAGCGCCATTGCCCCAGCGCGCTATCTCAGTCAGAGTCCCAAGGACACCCATGCAACCACGCCGGCCAATAACGGTACCCGGAGCGCCAGTAAGACCCGCTTACCAGGCCAAAAGTACGCACGGACGGGAGGGGGAGAGAGATAGTAGGAGCGAGCAAGCGAGAAGAAGCGAGAGAAGGAGAAGTAGCGAGCGAAAGAGGAGAGGGAGCAAAAGGGAACAGGCGAGTGGGAGAGAAGAAGAAAGCGAATGGAGGCAGGAAGCGAATGAGGAAGAGAAAGTAGGTGAAAGAGAAAAAGAATGGGAAAGTGAGGGAAGATGGAGCAGGGGNGGCAGGAAGCGAATGAGGAAGAGAAAGTAGGTGAAAGAGAAAAAGAATGGGAAAGTGAGGGAAGATGGAGCAGGGGGAGAGAGAGAGAGAGAGAGAGAGAGAGAGAGAGAGAGAGTGTGTGTGTGTGTGTGTGTGTGTGTATGTGTGTGTGTGTGTGGAATGAAACAAGCAGCGCGTATGAGACAACACCAAGATGCCCCTTACGATTTAGCACAGGCGGAGAACCGAACCCAACAAATATAGAGAAAGCGAGGAAGTACGGGGGGACTACAGTCGACNCAACCAGAACTGCAAATACAGCTAAGTACCAGCGGCTTCGCTCAAGGGACCTTCCCAGACGCCTAGCGTTCTCCCACGACGTCAGAAGCAGTTAGCACGAGTACATTAATCCAATCTTAAGGCTCATAACTGACGGGAACAGTCTCGCAGGGTCAGTGTAAGTGTTTGCTTCCGGTAAAATATAAACTTTTTTAAACATTAACTGAGAGTCAAAGTTATTGTTTACCCCTATTCAACATCCAAGGCATCCATAGTCTGTGTCTGGTAAAGGTAACTCCAACCCTACGAACCATCCTGTATACCACAGGTGGCGAGTGGCGTCAAGTTATTTTTGGCGCCCAACGTGGGGCAAAGTGGACTCTGTGTAGGTAGAAAACAAGGACCAGACTATACCTGAGAGAAGGGTTCTCGCCCCTACCGTGCTAGTCAGGATGAAAAATACTTCGAGGAGTCTGAAACCCTGTGGCGCCCAATAACCCATTAGACGGAGACGAGTCAAAATTAACAATGCCAGCAGACTAGGAATTAATGAGTACGAGAGCGAGAGAGCATGTGCGAACGGAGAGAAGAGAGCGTGGAAGCGAAGNCCAGCAGACTAGGAATTAATGAGTACGAGAGCGAGAGAGCATGTGCGAACGGAGAGAAGAGAGCGTGGAAGCGAAGAGTGATTAGCGAGGAGCGGAAGGGAGCGGTAATGCGGACAAAAGAGAACAAGAGAGCGAGAGAGCAGGAGGAGCGAATGAGAAAGGGAGAGTGAATGGAGGCCGAAAGCAAACGAGGAGGGGAGAATGAAGAAGCGAAGGGAAATTACCGAGGAGCGGGCGAGAGGACGAGATGGAAGTGAACGAGGAAGAGAAAGTAGGAGAAGTAGGCCACTAGACCACTGGATGGTGGACAATGGCGTGGAGATAGAGGGCAAAAGCGA